>QVRM01002484.1:57500-84064 GCA_003439945.1 Dermanyssus gallinae | reverse complement strand
GGATGGTCGACCTGATTTTTTGGAGGCCATTCCAAGGGACTAAGCTTCACTTTAGATGTAGATTTGGGTTGTTTAAAGCATTCGTTCGCTGGGCCTGACTTGCGGTGATATCAGCCTGGACTGACAAAAAAAAGATCTCAGTGCGGGATCTTTTTTTACGTGGGATCTACCACGTAAGCTTATGATGCCTTAGTGTACGCGGTGTGTCCGATAAGTAAGTAGTGTTTTGATATTTAAAAAAAACAGAACCATTGTTTACACAGTTATTTTTAATTAAGCTAAAAACTTGAGATTTTTAGCAGAGGTAGAAACAGCTCATTTTAGGTTAGCTGAAAAAAGTCACAAGCTTAGTATTTAACTTATGTTTCAACATCATTTACACATTTATTTTACACACCTCCGAAGAATGAAAATATCGCAAGCACACATTTTTAACGAGAGGTCCTGATTTTGAGAACCGCAAAACGAAAAACATAAAGCATGTCAAAGTTCGCCGGCAATTCCATATGTACGAACTAAGTCGAACACCCCAACTACGCTCCTTCGCCAGAAAACTTGGACTCATACGAGCAATCTCATGCGATAATGAAACACTGTACAGACCTGTATTCTCCTTGCCTGTACTTGGTACTCTTAGAGTTCTGTGCATCCAGACATGCCAGGCTGAACGTTTTCGGTTTGCCTACAAAACACGATCTGCCGATGCCGTCAACCGGCATCTGCAGCCAGTTCAACAGATGAGAGCGTCAAGGCACTCGTCAAGATGTGGACTTCGGTACCGAAGTTGTCTCCTTCGTTGTTATCGGGATCGTAGGATCTACATGCCTGCGTCATACCTGTGGCCAATCGCTTCCCCGACGCTCCCGGCACACAGGGAGTTACCGCCGACCGACCCGTCAACGATCGCGTTACCTTTTTCGAGTCAACATAACGTCAAAAGAGCAACAACAACAACGTGGACAGCTGCGAGCGTCGGTGTTTTCACAGGTCGGTGTTCGCATTTGTTATGGACTAGTATTCACGAACTACGTTCGGCGGCACCGCCTAAAAGTGCGACACTGGCGCAAGCGTTGCATTCGTAAAGAAGCACTTTAAAAAGACGCGGCAGACATCTATCTATCTATTCACAAGCGACGCAATAAGTCGTTTCTACAGACGGCATATTCTGCAGGCTTCACGTGTCGCTGACACCGTCGATGGCTGACACACCTTGCGACCGACAACTGCTACATATCATACAATAAGCGTTACTACGCCTCCTCCATCCGCCCTTTATGTATCCACCTTCCTTTTCGATGCTACTGCTGAAGCAACTTTGTATAAATCTGATCATAGTGCTTTTTTCTGCTACAGCAAACTGCACTACGCAAGTGGTATCCGAACTTGCTAATGGTGTGCACTTATAAATAATTATCTCTCTCTCTTGTGCCAATGATATTAAGTTAAAACATCATGATATCGCTTATATTTAGTATTTAAGTTTAGATCTTTAAAATTACTAATCAGCTACTATAGTATGATGAAAGACACTGTTAACTTATATCTCGTATTTGCACATCGATTTGGAATTATTAGACCTTCAGTAAGATTATGTTTTTAAAGTGAATTTGCGTGGTTACTACTGAGCTCATTTGGCAATCTCTGCACTTAAAATAGCTTGACAAATGATAATCTGCTCAATATAATATGCTGACTATTGACTATCCTAGTATTATTTCTACTCCACTATACATAATATCGTAAGTTGAAAGAAAAGTTACAAAAATGGTTGGCCAGGGGTCTACTGCCCTTTATATTGGGACCTATTTATGATTTATGCCAAGATGCGATATTGCGTGAGGCTGGGTGGACCACCACGTGCCAGGCTCTTGTTGGATCGGCTGTTCTGGACAATGTTGCTAGTGTCGGCGTCCTTCGGCAGCAGAACTTCGCAAGGCACGCTATGCCGTGTGGACGCTGTGTAACCACTCATTTCTATTGTTACCAGTCAGCCTTCTGTTAACTGACTGACTTATTTATTAACTAGCCGGTTGTCCGGTCCGTAGTCACGGCAATTGTTTAATCATCACTTAAACATTTGTGTTGTCGCTGTTGCTGTTGTTGTCGTCATATTTTTAGTGTCACGTTTCGTACTAAAAAATAGAGAATTATTATTCAAGATATTGCTTCAAAATGGTACTTATTTTCATTACGTTTCTTCTTCGTTTTAGTATGCTCTACGACCGATCCTACTGCAGAGATGGAACTGTTGCGAAGATGTGAGGACGGTGCGGTGCAAGACACTGTTTCGTCCCAGGCTAAACAGTTACCATACGATTAAGGTAGGTATTTTAACTATATCGCATTGCTTATTGTTTTTGTGCTCAAGTTCTCTTGATTCTAAGGTAACCGACAACTTAGCACGAGCGTGTGAATGCCGAGTTCTATATTACTACACCCCCCACACCTAGTCTATATTACCCACTATGCATGTGACGCTATCCCAATACATAGCCAGTGTAAACTCGACGTTCATAGCATTAGCCAAAAAATATCGTATACACCTATCGGGTTTAGAAGCTTGAAGTGTTTACATCATTTCATGGCTTGTCTGTATATTTTCAGACACTTTAGCTTTATTGGCTGGTGATGTGCTTAATTGGCATATGACGTGTGCAATGCTACGATGCAGTTATGCATGAAGTCATCACATTTTAAACTTACACGTTAAAACCTGGACGATTGAGTGATTTATTCTTCGCTAGACATGCATACCTAAATACAATGCCAATATTTTATATTAGGGGCGCTTAGAGAAGCAGCATAAGGCCAAACATGTTGTGGTGACTAGAGTCTCCCTAACAGTCCTTGTGACAGCTTGGCCGCTGACTCTTATCGGCGTGGTTTATCATTTATTCTCAATCTCTCAAGTAAAATTCGATTAATATCAGGAATGGAATTGACGACACGCCGTCAGGTCTTTGCTTACAAAATCTTTGCTTTTCTGAGGAAGCACTCTTAATCACATTTGCAAGCTTTATGTGTTTTATGAGCCCACTGGGATTTTTGTTATTAGCGTTAGGAGTAGTAACTACTTTCAATAGATGTTTTCCTCTCGCCGACCTTCACGGTTACTCTCGTTGCAAACACCACTTGTGCTGTTAGCATCGCATTAGTCAGCAGGAGCATTAGATAACTTATCTATCTAGTTATATCTATCAGTCTAGTTAACAAGCAGAAAACGTCGAGCCCGACTCTCTAGCTCAGATCACGTTATATTAGAGCTCACCTTAAAAAATCACTGCCTATTTGTTGTCCGCCTACCGCTGTGTGTCAAACCGGGATATTGCTGTGCTGAGGTTGAGGCTGCTGTTGTCAGATCAGTCGGATCCACGATTTCCCCACTACTACCACGACAACTACCATCAGCACCAACAACCCAGTACGACAACACACTGCACTTGCGAATCAGTCACATGTAGACCACAACGTGTCTGTTAATGGTAGTGATTATCATACAAACATGAGTCGAGAGAGGACACTTTAGGGTACGGAGAGCGATCGAGAGAAAGCAAGCGAGGGAGAAAGAGATCGGGGAACGGCAAACGTAAATGTCTAATGAGAGGAAATACGATTCGTAAAACGTAAATGTCTAATGAGAGGAAATACGTTCGAACAGCGAGTTTACTTGTATCAATTGGCGATCGAACCACACCAAATTGTCACATATGGCACATGTAACGGGCTCTTTGTGAATCACGTGAGATATCTCCGTAGTCTAGACGCGCCAGTTTTGGTTTTCGCACCTCTATTCTTATAATATAAATGGGTTTGGTATGACACGATTTTTTCTTTACAAACATTGTTTTTGCATCACCTCGGATTGACAAGCCCGATTGACAAAGTTTAGCCGCTCCTGATGGTCCGTAGGCTTGAGCTCGTAAACCATCTGAATCATATATGGATTTGTCACTAGACCCGTCCTCAGAATACTCCAGTTTGAGTTCCTGCACGAAAGATCCGCTTGTTGGGCACTTCGCCGAACCGATGCTCCCTGGCATTGTCCATCCACATTGTCGGCCACAGTGGCGATCATTTTGCAGACACGGGCAAGGCTGCCTTGTTGCTTTTCTGACAAGTATGAGATCATGCACTATGCGGCAATAATTCATTTGCCGTCCATAATGGCAATAACGGTTTGACACGACCTAACAAAGCCGGTTTTGTCGACCAAAAAGATTGTCCTTGCCTGTACAGATTTTTCCGTATTATAATTAATTTTCACAGTCTCTCTCTCTTTCTCTCTCTATCTCTCTCTCTCTCTATCTCTCTCTCTATATATATATATATATATTGCGAGTAATTAATATATATCAATTAAGAGAGTGAAGAACTTATATATGAGACAAAAGGTTGCCTGCTTGGGCCTTCCATTCCTCGTTACCTACCCAAGCCACTTCTCTCGAACCATTCCTAGCGTTGCTGCTGCTACTGTCGTAGCTCTATTTAATGAATCGTAACGATCGTAACTGACACCTAGATCGCCTTTGTTTTTCTACTATGTTTTTCTACGATAGATATAGGGGACTTTGGGAATGCATGACGCGCATGCGTCACTAGCAGCCTGTGTGACTACCGCGGGATTCACTAACCAACTGCGTTGGGATTTATATCCACCCCATTTTCCAGTGGCGCACCTAATTTGTCTGTTTACCACGTCTCAGTGTCTCTCTCTCTTTTTCTCTCATACGCACTCGATTTTCCCCTTTTACTTTGCGTAAGTCTGTCAGTTAAGAACGTCAGTCCAGAATGTGTGCGCTCTCTACTCTTGCTGTTACGCAAATACAGATAACGAAAACTAACCACGCCAACGCTGCCTATATCGTCGCACGTATAAGTGCAGTCACGTAGTGCGCCTTATATGAACGTTTAGTTCTAATTTCAGGCGTCTTACATAGACGTTCCACTCCTGGTAGAGATGCATTCCTGGATGAAGCTTCTGAACGTCACTCATCATCCTCTCGACAGGCTCGTGCCATCACAAGGGGGCGAATTGACAAACTGCTATGTAGAGCGAGCGTATGGGTTACAACACGCTCTCGTGCTTGACGTTGTAGATAGTGGCATTTTTGCTTGGACGCACGTTGAAAACACGTTCGGGCTTAGTAGTGGTGATGGGGGGGAGTTCGCCTCTCACATACATTTTGCCGATTCGCCACCCCTTTGTCGTTAAAAGTAATGGATGCCAAGTTTTTAGATTATCTATATTGTATCTATATCGAAATTATAATAGGATATTCTACAAAATATGATACGCACCATATACGTGGGTCCCCTTTCTTGTTGAGAGAGAAACGTTTTTTTATTTTTTCGCAGTGTAGAGTGCGAGTTAGAATATGAAATGAGGCTAAGGGATGGATACCGCGATCGTTGCTGATGCTTGAGTAGAATGTTTGAGTCGATTCTTCCACAGGTAGCGGTGTGATAAACAAAGTGTACCAAAGTATTTTGATCATTGGATATAAAGGCCTACACCTTTAAAGAGTGTGTATGGCTGGTACCAAATTTTTCGAACTGGGCAATTCAATTCTTTTGAACGCCATGTCCCTCCATAAGATCCTCCACCACAACTTTGGGCTCACCAAAAAATCACCTTGGTGGGCACTTCGCGATTTGTCAAAGGACAAAAAAGGCGCGCGTCTATCTTGCTCGATAGTTTCTAGCTAAATTCGACAAAGGCCTGTTTTATATATTATCGAGACTCGTCATAAACTTGGGTACTTTTATGTTCCTCTACTCAAGTCCTGCTCTGAGACACCTTCTCATTTTATTTAAACATGCACCAAAGGCGGCATTTCAATTCATTTAGTTAGTACTTGGAATATCTTGGTACAATAAAGCGCAACTCCGGATGTTCTGCGTGTCGATGAGCTGCTAAGGCGCGTAAAGCTCAGGCCCGCAGGTTGAGGACCTGCCACGAGGACCACATTTCGGCGCGGTAGAGCAGCTGCGAATTAACAACGGAAAACAAATCAAGTGAATGCGCTTTAGCGCTTGTATTTGGCGTTATTGAAGTCGTGTCGTTACATTGCGTTATTGTCGTAGTGGTAGTGTAGTCGTTCTGGCTATTAATAACAACAGCAGCAGCAGCGCCAGCAGAAACCAAACCTTAGTGGTCGTCGTAATGGCGGCCGTTGGTGAGAGAAACATTGGCTAGAAGCAACAAAGTTGTCAGGCCAAAGCGCCTGCCCGTCGATCGTTTCCTATGTTTCCTTCTTTCTCGCTTTTCCCATTTTCTCCTATTTTCCCGTGTATATCCAACGCATTCAAGAGCGTACAAATACGAGCTTAGCGGAAAACAGGCAAAAGAAGCTTTGTACACTGTACAAACTGTCGAGATCTCTCCGTCTCTCTCTCTCTAGCAGCCACAGCGTCACCAGCCCTCAGCAGCAGCGGCCCCAATCTCGTGCACAGTAACGACAGCGCTCGTTTGCTCGTTGGCTGGATCGATCGATGAGGAAGATCGTCGAGATTTCGCGAACATTCCCTTCACTTTTCCCCCTGTCCCGTGTCGCCGTCACAATTTGCCGCCCTACGGAGAAGGACACGAGCCCACTGAGGTTAGGAGCTGCCGCTGGTGGAGGTGGAGATAGTGGTGGCGGCGCTGCTACTGTTAATGTTGCTGCTACTGTCGGAGAGTGATGTCGGTGAAGGCTAGAGCCAGTAGAGATATTGAGGTCCCTACGTCGAATGACTCGAGGACGATGAAGTCGAACGGACACGGGCCCAACGCGTGCCCATGGCCACCACCCGCCGCTCCCGCGGGCTGGCTCGAGCCCAGGTCAAGCGTGGCGCGACAGCCAGCAGAGATACTCAAAGATGTTTATCTTCACGTCGTTTGCCGGCCCTACTGTCAACTCGATCGACGCGGAGCGTCGGTGCCGGCTGCTGCGTTTTGAATAACAAATCACGACTGGACTACCGCAGTAGCCTACGGCAGCTCTACGGTTGCCACTACAACTAGAACAGCGACGAGGAAAACAACAACTACAACAACAACAACGACAACAGACACAGCGACAGCAACAAAGACAATCATCAGCTGTAGCAGAAGGAACAAACGGTGGCCCTTGTTGATGGCGGTAGAGGTAGGGGTGGTGGACCCCCCGACCTGTGACATTCGACCGTGAACCCCACATTAGCCTCTTAGCTTTCTTCACTGTTCGCTTTTGCTCAGTTTATCTCTGATCTCGAGCCGATCTCGTCGATTCGTTCTCGCCGCCTGGTTCTATCTAGGTCTCTCGGGCATGGCCTTTTGAGCGCCGGTTCAGTTTCTTTTTTTCTTCATCCACTCTTACGGCAGTGCATCAACCGTGCCGTCGGCAGACACTCGTGAAAATCCCAAAAGACCAATGCATGAGTTCCCGTTCGTTGATAGGCGACGCCAGTATCTATCCACCGAACTGGCGGCCGGCCGTCTCTTTGTGCAACAGATGACGAGTTCTCGCGCTAGACATCATCACGTATTCATCGATGAGAACTACAACGCCAGCAACAACAACAATAACAACTGTGGCTACAACGGAAAGTCCCGAAACACAGAACATGACGGCACACTGGCAGGTTTATGCCATCGTCGCCAGAGAGAGGGGGGGAGATATATATATATATATATATATAGAGAGAGAGAGAGAGAGAGAGAGAGAGAGGAGGGGGAGGAGGGAGAGATATATGGGGAGGGAAAGGAAGATAGGGGGAGAGAGAGGGGTATCTCAAAGTCCCCTGAAGTCCCTCTGGACTTTGACATGCCAACTTTGCCAGCCACATGATTACTTTAATAAGACTGGGAATAGAAAATAGTTTATATTTGGAAAACTGACGTAGGTCGCTGACGTCGAGTCTAAGGAGAACGGTTGGCTAAATAGTATGACTATGATGTAATGCATCATGTGACTAAGCTGCGAATGTGTCGAGACACGTTTTTCAAGGAGTTTTGCATCGCCTTGAGCCTCTGCTATATGACTGGGACTTGATTGTTTCAACGTAAGCAAGCATAGGGTCGGTATAGTGCTACACTATAATCGTAAATTCAACGGTTTTTGTTCGGTTAGTAGACACCGTGGTAACTTGAACACTTAACAGTTTCATCCTGACAACTCATTACGATTCTAAACCCCATATTTATTTTCGTACTATCCAACGGTCTACATCGACACACATATTGAGAATTTGAATACGCGCTTTATTTACATAAAGGATAGGAATTTGTTATACATCAAATGACCAATTCCATTTCGGTCGTGCCTCGGCTGTATGTCCTGGTGACCTCCCAGCGTTCCCCAGCGACATAATGATCTCTTTTCGAGCTATTTAAATAGGTTTGTTTTTCGCTTGAGATTTTGTGGTCGTGGGTATGCGCCTAAAAAGAAACTGCAGAACTCCTCATTAGAGACAACATAGTTGGCAAATGTACAGTCAAATTATTTAAAAATGTCTATGATATCTTTAACAAGGATTTGCATCTGTGGGACGTCACAACGATGCGAAACTCGGCGTGCTTTTTTCTTACACCTCTCAGTACGCTTTCGCATTCATGGGGAAACACACTTGAAAAGCATACGTCTGAATTGATTTGACATAATTATCAAATAATTTTATATACAGTTCAAAATGTTTAACAATAAGGGATCTGAGGATCCAATTGCATTTTGTTGTTGCTTTCAAGGCGACTTCTCGGCAATGCTCTGAAAATTGTCATGTCAGGTGTCATAATTATACTTAAGTCCCCCATAGCAGTTACATTTTCGAGAGAAGCATTGTTGATTGTATATGCATAGTGTAATGGAACATTGTTAATTGAATATGCATAGTAGTGATTTTTTTCCCACATGCATTACTTTGCACTTCGGGATCGACAGTTTCAAGTCTAAATTCTGTGCCCATTCATTAAAAAAAATCGTCTATGCATTTCTGGATGCGTTTATAGTCTGACTTTGAATTAGCGCGTGCATATATTTTTACGTCGTCAGCGTACACTTTTGTCGATACCACAACGGGTACTATGCATAAAATCGAGTTTGTATACAAAATGTAGCATAAGCATCCCTGAAATGTTTCTTGCGAACCGTCTGAGGTAACCGTAGCGCGAGACGAGAATAAATTTTACACCTTTACAAAAAGCTTTCGATCCAACGTACAATGTTTGTTCCTACGAAGCTTCATTTCAAAAGATGTACGTACAATAGTAAACCTGCCGGGATGGTAGGCAAACTGTTTTTTACAAATCAGGTTTTGTGAATCAGCGTTTCGATAAATGGCGTCTCCAATAACCCTCTCGAACTACTTTTATGGGGTGCATGGCAGAGGAAGATTTCGTTTATTTTCAACTCATATTTTATTTCCTTTTTTTTGTGCACGGGACACCTATGGGATATGGCCGCCTTGAACAAATCAGGAAGCAGACCATAGTTTAGAGTTCGTTCAAGAATCATGGATATCGTCAAACCCGGTCAAACAAAAAGTCCAGATATTACAGTGCTGAGTTTTAACTTGAGTTTCTTCGCGTGGCGATGAAGATTTTCAGGGGAAATGTCAACAGTGACTGCATAGTGGATATCATCAGCAACATCGGTACTCAGTTGGGTAGGTGCTTGCGAAGTAACACGTTAGTAACTCTCCCTTCTGCAAATTTTCTGTGATATTCGTACCGTTCTGGTTAAAAAGAATATCTAACTGATCTCGGGATTTCATACGCTTCGATATGTATTGATGCTTCTTTGGCATATCGCATTAATCGATCAATTTGTGTTCCTCAACGATGCGTTGACGACGAGCTCTGCGCTCCAGGTGGTTCCCCAATCTTTCGGATATCTCACGGTCATTTTCATTCTTGAATTAATGGCTAACATTTTGGATGCTTGTCTCAATGGTATCCTGAAGTTTGTCAAAAGCAGTGATAAAAAATCGTGAAAGAAAGTTAAGCACTCATTCAGATGAACAAACATATCATCCACAGTTCAACATTGACTAAAGAAGGTTTTCCAATTGATCAGGCTCAAGTGAAAACTGATCATGTCGTAATCCCCATTCTTGTAGTCGTAAGAGATGGGAATGCTACTATCTTCCTCGGCGATGTACAGAGCCTCCTCCGACACTCGCAACATGAATCCGACTGTCTGGTGATCGCCTGCCAATGGGCATGACATAACGAAGACATCCTGCACTGAATCATCATTGCACTAGGTGGAGTAGATGCCCGCCACTCAAACGAGTGGATTGATGAACAAGCTCTTCTTATCCGGTTTTAGAACAAAAATTTGTGAAAATAGATTCTCGTATTGCGGCGGAGTCTCCTGGGCATGCCAAGTGGACCCAATCGATTGAAGGAAGATCGAGGCCGCCGCATTGAACCACGGTAGCATCAATATTGCACAGTCTACCAAGTGGTCTGCAGAGCTCTCTATGTAGCTCGTTGGTTGGTCTCGACATGCAAACACAAAAGCGCTACGCAGAGCCATTGTCAAATCATTCAAGAGTCTCAATCTGCAAACTTTGACAAAAGTTTGTGGGCGCTGTGGCGCCAGAATGGTAAATGTAATTGCTGCTGATGGTGGCTACATTGAGTAAAATATTCCTCAGAGTGTCCCTAACGGCACATAAAAATAGCACCGAAATATCTATTTTCATTGCGAAATGAAATTGCGAAACGGGCGATAACGTTTAGTCCGGATTTAGCAGCTGTCTGTATATACTCGTACATCGTTTTAAAGCGAACATTTTTTAAATATATACATATACACTATATATATATACATACATATATATATATATATATATATATATATATATATATATATATATATACATAGTGTGTTCAAAACGTATCGCGACTTTTGTGTTTTTTCAAAAATTATTCATTTATTCATGAATATCTATTTTGTCCCCTTCAAAGTAATCCCCATGAGATATTATACACTTGTGCCAACGGTTTTTTCCAATCTTCGAAGCACTTCAAAAAACCATTTTTTTTTATCTTGTTCAGCTCCTCCTTCGATGCCGTATTTATCTCGTCAAGCGTAGCGTAACGTCGTCCTTTCATGGGCCTCTTCAGTTTAGGGAACAAGAAAAAGTCACAGGGGGCCAGATCTGGGGAATACGGTGGCTGCGGCATCATTAGTGTGTTGTTTTTGGCCAAAAACTCGCGCACAAGCAACGATGTGTGAGCAGGGGCGTTAGCGTGGTGCAAAAGCCAATTTTTGTTCTTCCACAAATCCGGGCGTTTCTGGCGGATTGCTTCGCGCAAATTGCGCATAACTTGCAGGTAATATTCCTTATTAACCGTTCTACCCTGTGGCAAGAACTCATGATGCACCACGCCCCTGCAATCGAAGAAAACTGTCAGCAAAACTTTCACATTCGACCGAACTTGGCGCGCTTTTTTCGGTCTTGGTTCGTGCGGCAGCTTCCATTGAGATGATTGAGCTTTGGTTTCCACGTCATAACCATAAACCCACGATTCGTCACCAGTTATGACCCTCTGGAGCAAATTTGGGTCGTCGCGGACAGAGTCCAACATCTCATTAGCAATGTTCATGCGATGCTGTTTTTGGTCGCAATTGAGCAATTTTGTTACGAATTTCGCGGCGACCCGTCTCATGCCCAAATTATTGATAAAAATCGAATGGCACGAGCCAATCGATATGTTTAGGTCCTCAGCAACTTCTCTAACGGTGATTCGACGATTGGCCAATACCATTTTCTCCACTTCATTAATTTTTTCGTCTGTTGTTGAAGTGCTCGGGCGTCCGGCACGCTCTTCGTCGTTCACATCTTCTCGGCCTTCTGAGAACATTTTGTACCACCGATAAACGTTGCTTCGGTCCAAGGTAGCTTCTCCGTATGCCACAGTCAACATTCGGAATGCATCCGCGCACTTAATTTCGTTTTTCACACAAAATTTGATACAGGTTCTTTGATCCATTTTTTTGAATAGGTAAAAATCGAAGACGATCCAAAACACGTGCAAGCAAAGCAGCTGTCAACAATTAAGTGAACATTCAAAATGGCCGAGCTTGTCGGCATAAGTGAGAGACATGAGTACCAACATAACGCCACAAAAAAAATCGAAATTCGAATATACGGAACCCGCGAAAATTCAAAAGTTGCGATACGTTTTGAACACACCTCGTATATATATATATATATATATATATATATATATATATATATATTATATATATATATATATTTATATATATATATATATATATATATATATATACATATACACTATATATATATATATATATATATACATACATATATATATATATATATTTATTTATATATATATATATATATATATATATACATGTCCGACTGCGTCCAGCAAACGTCGAGAAATGTTACAGCATACCTACGTAAAGTGTCCAGAAAACGTCAAATAAACAACACGTTCGTATGGCTACGCACACTTTATCACTGTATACATAGATATGTAGCCAGTGTTAATTTTTCAATTAAAAGACAATAAATTAACGCAAGTGGCACACGTCCTCTCTGTACGTATGCTGGAATTGCGTCGTAATTTGTGAACTCGTAGGTCTGTGGCTGGCCTGCTCGGCCAGGTGTCGCCCGGCAGACTTCCACCAGTGACCTCCTGCGGCTGCTTCTGGTGGTCTTCTACGTAGTGACTGACCTTTACGACCAGCCAGCTACCATAGAGGTCGCATAGGTCTTGACGGTGAGTTAAATGGGTGATACGAGTCGCTTTGCGACGGGTTCATTCATCACCCGCATACCCGCGAGAGGTTCCATGAATTTCTCAATTGACAACAACAAGCAGTAGTAGTAGCATTATACACGTCACTTATGAGTGTGTGTGTGTGTGCCTAATTCGTGCTTTATTCCTGCCATATATTGCACCTTGGATGGAGATATATATATATATATATATATATATGGAGAGAAGGAGGGGAAAAGAGAGAGGCATACAAAGAGGGAGAGACAGGAAATTGCCCCATGCATTCGGATGATTACTCTTCTTATTTATTGTTGCCTTTGACCGCAACAGGAGCACCGAAAGCTGCTGCGGTTGCTGCTGCTATTGGTGCCGTTAAGAAGGTTGCTTTATCTTTGTCACTCTATATCCTGTCATTGGAGCACGGTTCAGCTAAAGCTAAGCTCGCAAATATTTGTGATCTTCACAACCTCGTCGCCATCGTCGTCAGCATCATCGAGCTGGGACATCAAATTTGACTGACTGACTATAAATCGGAACCACTTGCATCATCGATGCCGCTTGTCGTCGCGATGACTGAAGTGGCCAGCCTAAACGAAGTACGGTTGCCCGCATTAATGATCACCGGCCGGAGCAGCGACGGACCACGGCCTGGAGTAGTCTACGCAGAGCCGACAACCACCGTTTACCATCATGTACAAACCCGTTGGATCAACCAGCCCTCGCATATATATATATATATATATATATATATATATATAGTACGATAACTGTTTGATCACCGTACATATGTATACGCCCGCACGGCCTTGGTCGCAAGGCAATACACAGCAATTTACGTGAATTTTAATCATATTGTGCCGGATGGAGTCTCGTGCGAGCGACATTCGGGGGCTAACCATCAAGATGATGATCGACATGATAGTTATGATGATGATGATGCTGATGAAGATGACTACAATTCCAAACGCCGGCGTCAGTTAATGCGCGCATGCACTGCGTGTGGTCAGACGCAGCATAGAGAACTGGATCGACAACAAGCGCGGCTCGCACTGTAGATCTATGGACGGCGTGCATGTTAAATGGCGCGGTTGCTGTACTGTCAAGGGAGTCGAGCTATTGCTAAGCAATTAGTCCGCCACAGCATTAAGAGCCGCCATAATAGAGACAATTCGTGATGGCAGCCGGACAGCTGTTTCGACCACATCGCTGCTTCCTTATACCGGCAATGCAAGACCCCCCCCCCCCCCCCCCGCGTGCTCAGTACAAGCCGGGTGGCAGAGCCCCGAAAGGCTTGTCCTATCCGAAACTTCAATCACACCAGCCGTTCCCGGCGGCGACTGCAACCTCAGCATAACAGCAGCTGCTGCGAGGAATCGGAAGGAGGTCTGGATACACGGACGCGGGAGACAAAATCGAGCCGGTTCGAGGAGCTGCTGCTGCTGCGGCCGCTCCCGGCGAGGCCGCCGCCGAAACCGCCACCGCCTCTGTGTTAAAGCGACCAATCAAATGCTCGCCTCGTGGTGGGCTGGCTGGATGGCGATGTCTAATACGCTCCGCCCCACGGAGGCGAGGGAAGACGGACCCTACAACGGATACGGCCGCGAAACAGCGCCTGTCTGGGCATTTGATGGCGCCAGCGCGAAGATCGATTCGATGGTGGCAGGCGAATCAACGAGCCGCGCCAGCAGAGAAGCAACCCGGCCGTGCCAGCTCTGTGGGGATATGGGCTTGCTTAATGGTGGTTCCACAATACATCCATTGCTCGCATCGCCGTGAGCGAGCGAGCGAGCCAAAAGTGTGTGCGTAAAAACTATGAATCGTCTATGAATGAAGGCGCGATGAATCGAATGAAATTCTTCGTGGTTTTTCGGGAGCTGGTGGCGTTGGACCGACAGAATAGCTCGTGAATAGCTAGTGCGCTTCTGGCGACGTCACCCTCAGCGGTGGCAACGGGTGGAAATAAGCTAGCGCATTCGTTATGATGAGATACCTTGCGCGGAAATTGCCGCATTCCTAGGCAAACCAAGTCAGTCATGAACAAACCTATTTTAGCGGAGGATAATCGATAACAGCATGGCGTAAGTCACTCATAGTCCATTGATGTAGCTCCACAGCGATAAACGCCGAGGCGGCCAGGTTTAACGTGGGCCGCGTCTCAGTCGATAATCATCTGGCAAAGACGAGCTTTAAACAAAAGGTGATGACGATGATTATTTATCACTTCTCGTGTTGCTCTGCGTCAGAAAACGTCGATTCGGGCCCGTTCTTTTATAGCTTCCATGACGGCCGCTGCGTTTCCGTTTTGAACGTCAATCGACACGCGTTGCGTAAGAAACTTCTCCACTCGGCGGTCGTCACTGTTCTGAGACAGCCGCGAAGCTAATCTATCCACAAAATTTGTGGTCAACGGCCCGGATCCTACCAGCATAACGAACGACAACCGGTTTAAATGCTAGTTTAAATCCGTTTCCATCCTAACTGCTTATCTTAAATTAATTTCATTATCGATTTAGTGTGATAACAAGAAACAATGGTTAATTCTTCGGAGAGAATCTTGAACCAATCGTTGTGGCTTCATGTATGGTTCTGCTTATATAAATATAGATAGATACTCGTACATCGCTTCAGACACTGTTCCTCTGTACAAATTAAGTATACAAAAATGCGGATTGTCCATTGATGCACTCGAGAACCCCTTAGGTACAAAGCCGCCACTGCATTTCTCAGGCAAAATTATCGCTCATACATGTTTTAATGTTTTTGCCTGAAATACTTTCACAGCAAAGTTTACTTGAGTTTACAGCGAACGATTTATTGACGAGGTTCATATAGGGCTTGGCATAGGGCTTTTCGAGCATTCACGTTTTGGTAATCAAGGAGTGAAGTGATATTGTGAATGCTGTCAAATAATGCGTTTATCCCGCATTTCATATTGACAAGTTCCAGCACTGTGATTTAGGGAAGGCGAACTGTTACACAGTTTTGCAGGTTGTTTGGCCGGATACTGAAGAAATCTCGGAAGTCTCTTGAAAGTGTGCAGATTACTGAATTTGTAGGGAACAGCGACTCAAGGCGACACATTTGTATCCGGAATAATACTGTGTTTTGTCGCAGTAAAGCGTGTTTGCACAGAACCAATTGTTTCAAATCGTTCTCAATGAAGGGCGACCACACCTACGAACAGTTTATCAATTATAGCATCAAAATTGATGTTTAGAGTCGCACATAAAACGCAGGATCATGTCAAGTGGAGGGGCACGGATTGAGCATAGCTGAGTATATGCGTCAGTCAGCGGTTATATAAAAGCTCATGAAATTCCGGTATTGCTCGTTGACATGACTATAGCCGATTTTAAAACGGATACCAGCCACTAACACGAGAGTGCCAGCGCGCTTGAAGTCAGCTTTATGAAAGTAAAGCCTTTTCTCACATTAATTAATGGAGTATGCGACATTCAGCGGCAATTCTAGTGCATGTCAGAGATGACGGGTTTGGAATACTGGAGAGACCATACAGCAAGGTCGTGCTAATTAGTGAAAACGAAATCTAACATTTTTAGTAATTTTAAAAGTCGAGAAACAAACGATTGACTTTAGTCATTTCACTAAATGACAAAATGTTGCTGGACCAGTTAATGCCCGATGGGAGCCGGTATTTACGACAGATGACTACAGGCATGCCAGACTGTCGAAGCTTATCTAGCACGGTTACCACATTTTGCATTTTCTGTGCCAGTTCACAGGCAGAATCGGTCCAGAAAAAATGCCCACATACAAGTCAAGAAGCCTGCGTACTTCCGAGTTTCTCGCTAGGTTATTGAACGATAGACAAAGAATTTGTTCTCTACCTCTCAACTTAGTTGTATTTGGATCACTTGAGGTCTTCTATATGCCCCTGATATAAAAGGGTGACATGTGTATTTACGTATACATGCCAAGCGAACAATAAATCAATCAATGGCAGCGTTTAAGTCAACCAAGTAGTAAATATTTGTTGTTATCGCAAATAATCGCAGGTATCGGAAGCGACCTCTACCAGAAACTCTCTCTGGCAATCTCACTGCAAGAGCCTTCACATTATACTTCTGGTCGGTACGCTAATAAATGACATCATGCCCGCCACTCCCTTTACCACAGTGATTTCAGTTCTATCAGCTTGGCCTGGCCTGAAGACGCTGCTAAAGGGCAAACGTATGCTTTAGCTTTGCCTGCTTAGGCCTCGCCACTGAGAGCCTAAGAAGTATTATTCAACGTGGCTCTTTTTTACAGCTCTTGCATTCTGGCTAGTGATGCAAGTCACATTCTACAGTAGTATTTTGTTTGTTAAAACCTTGTTGGCTATTCTCATATGCACATGTTTTTAGCTCATAATTTAGCAGTTTTCTAAGCCCCTGAGGTCGTCCATGAAATGAAGTGATCGCCTATCACTTCATTCGACGGGCATAGATAGACATTGATTTACCCGTCGCTTGGACGTCCGCGACGTTCACAAATTTGTCCATAATAGATCCATAAGCTACGTAGCTAGTAGAAGTTTCAAAGAATAGGGGTCGTTTAGGTTAGCTAAAGCATGTTGTTGTGAACCCCTGCTTCTTGCCGCGCCACAAAAGTGACACATGACTTAGTCGACACGAAAATGAGTACTGGCTTCCTTAACAACTCGTTGCTGGTACAAAACCATCGCCTAAACCAGGAGATTAAATACAAACATTGTAGTTTCCTTGAGAATACTTTTCACTGTATGTAGTCGTGTCAAGAAAGCATGCTTGCTTTTGGAAATGCGAAATGTTATGTACACTAGCAATATGTGTTTTACCTATACTGTTAGTTCGCCAGATATCTATTAGTTGCACATTGAACTGCATGACATTGCACGACCATAGTTCTTTGCACTCGAAGCAATGGCAAGTTTATATCGGTTCAAATAAGTGTGTGTGTACTTATTACAGAAACCGGACGCGAGAGCCTATTGCAACACAATTGCTACACAGTTGTGCGCTGTAAATACGTTTTTATGAAGAATTATTCTCGTAGGACATGCATATTGATTTATTTTGTTTGATGGAATTTTTTATATATTACGGTTGCCACTCCCGCCCTAAAATTAAACATTTTTTATTAGGTTGTTTTTAATTCTACAACATCCTCCGTCTCCTACGGGCTTGGAATTCACAGTGAGGCATATTTTCAATGCACCTAGGGCCGGACATTTAGATCTTCGCGCTTGGCTTCCAACACAGTATAGTTGAATGGTACCCGGAAAATCGTTGTGAAAAATCTGTACCTTGTTATAAAAGTTAGTGGCTCTTTTTATGCACCCTCCCCTACCCTATCCAGAGACCCTTAAAGATACGCAACTATTTATATATATATATATATATATATATATATATATATATATATATATATATATATATATATATATATATATATATATATATATATATATATGCAGTGCCGGACAATCAACCGCGTGGTACTTAGCGCATTGCTGCGAGCAGAACCGACAAATACACTGAGTAGTATAGTCTTCATGATACTCCCTACGGGAGCATACGAGGTGATGGAACCCGTGTACGATGTACCTGGTATATACATGCCTGTCATCGCAGGCCACCCCGGCCCACAACCAAGGAGACTTAAAGACGTCGAGCGTTCTTTTCTCCGTCGCTGCTTCCGTGAATTTGCGTCGCCACTCTTCCAAGAAATGGTTAAGTGGCTCCGTCAATGGCATGCGCAGCCTAAGCCGAAGCATCTCCACCATCGGCGCACAGTCCGACAATACATAGACGAAGCGGCTTCTCGCCTTGATTGAAAGGCAGAGTACTCGCTTCATGTATAGTGTGAAGCACTTTTCAAGCAAATTAAAATTAGCTTGAGATAGGTGTTGCCACACTCTGTCTAAGCTATACGCCAACGTTGGCAGAGTTTTTAACATAAACAAGCGCACTGCCGTACCGACGGACAGTCGCCGTACATCTCCGACCCCTCCGTAGAGAGCTGCCAGTGCCGAGGTAACACTGTTTTCGATGTGTGTAGTAAACGATGTTCCCCTGTAGTGAATCCAGAGACCCAAGTATGGGAAAGAGTTTACAAACTCCAATGGCTTCCCGCAGCAACGAAAACGTCGTTGCACCTAAACGCCCGCCGCGACGAAACTTAATCGCCTTGGTTTTGCGTGAGTTTATTTCTAGCCCTTTTTCATGAGATACGCGTCTACCATGGAGGTAATGCGCGAGATGGCACCAATGTTACGATGAGCAACAACGATGTCATCAGCATACATCACTACCACATATATATATATATATATATATATATATATATATATATATATATATATATATTGTGTATTTCTAATAGGGGATTGTAAAACTCTTAGGCCCATCACCTGAATGTATAGGGCCGCTTTTGTCGTGTGGATATGTGGCGGCTATTCTATCTTGCTATTGACGGTATATCCCTATGAGCCCTCCGAGGTAGCATGGATATATCATATAGTGCCAAAATGTGCTTCGCTAACTATTGGACTCTGGGAACATATATACAGACTGATCAACAGATGTATGATGCGTCCTGTGCCCCACCTTGGTGTTCGTATTTCGGGTGACCTCAAGCCTCGGAAACACATCATTCATATAATCCTATCTGCTTCCGTGGTTTGCAATCTTTTATTGGGTTTACTCTTCGTAAAGCAACCTTAACCTTAGGTAAAACTTTAGAGTTCTTCTCTCGTATTCAAGTTCTCCTACTGCGTTGTGATATTGTGCATATATGATAAGCCGGGTATAGTCCGTGATATTGCAAAGCTGAAAAATTGTCACAGCAGGCATCTGCGACAAATCAAATGACGCTGGTAGTGTTTCTTACGGGTCTGTAAAGGGAGATGTTACTCCTTATTAGAAGACAATATTCTTTGTTCAGACATTAATACACATAATTATTAAATTCTTATTACATAAATAATATTTTCAAGGGTGAAATATTGGTGTATACGAAACATACTGCACTAACTAATCCTGTAAACAAGAATTTTATTTGTAAACTTGTTTGCAAAAGTAACAATATTTTTACTATAAACACTCTTTGAATTTAAAAGACAGTCGTATAGTTTTATTTGTACTCCAAATTCCGCTTATTATATAGCTCGAATGAACTTCGCAAACGCAGTCCAAAGTTCAAGCAAAGTTGCTGTTAGCCGATCCATATGTGTAGTATTCACAATTCCCGTTTGTTTCATTTCACTCATACACTGTTGTCAAAATTAACTTGATCCACCACCTTCATATATGGGAGCCGGTACGACTTCAGCCTCAATGAGGACTATACGCGTATGCTGCATGTCGTGCGAGAGAACTGAGGTGTTCCCTTGATTATCACAGCAACCTCATAGTGCCGTAGCTCTTCTTGTTATTGCTGCTGCTACACTTGGAAGTGCTACGCCCCAACAGAGGTTCTAGACATCGACGACTAAAAGGCTTCACAGCAGGCGGAAACCTCGCAGCGACTTCTTCCCTATTTGTGAAACTTGGAGTGGGGTCATTTCTACAAATATCGTCCTAGGGGGGGAGGGGGAGAAGGTCCAGACATAATCGAACCCACTTGTTGCTTGATTTAGCTGGTAGAAGACTACTATATGATATCACTTCGTCCCTACCTTTTCAGCCTAGTCATAGCGTGCCCATACTGGATTTATGTGATGTGGACTCTCCCCAGCAGACGATCTTTAAGTGCAGGATAATGCCCAACCCGATTCAACAATCAAAAAGAAAGAGAAAATGATTCTACCCCTTGTGAAGGGTCGAATTCGATTTCGGTGCTATGCACGACACCGCCCCAGAGTTTACCTCCGAACGTTACTCTGAGGCCGCTTGTCCAAGCCATCACTGCTGCCGATGACGGCGACTGGAAACTGGGCACTCGATGGAGAGACGCAAATCTTCTCATCATAATCATTATCAACAATCCTTGAAGCACTCGAATGTACATCGCTCGCCCGTACTGTGCCCGCAGCTCGCTATAGTAGTCGATCTGAGTCGATCAGTTAGTTCTCTGTTAGGTCTGTGGCGGCAATCGGAGCAGAACTCCCAGCGATCGCATCCACTGCTGCCGCTCGCTGTAAAACGCGCAATTTTCATGTCCTTTTGTTTTAGTTCCTGTTCTCAGCATTGTTTGCCAATTGCTCTGGCAATATTGGCTCCGCTTGTTGATGACGTACGGGGCCAATGACGCCATTGATGGCTGACCAACCGGTCGGTCGACCCGCTTGGTGGGCTATAATATTCTTATTCTTATGATTAATCTCTTATCTGATCGTACGCCGCGCCGAGCCCGGTCCGTTTCGCTCAGCTGCTGGGTTGCAGGGTTCGCTGTTGGTGGGTTTCTTGGTTGTCCCCATGACCCGCTCGGGCTGCATCGCCGCTATCTGACGCCATTAGTTAACGCTTCATCATCTTTGAGCTGAAAACTTAAATCAAAACGACGACGTCCACGACGACGAACCCGATCACAACAATGACGACAGCCCGTGGGACTAACCGTTTTCGATCTATGGGAACAAACTCACAATGGAACACCGATACACATATGTACGTGTCACATGTACACATGCATGTCCAAATATACGTGTATATATCTATATACATCATGCAAAACAGTCTGATTTTATCTATCTTCCGAAAAAAAGATTTCTCTGAGAATCGTTTAACCGAGTGGAGACAGCAGAACGCCCTGCCGTATTGACCTGTTAGCACATTAATCGGAAACGACTTCCATCGGCAGTCAGTAGCTCACAATCGTGCTGCCACCCAATCAGTCCAGCGTGAGAGCGCGCACTCTCTTCCTGTTTGTACGGATCCGTGGGAACCAGGGTATATATATATATATTTATATACTCTTGGGATACATGGTATTCATATCTTCAGTTGGACACCTATGCCTTTGGTAGTACACTCGACGTACACATCGAATAGAAATATTAACCAACTACGGCAACTACAATACAAATGTTGCAGATTTTGTTTTCATTAAATGTAATTAAAATATAATATAATAACTATAGGAGCATTAAAACCAATTTCAGAACATTAAATTATGTCAAGATCAGAACAACGATATATGTCTACGCGGCCACTTCTGAGTAATACGCTGAGCAATGTGGTTTAATGGCAAAACAATTGCCTGGAGATCGTACGCTCAAGTTTAGATGAGGCTACCATTAAAATTATTTCAGGAATTAAAGTTTTCAGTTCATTTCGGCAAGATGAGAGCCGGGGTGCATTTACCAATGAAACAAACTAGAATTGCTGAAGCCAGCCAACAAAACAAGAACCTATCTCAAAAGAGCGGTGGTGCATTATCCTCCTTCGATTACTATTATTTTAGTAACCTGCTTAAGCAAACGCGATAGGTGAAAACCGGAAAGTAATCAACTTAATTTAAAAAACAAAGGCTTTCTTTTTACAGGCACATTGATCTTGTGCTTTTGTCAGCTTTCTAGAACATATTATGTTTAGCGATGAACTGTCCATGCACATAGCTCCGCACATTTAATAGCCGCTAGGTTGTTGTTAGGCCATGCTAAATTATGTCATTTCGTACTTGCTCGTCATGACTTTAACACCAACGTTAAGGCAAATTGTATGTACAAAATGCTTAAAGATGTTGTCGTCATTATCCATCTGCAACACCTGTCAAACGTAGCTCCTGCTAATATGTAATAACGTATTATAATAAGATAAAATTGTAACGTTGACGGACATTTTTTTTAACTTAAGCGAGTGGTTGGATAGTAATGCACCATCTATTTTTATTGAGACATCTGTGCTCCCCGTTTTTTTTTCCGATCATGGTCGATTTTTAATCTACTCCGGCATTCACCTTGTTTAAATTGGGAACCATGAAAACCGATTTAGGAGTGGCCGGCCTGGGTCTCAATCCCAGGCCTCCCGAATGCAAGGCAAAGGCTTTTGCCACTAAACCATCTTGCTCGGTGCATTCATGAGGTGAAACAATCAATTGGCTCTAGCATCGAAGACTTCTACAAAGAAGCAAATCCGAAATTGCACTGTTTATTGACATGAGGTCGTTGAGCGGTAAGGAAACGATCTCGATGAATACATAGATTGTTCTGGCAACTTCTCACGTTACCTTCAGTTGAAAAACGACTTAAGAATGAGCTAAACATGTCGTCAATTTTTAAAACTAATTGTCCAGACTCGTGCATACATAATTAGCCTGGACTGCGCCAAAGTGTTACCCCGAAATTGTTTATGTTGTTTATTAACTTGCTGTTTTAATTACTGTTCAATAATGCAACGTGTACATCTGCTGATTGTGTCAAGGCGTGTATGTCCCAATGCTTCGTACTTTGTAGTACTTTTCGCATAAGACACATAAATACCGCCGAAGTTCTGTGGTTAGGAGGCCTCTTGCCATATATAGATGATTTCGACCATGATCCATGAGACTACTATTTACGTGACAACCTATCTGTTCTGCGCTTACGCATTGAAACGCTGCAACGCAATTAGGGCATTCTTCGTCTTCCACTTCAGCTCACGCGAACTTGCTAAAAGGTAATAGTAATTATCCTTTTAGTCATGAACATGTCCAGCATGAGAGGGGCTCTTTTTATATGAAACGTTTTGGGAATGCTAGGTGCACTTGCGTCACCCGCATCTACCAATGACTAGCTTAGAACACGCAAACTCACTTTCCACTTTCTTGGGGGATTGAATTATGTGACACTGCCTTGAATGAGAAGTTTTTTGCTAGCGCGTTAGTGTACCAGAACCTGGCTGAAGATCAATGTTACAGTAATATTACCATGTCTAGCACTCTTAAAAGCAATTCTGATATAATATATATATATATATATATATATATATATATATATATATATATATATATATATATATATATGGAAAACAAAAATATACTTATTTTGAAGTATGGAATGCATTAAACAACATTTTTTAAGTTTACATGCCAAGCCCAATATTTTCTTATTTCGTGAGCATTTCAGTAAATATCGTGGTGGATGGAGGTAGATCAGAAGATGAACAATACGAAGCCATCGTGTAAAGACTAAGAGTAGCAACAACAACAACAACAACAACAAATTCGAATACGCGATGTGTGCTTATCCTATGGATCGACGCTTGGTAACGACGCAACGGATCTCATTATTTCAGGTCGTGTACCTCAGAGCAGACTGGAGCAGACATGGGCTAAACAACCACAATCGGGGGCGGCGGCCAGTTGCTGCTGCAGACATAAGGAGATGGCTAGCCGTGTAGTCCTCACGCGTTGAAAAGCATACGCCGAAGAGCGCACTGCGTGTGTCTCTGCGTGAGCGTGCCGCGGGGGGGGGTGAGGAGTGCTTGGAGGGGGGGGTGTAAGGAGTGCCCCCGGGGTGTGCAAGCGTATGCGATGTGCGGTAAACATCGTGAGCATCGTTGTCATAAGACTCGCCATGTCCAACTGGCGACACTATGTTTTCGTCGTATCTACTCTCCTCGTCTATGATATTAAGCGCCGTCCCCAGCGTTGTGACGAACGTTCACTCTTTCTCTGTTGCACTCTACGTCTGCTTCCCTCCATAATTGCTTTCGTCTTTTTCTACTCCCCCCCCGTCCCCCAGCACCACCTCCGAGCCTCTCTTCCTCAATCTCCTAGTTTCTGCGTGGCCATGGGTGTAGTTTCGCATCGATTGCTTGTTTTGAGGCTCTTCGCATCGATTGCTTGTTTTGAGGCTCTTCGCATCGATTGCTTGTTTTGAGGCAGGTGCAAATGAAAGTGCCAGACTCTTCTTCTCCGTCTTGTTCGTTCTCGCCCTTGTGGGGGTTTGTCCGGAACACGCGCTAGTAGTAGAGGCGGCAGCGGCGGCAACAACTCAAGACAATTCCGGCTTTAGACGGACGTCGGTCTGCCCGAAGTCGGGTGTTGGCATTGGCTGACGTCGTCGCTGCCGCCGCTCACCCCCCCCCCCCCCCAGAACCATCAAGAGAGCCACTGCTTGGTGGCGCTCATTTTGATTGGGGTACTCTTTCTTCTTCCTCTCCTCCTCGTCCTGCTCTCGCCTCCTTCCCGCTTCGCCCATCCCCCGCGCGACCCCTTGCTTACTGTCTGCGGATCTGTGCCAGATTCTTCACGAAGCCCAATAATGGCCGAAGGATGGCCGAAGCCAGGCAGGGTCAGAGGTAGACACGGAGCGGGCAGGCGGGCGAGAGAGAGAGCGCGCGCGATATATAACGAAAGAAAGTGACAGAAAGGGAGCAGGCTATCAAGCCAGTCACCCTGTAGGTAGACCAGCAAGTAGTAGATGGGTTACTGGCTAGAGAAGCTGGCTCAGATAGGCTGGCTGCTGGACTGGCTCAGTATGTATGATGATGATGATGTGTCTAGATTGGTGGTCGATCTT
Source organism: Dermanyssus gallinae (assembly GCA_003439945.1). Lineage (NCBI taxonomy): Eukaryota > Metazoa > Arthropoda > Arachnida > Mesostigmata > Dermanyssidae > Dermanyssus > Dermanyssus gallinae. Next base: position 58,919 of record QVRM01002484.1, on the reverse strand, counting down.
CACCAGGACAGTCTTCATCACTTCACCACTACCGCTGCTACCAGTGCTACCGCTGCGGCTGCGGTAGGAAGCTACGGGCCATTAGTAGCAGCAGCAGCAGCCGCAGATGTCCGTTGCGTTTACAGCAGAGGCTGGTTGACCTGTTGACGAAAGTCGGCGAACCGGTGGCCCGCTGCACGCTGACACAGGCCGGCCGGTGTTCGGCCGCGGATTGTTGCTATTGTTGCTCTCGTTCGGACCTGCTCGCAGAGATGTCACAGTGGGAACAACATCAGCATCAGCATCAACGGCATCAGCATCATCAGCATCATGATCATGATCCCATTTCTAAGTAGCGTAGTAGCTCAATCTCGCCTTGTGCCTTAGCTCATTCGCACGAACCCTGCCGGATGCCTGCCATCACACGCAGCCGGAACACGCGGCTGTGTAATAAATGGGGGAGATGGGGCTAATGTCGTGGGGAGCGGGAAATCGGGGGAGGGGTTGGGGTTGCGGGAAGAGAAGAAGAAGAGGATCATCGTGTCATCATCGTGTCCGTCGTTCCGTACAGTCGCCTCCGGACGGAATTCGCTATTCGACGACCACAGGCACCTAGTAGCAGTATTACGGCTGAGACCTGCTTTTCATTATTGGTGGTGGTGCTGGTGGTGCTGGTGGTGGTGCTGCTGTTGTTGTTGTTGCTGTTGTCGTTGTTGTTGTTGTTGGTGTTGTCGTCGTTGCTGTCTATGGCTGTTGAGATAGTCGCATACGTCGCGTACGCATACTCCGACAATCCATTTATTGAGCAATGACGACGATAATAGCAACAGCATTAGCGTGAGACAGCACCACGCAACACGTCTTGCCAGGCGTAAAGTTTAATTACTTGTCCGTGCATCATCTCTACAACTGTGGGAACAATATTTATGCGCATGGAAAATGCATATATATATATATATATATATATATATATATATATATATATATATATATATATATATATGCAGAGAGAAATGTATATAAAATACCACTTAACAAATAAAAGCAGCCATTTGCTTTTTGATTGGTCTTACATGATCAAAAGGGGGGGGGGGGGGGTTAACAGAAAGCATTCAGGCTACTCGATGCATAGGCGTGTATATACTGTTCGGTTCCGCTCCTCGACGGTAACGGAATAAATGTGATAGAATAACATTTTTGCAATGTGTGCATAATTGTTTCGAGTGACTCTCTGCGTTTTCGTATGCGGACATTACAGGTTATTGCTATTTACTGTGGTTCTATGGGAGAGATGATGCTAGTTTCGCTTTCCTAGGATCAGCCAGAATTATTGCAAAACAGTAAATAAAGATGCACAGTATGTATATATATATATATATATATATACATCTTGGCACTTCTTAATGTATCACATATATATACGTTTAATCTGCACACACA
>QVRM01002484.1:0-55000 GCA_003439945.1 Dermanyssus gallinae | reverse complement strand
GCCGGCTCGATTCGGCTACGGCAGAAAGCGAAGTCCCTTGCCCATAGGCAATGAACCAATTATCGATGCGGCGTTTCCGCGTTGAATTTAAACTGATATTCTTTGTAGCAAAAACTGCCATGCCTTTCTATCGCCGATTGACGCAGCGACTCTGGACTCCAGCTCTGCCAGAAACAATATTAACATAAGAATAACATCGGTCGTTTGCGACATATAGTATCATTAGCTAAAAAACATGAGTTTACATTCGTGTCACGAGTATGGGAGTCGTCAAAACACCGTAGGTATACCGAGTGGGAAGCCGAGAGCTAGGACTGCCTTGCAGAACCAAGTGGATATTATCGCACATAAAACGAAGGCTCCAATATTACCTTTAAACTAGCAAACCTTTGAAATCGCAATCAACAAACTATTCAGAATGTACATCTTACTGGAAAAACCTAAATAGTAATAATACCTGCCGCCTGTAAACTATACTATTTCAAGTAACCATATAGTAACCGTATAAAGAGGGCAAGCTTAATACTTAAATTGTTTTTTGAAGCATGTTTGATCATATAACGGTTTTTATTATCATATAGCACCTGACCGTTAGCACATAAGAGTTATTTGATATTTTATTTACGCTCTAGTGTTAAAAAAATCTTCACTTCCGACGTACGTTCTTTGCCATTAATGACGGCATAATAAAAACATATAAGCTCGACAGAATCGCGAACACTTCTATCAAACACATGCGTTGCTTCTAGTTAGTACTGCCGTAAAAGCGTATCGTAAACGACACAGGGGTCGATGTTCTGTGCGGGCTAAGTAATGTGAGTTTTAAAAGAGATCAGTAATAACTTTACTATAGCCTTCAGCATGGCGTTAAGTAATGTATTTAAATTATTATTGTTTCCAAAGCAGAAGAAGCTTCACCGGGGCAATTGGATGTTTCAAGAAAACAACTTTGCTTTCGGCGTGGTACATTTGCAGAACTGTTTCTTGTAGTTGTTTAAGCGTAGAAAATAACGGTGCCTTAACAATTAGAAGTGGCATTTCATGCGCATTTTCGGTGGGGCAGATATGCTCCTATTAGAACAAGCAACCTATTGTCTTATAGTTCTGCGACTGAATAGGCACTTGAAGCTATTCGGTGTGTAATCGAAGCTGGTGAAGCTCAATTCGTTTTGCATCATTCAGGTGGTTGTTAGCTTGGGTCACAGCGTATCCGCTTGCCGATTATGACCCCATAGATTTACGACATTAGGCGTATCTAGATCGTCAGGTTACCCGAAACGCGGCAGTCCGGTAGCTTTTAAAGGCGGCTACTTTTAGCAGAACTTGGGAGATCTCCCAGGGTGGTTCGTTGATAGGATTACATGAAGTGCCGGCGATGCGGTCTTCGCTAAGCACATGCGAGCTTGTGCCATCTTGTCGGTACGACGTTGTACCGTTGCGTTCGCTACACACGTTGTTGTTGCTTCCGTTGTTGTTTCTTGTTGTTTTTCTTGTTGTTGTTGCTGCTGTTGCTGCCGCTACTGTTGTTGTTGCGGTCGGCTTACCTATTTAAGTTTTATGCATATGAAATTTGCTCGAACGTTGTGTCCCCTTCAAACGTATTACGTAGTATGTATCTTCAAATCATATGACACAATGGCAAACGCCATTATTTTATGTAGTCACAGCCGGTTGTTGAGTTGGCGAAAGTGGCAGTGACAACAAATTGAAGGCACAAACAACACAGAAACGACAGTGACGACGACAAAAACAACAACAACAACAGTAACAGCTAAAATAGTAACGACAGTAACAAGAATAGCAACAATGAGATAGCAACAACACACAGGTCTGCCACGACGCGAGGTAGCTAGCTGTAAGGCGTTGTTTTTTCTTCTGTCCTCGTTCATTCTGCGTTCAACAACATGTGCCTGCCGATTTTGTGCCGATTCGATTGCGTCTGTGTTTTTCCGCCGAGCTCGCCGCCTCGTACTCCTGGTAGTTTTGTCGGCGTCTGTCAACCCGGCGGCTGGCTGTCCCCGTACACAGCGTGCTTGCTTGACGTGGTCGGGCGGTGGCGGCGGTAGATTTAATTCAATTGGTTCTGCATGGTTCGCCAACACGACGCTCACTCATCACACTTCGCACATCATCACTTTATGCTACTTAGGGCCGCCCGGCCGGTATCGGACGTCGTCGACGTCAAACGTAACAACACCGAAACAACGCCGTAACAACAACAACAGCTGGCTGGCTGGCAGACTGCCGCAGACCACGCAACACAAAAACAATCGAAATCGGCGTCTGTAGGCGGCTGCCTAGTAATGTGTCATCACCATAACCATCCAGTGTTCCCAGGAGCCAACGGATTCGCGACGACGGTCGGACCTGTGGCAACGACAACGAGCGTTAGCCCAACCGCGGTTAAAGTCAAGGCGTTTGTGTCAACAACAACAACAACAACAACGTGGGCGTTTTTCTTGTTGGCTTGTTGTTGTTCTCGCTGTTTTGTTGTTGTTGTTGTGGTTGTTGTTGTTGTTGTTGTTGCTGCTGCTGTTCTTATTGTTGTTGTTGTTGTTGCTGTTGCCATTGTTGGTGTTACGAGAACGACCAACCACACAGTTGTGGTTGGACTGGAGGGAGCTTACCGATTGCCGCTTCGACCATTTCACAAGTATCGTTCGTCGTCACAAAGGATATTGTTGTTGTTGTTATTGTTGTTTTTGTTGCTGTTGTTGTGTTTTACTATATATTGCTTCCCTAATGTGTATAGGTTTTGCTACCTCTGCGACTGCTGCTGGCGCTGCGTCGAAACGCCTCATTGCACATTGCCAATGAATGGCTGAAAGTGACCTGTGATTCAACGAGGCATATAGTTAGCGACCTCTGACATCGCGCGTACGGGCGTCAACCAACGCTCTCATCCTCTCATTGAGGACGAGTAGAAGCATATTTATGGATGGTTATTACAGCAATGCAGGGCCAGCTATAAACGTCTCGTAATCTTCCTGAATGAAGCATAGCGAATAGTACGCGGCCGTTTCAAAATATTAAACTATTTATTTATCTACAATGAGTTAGCAGTTGTTAGCTATTGGCGCTCCGTTGCACTACATACACCCCAGGTGAGGAACGGAAAAAACGACTCTCTTTCTCTCTCCTTTGCCCTTTGAAATGCCTATTTGGATCATGCAGCTATGAATATCTAGAATATTCATAGATGCATGGTGATATGCAGCGTAGATACTCAAATAATATCTACAAAAAACTCTTAATAAAGGGAAACGATGTCTACAATTAGTGAATCTATGACTTGCTAAATTGAACTATGCTTGACAAAGTTAGAATACATAACACAATTAGGGAATTTTTTTTGCCCCGTGGCGACCGCGTCTTGGGTAATTTACTACAAAATAGCGAGGCGTAGAAATTATCTAGCAAGGTAACTTTATTGTTAATAATTAACTGGCAGAGTTCGATTAGAATTCAAGCTACGACTTGTGTAGAAGAAGTGTAGAAGCGATAATATGTTTTTTTGGGGGGGGGGACGCATCATTTGTTTTTAAGACATCTTTGCACCACGTTTTCTTTCTCTGTTTTTCTTTGTCGAACAAAGCTAATTATGGCGTATGTTGCCAACTACAGTGCCTTTAAAAAACCTCAACATGTCCGGCCGTTTCGACGCGATATTCCAAATATTTTATAGATTGGGTCAAATCGTTTAATTAAAAAATAAATGGACTGTGTTATCAAATTTCGGCGGGCGGTGCGGTCAAGAGGTTTTGCTCGACCGAAACCTCTCGGTTGGCGGGAGTAATTATGACTCTCTTATTTGTACCCCTAAAGATTTGCCAGTAATGGCACGGCTGTCTGGGGCATTGCACGTCAGTTTGATTCATAAGTGACGCAAAACGGGGACGTAAGACTGACCCTTCCATCCGGTCCCAGCCATCCAAGTGGGGTGGCTGACGGCCCGAGGAAGAGTTACAGGTTATATAGCTTGCAACCCTTGCGTCATGAGTCGAGAATTTGATTCCGAGGCAACGCTTTGTAGGCAGATGCCAATAATTTGTTCCTTGTGTAACCCAATATTTTTAAATAACGGTACATAGTTTTGGCAGAGTAACCGCGTTAATAACCGTTTATTACCAAAAAATGACAGTTTGAGACTAAGATCTCGTGAAGTTAATCACATGACATTGCCACCCTGCTGCTAGATGATGTTTTGCCCGTTCAACAAAAGTGGCGCGCTTGCTACTATGGTTTAAAAACTTCTCATTCAAACAAGTACATCTACTTTTGGTTTGCAACTGTAAGGATGTGTAGAAAATATTGTGATGATTTATTAATCATTTACAATACGTTTGCACACTTGGCAGTGCTCGCCTTAATAAAAATGGTGGTAAAAAGGTGTCACGTGAAGTTAAGAGTCAGTTGTCCGTGTCCTTGCTTGATGGTAGCCCCCGCTCTTATGGACCCGGTGCGAGCGGTATATCCTCAAGGTTCCTTGCAAAGTTAAAACGGTGAGATCCATAAGATTCCTCTTCGTGACGCCGAGCCCCAAGAGCGTCCTCGCAGATTCGGAGTCCCATACACCACTCATAGAGATAGTGATGGATCCGAATCTGCGAGGTTTTTGCGGGTCGGGAGCGCCGCTCTTAGGAACTCGACGTCATATTTGGCGATCTTGTCTTGCCGTGCTTTTGCCAGGTCCCGGTTCGGGCCGCAAACCTCGGCATCTAAAACCCAGACCTCGGTAGGTGTTGTTATTACGAGGTCGGGCTTTAGACCCGGTGCGCCCGGTCGACGGAATACTCGCTCACGAACCACCTCATGACCCCTTTCGCGGAGAAGACGCGCCACGCGATCACAGACGTCGTCATGTCTCTTTATGGTTTGTTTGTGTGTTGTATCGCACATCTGAGCGACATGAGCCAACGTCTCAGGCGCATGACACCCGTGCCTACAACGTTTGTTGTAGCCCGGGCGTCCCCTGGCCAATCTGGCACGCGTTGGTAGTGCGTTGATCCTGAGCTTTAGTAGGTTTAGATACTCCTTACCAGATAGGTAGGGCATACCCTTAATCCAGTAATGTACAAAGGGCGTTTCGTGTGCTTTTTTAAAATGTGCCTCATCGAACGTGTTGTGTAGTTGTTGAGACCAGTAGTCGGTCTCTTGTGTAGCGGTCTCAATGGAGGTTCCCAAGCGCTCGCAAAGAAATCTTGTTTTCGCAAGATCTTGTTTAAAGTGCTCGGTGGTTAGCATCCATTGGACCCCAAGGTGCGTGGAGTGTTGTAGTGTTGTCAGGCGGGAGAGGCGGAGTCTGGGAATGAATGTTTGGAGGCAGGGGATGTCCAGACCGCCGTGTGCTGTGTGCGTGTACAGGTAGGCGTTCGGCACCGAGTTTTCGAGCTTAAGCCATTTCGACTTAACAACCTTTCTGATCTCTTTATCTAGGTCACTAAGGAGTGTGTAAGATGGTCTGGGACCGGAGACCAGTTTATATTGGAGACGGGGAATGAGAAAGTCTTTCAAAAATATGAGTCTTTGGTGGGGTTTAAGGGGAGCTATCGTGAGTCTGTTGAGTAAATTAAGGAGTATATCCCTGGTGGAGTCAACTCTGCCATTGCTGTCAAAGTCGACTCCAAGATATCTCCATCGATCGCTCATACCTTTAGCTGGCAATTGCCGATCTCCAACGTTAAATTCTGGTACGGTATTGATAAAACCTTTACCTTCCTTTCTATTAAATAGGTGGGAGATAGTAAAGCTTTTATTAGTATTAATTTCAAGGCCTCGGGATTTCAAAAGTGGGTCTGCAATATTAAGGAGCCGTTGGAGAGTGGATTTCGTGGAGGCTAGGAGGATGAGATCATCCGCAAAGGCTAAGCCCATAAGGCGGAAGTCACCAGTAAGTTGGTACCCTATATTAGTTTTGTCTAATTTTGAAAGAATGTCGTCAAGAACTAGATTAAATAAGAGGGGGGACAGAGGATCTCCCTGTCTAACACCCCTAGTTGGCCGAAATGTGCGACATTCTTGTCTAAATTCTATGAGAGTTTTAGATGAGAGGTACAAGCGTTCGATATAGTTAATGAATACCTCCGGGTATCCGCGAGTCCGGAGTGACCACAGGACGGAGTCATGACTCACCATGTCGAACGCCTTACGGAGGTCGATTGAGGCGAGTCTGAGCTCACGTCCTGCAGACTTGGCATCGTTAAGGATACCACCCAGAACCGCAAGATTCTCGAAGGTACCATTATAGGGAAGAAACGCTCGCTGGATTGGGAGAAGCTTAATAGAGTTCTGGAGGCGTCTAGAAAGAATTTTGTTAAGCGTTCGTTGTAAGTATGAACTAATAGATAGGGGTCGCAAATCGCTTGGGGATGTGGCATTGTTAATTTTAGGGATGAACGCTAAGCGAGCAGTTTCATGGGCTGAGGCAATATCGCTAATTAATAGTATGTTAAGAATACAACAGACTACTTCTAACGGGAGTTTACGGAGGGACGAAAGACAAATCCCGTCCAAGCCTAGTGCTTTTGAAGGTCCGCGGAGAGCTACGTGGGTTTCCTTTAGGGAGATAGGGAGGGAAACCTCAAAGAGATCAGAGTTGGGAGTGTATACGGGGCAAGGGAGTGGTTCAGGGGGTGGTTGTGTCATCGTGTTGGCCCAGTGTTCTACAACCTCGGTGGCCTGCATGTTGTGTATGGTGTGTTTGCCGTCCAGCACCTCATGAGCGCATTTGGATCGGTTTGGCTAAAAAGTTTTTGGAGTGGTTGCGTAGTCTTGACGTCGCTGTTGCCTTTTAGATACTCGCGCTTCAGTGGAAGGTGTTTCTCTAAAGGCACGACGTCGGACAGTGTGTGTAAAATGTTTGTTCCGAAATTCGTTTAAGGCGATAGTGTGATTCTCACCTGAACAAATTATATTTGACAGATGAGTAAGGTCTGTTGAAATTATGTTGCGTTTGGGAAATGTGTTTGTGAGGGCTTGTATTTTAGATATAATAATATCTTTTTGGGATGGATTATAGGGGATTTTTTTTTTTTTTTCCGTAGAGAGTTTGCATCATGCACTACTAGTTGATCAAAAGTGATGACTTTCCTACGTAACAGTGAGGTCAGGGCCCTGCAATGCGCGTCAAAAGTACACAGCTGAATGGCATGCACATCACATTCTCTGAAAGACAATCTTTTTATCATTGAAAACGACATTACTTAAGTAAACAGCAGCTAAATTTATGAGAAATGCGCGTTTGGGTACACGGAAACAAAAACCAAAAACAAAGCCCGACATGTGTAAAATGGAGAAAAGCAACAACAACGTGGTAGTAGCCCTGTTATCGTCCGAGCGCCTGTTGCATCGCTAAACAAGTATCTGAAGTTAAATCAAGATACACAGAACCAGACAGGGCTGACTCAGGAATATAAATGTTTTATAAATCACCTTATAATAGCACTGCTGCCTGTTACATTATCGTTACACTTAAAGCAAAACAATCTAGACATGAGCAGATTATCTCGCAACAGTTAGCTACATGTAAGTAGTTCGACGTTCGCAATAAATAAATATATATATATATATATATATATATATATATGTATATATATATATATATATATATATATATATATATATATATATATATATATATATATATATATATATATATATATTTATATATGCTCAAGTTCAAGTCGATTCTTCCCCAGATAACAGTGTGAGAAAACGGCGAACCCGGACATATCACTAATACAGCAGCGTTATCCACACATTAGACTACGTACAGGTATTTCGAGCAACTTCCAGAGAGGTTTAAGTGCATTCGAGTGTTGGAAAAAGTTTGGAAGAGCTTCGATCGATAATTGAGTATTTGGGTTTGGAAGATAAATGTGTGTATGGATGGCGCGAACGTTTTCAAAAGGACAAATTCATACGTACAACCAACCTCGTGCAATGCGCACAAAAACAGCAACTGACGGGGAAAATGTGGCCCGTGGCTGGAAAAGGCTGCGATGGACGAAAACACAAACATAATTTATGTGTCGCTAGAGGAATCTTCAGGCTTGAATGCGTATACCAAGAAGTGCTCTGAAGTGTCTCTTAGGCGATGGTTCCTACAAGGCTGAAAACACGTTGAGGTTTTTATCGCTGCCTCTGGAGTTAAGCTCGTAAAGCATGCGGCTTATTCATCTGATTTTCTTGTATATGATACAGGTTTATTTCACCGAAAATTGGTAGATTCTACCTAAAATTCATATCGGCTAATAACATCTTTCACTACTGCATGCATTGAACCATCTTCTATTTCCTTGCATTGCAGTATGTGGTATCGGTCAATATTACATGTGCCACAATGTTTACATACACAGTCTTCAATTTCAAAACAGTACCCTTTTAGGCATATATATTGGTGGTAGCCATGCCAGGTAAGTCTACAGAGTACCCGTCTGTTCACTTGCATTCCCCGCCTCCAACGGTCTGTCGTGAATGCGGGACCGTCGGTGAAAATCTTTATGGCAAAGTTCAAATTACGCTCTTCTCTGTAACCTCGATATTGCTCTACGACCAGCGCGCTAAACTCGTATTTGTCTAGGATAAGGTCTTCCACAAAGGTTCGCTCTTGGCATAGTTCCAGCGCCAACGTTGTTAAAGCGTTTCGCGGCATCTCTTTAATGTTGTCCAAGGTCAAGTTTGGTGCAATGCCCCGAAGGCAGTAAGTTATAATTGGAGCTATTTTTATCTTGAAAAGGTTTATTCCAGTCTTAGTGTCAATCTGTGTAAGATCTCCGAGTAGAGTCACGGTCGATATCGCTTTAGCACGCTTGTTCTCTATGTGCTTTGTAAAAGATGGGCCAGGGGTCAAGACTACTCCGAGATAGCTAAATTGACTTATTAATTCAATATTTTGGTTATTGACCCTGATGATGCGGTCAAGACTGGCGTATCGACCTCCTCGGGAAAATCGAAGAACTTTTGTCTTGGATATATTAATTGTCAGCTTATACTGTGCGCACCATTGGCTCATATCATTCAGGTAAAACTGTGGATGTGGTCTTGACTTGACCATTTTGATAAGATTGTCAGCGTAGAATACATGCGGGGCTTTAGCATTTCGAAGTATTTGGCTTAACCCTGTGACATAAAGGATGAATAAGAAAGGGCTTGCCGTGTCGCCTTGTGCTAGCCCAATTGTCTGTTTAACTTCTTGCGCAATACAGTGAGGCCCATTTCTGATTGTGATATAGTTCGCAGTGAGAATGCTTCTCATTAGGTTAAACATTCGACCTTTGATGCCAAAATGCTGTCGCATAATATCCAGGAGGCAGTCTCTAGGTACACTATCAAAAGCAGTTTTGAAGTCAACAAACGCTGCGTAAGTCATCTGTCCGTCGTTGGAACGTTCCCGTACGTGACGAAGGACTTCCCTGAGAGCTCGTTCAGTTGAGCTACCTTCCAAGAACCCATTCTGTTCCGTTGGTATTAGGTCTTTACATTTGCTGTATAGTCGAGTCACAATTAGTGAGGTTAATATTTTGTAGACTACGCTAGTTAATGCTATCCCGCGGTAGTTCGCTGGGTCTGTGGCGTCGCCTTTGTTTTTGTAAACTGGTTGCAGCTAGCTTCGGCGCCATTGCTCGGGTATGTGCCCTTGTTCTAAGCATGCATTGAACAGCGCTGTTAGCTTTGGAGCTATGTGCTCTATTCCCTGCTTAAGATTTTCGTAGTAAATATCATCAGGACCTGATGATTTTCCGTTTTCTTCGCTAGTATAGCCATTCGAACCTCCCCTTTCGTAAAGTCTTCCCAGTCAAGCTCGATATGGGGTGCGTGTTCATTGTCAGGCAGTTGAACATCGTGGCTTAGTAGGGTTGTGAAATGCGAGACCCATTCTTCGTCGTTTATTAGTGGGTTAGCTACAGCAGGTCTCTTCGGTAAGAGGATCCATGGTTTCTGGATGCTTTCTTTTACCTGTTGTGTGCGCTGCGCGGTCTCGTATTCATATTTCTTCCTCTGAATCATTCGTTTATACGTTTTCTTTAGGTCAGCTAGGTTTGCCAGCCCTGATAGGCTCCAATCGTTGTGGCAACAAATGTGCGTTTTGATGGTTTTGCACTCGTGATCGAACCATGGTTTGTGTCTCGTCGCAGTGCTTCTCTTATATGATGCTGCAGATTGAATGGCCCGCCGAAGTGAACGCTCGTAAAAGTCTGTGTCTACTTCGGTCGCATCTGGGAGTAGATATAAGGCTTGTTCTAGCTTGCTGAGACTTATCTTGCGGGCGAGGGAAATTTGTTTGTCACGGCCAGTTATGCGCAAGGCTGAAGGTAACTTTACAGTGCTTCCGCTCGGCTGAAACTGTCGTTTTATGATCTTTTATATAAGCCCCCGGGTCACTAGAAGTACTCATAATTAGGTCTACAACACTTTTTCCATTCCATGCTATATATGTAGCGTCGGATTAATTACCTTCTATTTGCAAGCCCATTTCCCTTACTCCCTCGATAAAAGCTGTCGCTCGTGAGTCATCTTTAGCGAGGTTACAATTCATATCCCCTGCTATGATAGTGTGTTTATAATTGTCTGCGCATAGCATCAGGGACTCTCCTATATCAAGTAAAATGTCTGTCACGTTGCGGTCAGGTGGGCTGTATATACATATTAAATAAAAGTCCCTTATTTCAACAACAAGTAGTCTAGCCGTGGATCTAAGTAATCTAGACCATTCCGTCGTGCGTACAGCGACTGAGACCCCCCATTTCGGTCGTCCTCTACCGGGGGCCTTTATAGCTTCACCACGGTAGATATTGTGTTTGTGTAGCACAATAGCTGCTGTGTTTGTTACAAATGTTTCGGTAAGAAACATTATGTCATATTGTTCAAACTCGTTTTCCCCACAATTTTCTACTACTGAATGAAAGCCTTCTACATTTCAAAGGATACATCGGGATATTGTCTTGAGTTCTGCACATTTGGTCGTGTTAACAAGTGTGTTGTTGTCGCATTCGACTTGAAGTCAATTTGGCTACCCTCGACCAGCATTGTATCAGTTCGGTTCGGGGTCGTTTGTTACTTAGTCCTGAAGACGATGGTTGTGGTGCACCAAATACTCTGTATGGTTTTAATTGGCCTCGGAACGGCCTAAACCGTGTACCTTCCGGCCATACAGCTGGGTCTAATAGAATAGAAAAAGTGTTCTGATTGACTATAATATGGAAGGTTTCGTAATATGCTTGGTTAAGCCCAGCAAGCTTTGTTACTTTTACGCCTGAGCTAGTACCAACGATTCGAGTAACATAATCCTGAATATCTGACTCGTTGTGTGTGAGATCAATGCGGCTTACAAACAGCGCTCTTTGCCGTGGTCGCTCAGGTACGTCTTCGTCTTTGACTACCTTCAGTTGTGTCATCCTGTTCGTGCCGGTGGTGGTGGCTTTGGTTGTGCGATATCTCCATCCTTGTGTACGTCACCTGTCGTCATGTTTCTCTGGCTTCGCTGGTGTGCGTCCATGTAGGTTCTTCTTATGCACGTCGTCGTGAAAGCCAAGACGTCGCGGTGTGTGCGGTGTTTGTACGTGCAAACTACGTTGGCGGGGCGCGATCATCTGTTGGGACGTTTGAGCCTGCGGTCGGCCGATTGTCAGTTGCTGTTGTGTGCTAACATTACCGTTCGATTTGGTCGTTCTGGATAGCTCGTCGATCCGCTTTTTAAGCGTCTGTATCTCCGAGGGACAATTGCAAGATGACTTGACAGTTATCGACTTAGAAACTATCGTTGAGACCTCGACCCAAAAACAAGACTTGCAGTACGTTGTTGCCTTATCAGGAATATGATAGCTGCAATGTGTGTGAACATGCTTGTCACAGCTCTCGCAGACAGTTCTATTACTGACTTGTTGAAATTGTCCTCCACAAGTGACACACGGAGGACCAGGATTTGCCTCGATAAATCCTCCTTGTAACAGGATGATCACAAGTGCTGTGGCTCGAAGTGTGTGAGCCTTGGTGAAACTGCGGCGCGGTACGTTGAGGTAGATAGTCACAATATTCACTGTGTCCTGAGACTCCTTCTTGTCACAAAAAGCACTAGTTTTGCTATGGGCTTTTGCCAGAAAGTACACAATTATAAGAGCACTCAGAAAACGCGTCTGTGCAGCTGACGCCATGTTGGAAACTGATTTTCGCCCGTGAAATGTATTTATTTTTCCGAAATATGAATTCCTTTAGCTTTCGAAGAAGTTCGTAGAATGAAGTTCTGCGAGTGAAGTGCCCCCTACATTTTACATTGATATATGTATGTCAATTTGTACATCTGCTACAACATTTAAATTGTTTTCACTTCGTTATTATTATTACTATTCTCGTTATTATTTGATACCTAATCAGTTAGCTCTATCAGGCAAACGCGTATGTAGACGACGTATATACAGTACGGTCTATTATGTATTGCAGCGAATAGACATGTTACCTTATCTGTGTGGAACAATGCTTGATAGCTTGCTCCCCTGGGAAAGCACAGTTGGCACAACGTGTAACCCGTTTCTCACAAATATTTTACTCAACATTTGCAATATATATATATATATATATATATATATATATGTTGTGCATTCAAATTGGCAATTCCGTACCGGCAACTTCCTAGCGAGGGTTTAAAAAACAATTCAGCATAATGTGTTCGACAAGAAGAAAAGAAAAAAAACATGATTTTTCCTGCCGCCTTCCTTAATGAGATACTGATAGCTGTCATCGCCCAGCTGGATAGATCTACCCGTCGCTGCCAGGAGGATCCAACCGGTCATTAGGCAGGGTGAAGACAAGGCTGACCTACCAAAGCGGTAACGTCACATCTAGAGAAAAATGTAGTAATGTTGGCGTAATAGCAATGCGACAAAATATATCCATTATTCAAAATATATCCGGGTAAGTGATGCATGCATTAAACAGAGCGGGAGAAAGAGAGAACGCACGAAAAAAAATACGCCAGAAGTGGCAACACCGATGTCTGTGCACGGGCGTTTATCTATTGCTCCATGCATTTTGTCCCTACCCGATTTAGCGTGTAAGTATAGCAAGGGCAGTATCTTTGAAATTTCTATTCGCCGTCATCTATGCACACGCCACGTAGAAGGTGTCTTCCTTGCTGTGTCGAACTCCTATATTACCAGAGGACATTCTAGTCGGAGTCAAAGTCTTCTGCTAAATCCAGCTAGTGCCGTATCGAATTTTATTGGCAAACAAAAAATCATAATGTGTGTTGAATGCTACACACCACGCACACGGCTCGTAAAGAAGCGACGTGTATAGAAACACAAGAAATAATCTCTTAAGCTTTTCCAGTGCTCCCATCCCGCTAGTTGAGTTAAGCTTGTAGAGTGATTATTCTTGGTCGCCACCGAACAGAGAAAAATAATGAATCTCGAGCTTTATATTAGGGTGTTTCGATACAGCGGCGATGCAAGGCCATATTATTATACGCATAAGGTGCAAGAGAAAGGAATTTTACACGTGCCCATACAGTATTGTATCGTGGCCCTGGCCGTGTTCGCGTGATAAGTATGATTCGTCGAGAACATGGTGTACATCGTATGGTCGTATACTGCTGACGCTTATAAGGGTGTTATAGTGCATTTTAACACATTGGTTAACATTAACTCCATTTTGTTGTAAAATACTTTAGTATCGTCGTATGGTGCAGGCGGCGATGCTAGCGTAGAAAATAAATCAATTGTTTTAAATATTGAAGCAGCGTTCGTTGGTCGTTGTGATAAGCTGTAAATGTAGTCTTTATTATACGTTTATTTAGATAATGCTTTGTGGAAAATGTAATATTATTATTGATTCACACGCAGTTTGTGTAAATTCTAAACATGAACTTGAGACACAACTAGTGCTTTATTCACATCACTGGATCTTCTTTCATCTTGCTAGTACAGCTATTACCTGAACGGTCATGCTGCGGCGCGGTATCTGTCGCGCTGACCTCAGCACCTACAGCACTCCCGAGGATCGTGGAATTCTTCCGCACTGCATGACACGCGATGAAACCCGTGGGCTGGAAACGCTGTAGTTAGATATCTACTCGTATATCCAGCTGCTCACCAGGCCGAACTTATCATCGCCACCATACTGTATATTCCTATGCCGATTTCCTTTAATTTTTCCGTTCACTTCATATTGTAGGCCTCAAACGCTTTCCTAGGCAAACTCCATCGTTGTTGTAGTTTTTGTGTCATTAGAGGGCATCCCCTCTAAGATATGAACTATTCTATTACTCAAGAATTGGCTAACCCCAAGACCCGTTTCATGAATAAAAATTAGAGATGTGCGGAGAGAGAACACTTATTGAAACCCTAGCACTTAGTAATACACCATTTACAGCGCATATTCTATACTCATATCAAGCCTACAGAGAGAACAGAAATTTAAAATTGGTAGCTGAGAATTATACTGATGGCCCGGCCTTTTGTTCACGTAGATGGAAAGGAGCCATGCAAAAGAACCGCTCGCTAATCTGCCGAATAACCTGGCACGGGTACGACCATTACATATGCATGAAGCCAAGCTGTTTTAATATTGAAGAATGTGTTTGTAGCTTTTGCGGAGAGTGCGGAATTGGACGCTGTCATATACTTGTGTGCCCAGAAATTTGCAGAACGTCCTTATCATCCAAAGTTAAATACATATTGTAAGACCAAAAAGTCACATCGTGACACCTTGTGAAAATTGAATCAACTGTCTACCAATTTGGTGGTGAAATAAATGCTGAATTGAATTGAATAAAAATTCAACTTTACCTAGTAACTGTAGATTTGACTCTCATTATTTCTTCATATGAGTGATATGCCGAATGTTGCAATTGGTTCGAGTTTAATCTTTAAAATGGCGCACGCGGTATATATTGACAACATTTGCGGGTTCTTAATTGTCGCCGCTTGTATTGCTTTTCCCACTCTGCTTTCTATGTGTTTTCGGAAACTGCTACCATTCGACGTTATAGTGACCCCCAAATAAGTGAATTTATTTACAAAATTTGGCGCCTTATTCCTGGCTCGAAATACGTCATCTCTTGTTAACCGACCATCTCTTCGATACTTAACTACCACTGTCTTTCTCTCTCTCGCTCTTTATATATATATATATATATATATATATATATATATTTATATATATATATATATATATATATATATATGCATATATATATATATATATGCGTTTTCAATCGGGCATGGAAACACGATCAATTATCTCTTAAACTTCGTCATGGCTATGTCGGAGAATCGTGCCCGCGACCCTTGACATCAGGGTCGTAGGTCATCTCCACTACCGACGGTACTCGATAGGTGACAGAATCGACGGTTGCCGCCATCACCTTTCGAGTGAGTTCCTGTGCCAAAAGGCGAAGGTGTTAAGTGAGTCTCGCCAACTGGGCACAAAGAGACACACATTACTTGACTGATACGACCTTCTTGCTCCTCTACACTTGAGCTTTTACGAAGGTATCTTCTTATTTGATTTTGTTATTGTTTTTTTTTTGTTATATCGAGCTCCATAGAGATAGTTGATGACCGGTGATGGTGAGAACGAAGGTGACAACAACAACGACAACAACAGCGATAGGTAACTGCTGATTTTACCAGGTAGATTTTAGTTCATCTAAGTAGTCTCCAACAAGTGGTGGGCCCGCAACTAGTAGACCGCCCTAAGGCCTCGAGTTAATTCTCCCTCAAGGCTGACTCGCGTAGCACTACCTTACGACTAATACCACAATTAAAACGGACTAGAATGACCACGATTACGACCATGACAATAACCGGCATATAAATATCTCATGGTATCGTATCATCGACCCTACAACAATTGTTGAGTTAAGTTAGAACAAAGAGACATGAGTTCCGCATGTCGCTGACCTTGATCTGCGTGAGAACCGAGTAAATACATACATATCAGAGTCGGAATTCATTCATGGGCAGGGCTATATGGCTGTTCTGTCTTCCTGTTCTAGGAAATATTAGCATTTTCATTAAATTTGCGTGGCTTTGTACGTGTTGTGGTAAACAAAATTTGGCAAAGTTTTATCAATTGCGTCACTCGTTGCAGATCAACTCCAAAAGCGAGCACCAATCATCACGTTGTGGAAACCCACCACTGCGATGGGCTGAGTATGATTCTTGGGTGAAGAGGTAACAGCCGGTCCATATCAACTACTAAAACATACGTACCTATCGAAATTTTGTGCAGCATAAATATAACTAAATTATTTAGCAACACTGATATTTTATAATACTCAGCTAATTCGTCGTTTGAATGAAGCAGAGAGTCTACTAGCTGCGGGCATACATAGTTGTCTTATAAAGTACACTGATGCAATTTGACAATAAACAGTGAACTTACAAACATTTTTGCATTATACTGCGACTATCGTGAAATGTTGAAACCTAAATAAAATTGCCATGAAAATCGTAGTCCGCACAACAATCCAAACAATGGGCCTATAAACTGTCACATCTATAAAGGTGCTCTCCATTTAAAAAAAAAAGTAATAAAGCTAATAAAAGTAATAAATGTTTTATTCTCCTGTTACCTAACTAAATGGTTTAAGACTACAAATTACGCAAGACTACTTAACTATATAACGATAATATGGGGGGAATTTAGGGCAGTAATCTATTTTTATATTTTTGAAACGTATTTAACAAAAAGAAAGCTATACTCTACTTATGAAAACTGTCGACGCAGTGTGACAAGTGGGGTAAAGTAGAAAGGACTCAAGAAAAAGTCTTTGTAGTTTATTATGTGTACAAACGCCACTCCCAAATGAGTAACTTTTTTTTATTAATGTAGTGTGTTTACTGAGTGAGAAAATGATGTGAGAGCAGTGTGTGCTAAAGTCTTTATGCATACTACGGCCATGTGTGTTCGGATAAAAGCCCGATCTTGAACTTGATTAAAACGAAATATGCGTGGTCGTCAAATAAGACTAAGAAATGAATGCATCTTCCGTAACTTTTTTAAATTCACAGAATAGCTTCTGTGGCGAACAAATTCAGTGAACTCGAACCAAAAGAACTTGTTGAACGTTGTTACTGTACGATTTTGTGACGAACTTAATCTCAAGTCGACACAAGTGGAGGATCGTCGGGCGGTTAGCCGTGCAAATGTATAATAGATGCACGCGCGTCAGAAAGCGGCGGTCACAAGCCTCCAGGATACCTGCCCTCGTACGCAGGTGACCACCGAGCCATATCATCTCCATGCTCTCCCAATGCTACCCAGCCGCTCTACAATCACAATAAGCGACTCATTTCCTTTAACCGACAGTTAGAGGGAGTGGCGAGCTTTCAAAAGTCTCTGTTACGAAGCTGTTATGCTGTTATAGCTGTACTTACTGTCTTAGCTTAGACCCTGGCCCTCCCTTCCCTCCAAGCTTGTCTCGGCGCCTGTATGCAAATGAGCCGTGAATAATCATATATAGCAGTAGTATGCCCAAAAGTTCGTTCCGAAATTGCGATTTGGTCACGCATATCAACAGTTATGTCGCGTCTGCTCCGAAAACCATTGTATTTCATCTGTGTTGAATTGCACATTTAATATATACTGCCGCTGTACGGAAATAAAAACGTTCCAATGCGCTGGAAACTCACGTGACAAATTACAAAAACAATCACCTATATGTATATATATATATATATATATATATATATATATATACATATATATATATATATATATATATATATATATATATATATATACAGCGGTACTCGCTGTTATTATTCAAATGCTTTACAATTCTAGGCAAGAAACCAAACCACGAATAGTCTACTAGATACTACAAAACTCGAGTAGTTTATCCATAATTGTCGAAAAACAGCTAGAGTCAATTAAACACACTAACCTACTTAACTCTAACAACCAAATATTAAATATATAAAATCATTAAGCGCTAACCCAGAAGAAAACATATTTACTAACTTATCTTAAGGTATATTTAGCTGGTGTAAACACGTAGTATACTTACGCAAAATATAGGGGAGACATATGTGCTTATTCCACTGAACTATCTAAGCCGGCGCTGCGATTTAGGTGCGAAAGACCCGGTCTGTCGAGGGCATGCGATGACCAGATAATACCGCGACTGCTGTGAAAGCAAACTTCGAACACAGATAAAAAAAAAACACGTGCGGTTGGCACTCGCGCGCGTTGAGAAGACCACCTGCTAGGATTAGAATATAAATTGAACATTTCAAGAATATTCGAAGACGAACCCTTAACCTAACTAGGGAAGAAAATGAGATATATTTCGCGATACACAATACTGTGCGACTCCTACTGATATGGGTGTCGGGTCTACTCTCTAACAGCTTTTGACCCTTCGTCTCCCGACTAGGGACTGACCGACCCGCTCAGGATTATTTCGGGGGAGTTCTGGGGAGTTAGTCTCCCATGTACTGTTTGTTAAACCTTTGGGTAACGCCATGATGGCCCCCAGGCATAGTCCGTTTTCGAGCATTTATGTCACAATGTTTGTGAGTTTGAAATGCTGCTGAAGTTATCAGCGAGTTCAGCTCTCTTTTTGTCTGGGGTCGTATATATACGACGTGGCCCGAATATATCTTAACGCACATTAGTAGTGTCATTATGTCAACGAGTTGGTGGTGGTTCGTCTCGATGCGTAAAATTGGGCCGAACCGTTTTCAGCACTAAAGCGCTTCGGCGAAAACAGGCCTGCAGGCAGGTGAGAGTATCGAGATTAGAAATTTAAAGACAGAGAGGTTGGCTGGAACAGCACCAATAACAATGGCCACTCCCAGGCATTTTATAGCAATTGGCAAAGCCAATTACTTTTGTGCGCCGTGACTTGCTGTCATCATCTTAGCGAGATTTATTGGTACAGTACTTGTCCATATTACAGCTTTCATGGTTGTTTTTGTTTTTCTTTGTTATTGCCGTTTCTGCGGGTTCTTGTTTTGTTTTCCTGCTGCCCATGTGGATGTGACAATCGTGTGTTTCGTGGCTGTGACAGTTAGGCTTTTCAGTCTTTCTGCATCCTATTGACAATAAATTACCCTCCAATATAGCTATCGATCTTGACAGAATGTGCACGACGGCGATACAGTATATGTGTGATAAACAGTCGTCGTAAAATTACGTATTAATATTTACAATCTGTTGAAATGTAAAACGGTATAATATATATGATCGAGTATAGAAGTCGTTCCGTAGTCGTCCGATCTTTTAGAGTCGATTTTCGGCGCCCCAATTTTGCGAGCGATATAATCCGGTATTGACCACTATGTAAGAAAAAAGGAAGCGGCACAGGCCAACCTCACATTTGGGCCTTGTGGTTGATTAACAAACATTGATGGTGGCTCGTTCAACTCCAGTCCTGAAATAAACAACTTCTGTTTTTTGGACGATGACTGGCCATATTCAAGGCTAGTGTGCACACTGTGTGAGGTTTAAATTTTAAATAAATTAATTATGTCATGACTCGTGTTAACACATTTCTAATGATATTATGGATGTTTGTGCATAATTTGATATTTTATTTATCTGTCAATATATATATATATATATATATATATATAGGAGCCACGTCCACTCTACAAACGGCCAAAGACAGCATCTGTCTCAAAAACATAGTCCCGCGTCGATCGGCCGTAATTTCTTCTCCTATTCGTTTTCCGACATCCCTCAGGATTTTTGCTGTACCTGTGGTGATGGGGCCGAGTGTCTCTAATGTAATCGGTACAAAGTGGTAGCTTCTAGATAGCTCGAGATACTTCTTTCGTTTTGACAAATCCGCGCGCTCTGCTACCCATCCAGATTCAGCTGCGCTGTGGCGTATTTACGATAAGGCCGCCGTGCATGAAAACGTTACATCCCATAGATGGCTTTTCCGTGTGACCACAGCGGGATTGTTACAATTATTATAATATTGCTTTATATAATAGTTATATATTATGTATTTATATAATATAAGATTTCTTATAATTATTATCATATTGATTACAATTATTATAATATTGCTTCTTTTTAGGTTGTTGCTTTGCTGCTGCTGCAGCTGTTATGGTTACCGTCGTAATTGGCTCCGCGCTCCCTACTACTGTTTGGGTTGATTTATCCGACGAATGTATCTGCTGCATCCATCCGATCAGTGGCCTGTATTGGTTGATTCAATCATGCGATTCATTGCGATTTTTCCGCTTCGTAAATAATCATGTTCGAGTAAACGTGATAGCGATGGTAAAGATAGAAGCTCCAGCATGATCGTTTTTCTTCGGCCTGTTTTTTCGGCTCGTTTGAATGTGTGTAAGGTGGCTTTCCCCGCACTCCACCGCAAACGCTCGTTCATACATGGCACGCTGTACTTGTTTTCGTGCCGAACATGGTTGCCTCGTCGTCGTTGTTGTTGTTATTGTTTTCGCTATTGTTCCGTTATTGCTGCTGCTGTTGAGCTCACCCGTGCTCAATTCACACGGCATGTTGTTGTTGTCGTCGTTGTCGTCGTTGTTGTTGTTGTTGTTGTTGTTGTTGTTGTTGTTGTTGTTGTTGTTGTTGTTGTTGTTGTTGTTGTTGTTGTTGTTGTTGTTGTTGTTGTTGTTGTTGTTGTTGTTGTTGTTGTTGTTGTTGTTGTTGTTGTTGTTGTTGTTGTTGTTGTTGTTGTTGTTGTTGTTGTTGTTGTTGTTGTTGTTGTTGTTGTTGTTGTTGTTGTTGTTGTTGTTGTTGTTGTTGTTGTTGTTGTTGTTGTCGTTGTTGTTGTTGTTGTTGTTGTTGTTGTTGTTGTTGTTGTTGTTGTTGTTGTTGTTGTTGTTGTCGTCGTTGTTGTTGTTGTTGTTGTTGTTGTTGTTGTTGTTGTTGTTGTTGTTGTTGTTGCTGTTGCTGTTGTTGTTGTTGTTGTTGTTGTTGTTGTTGTTGTTGACGTTGTTGTTGTTGACGTTGTTGTTGTTGCTGTTGTTAACGTTGTTGTTGCTGATTCTCGATTGCTGTCTGTGCCGGTTTTGGTCCAGCTCTTCTTATCGTTCCCTGTCTATATGTATATGCATCTATAGGTGATGTTGTTCCGAGACGAAATGTTGACCGATTCTCTACGCTTATTGTAGTTGTCGTTGTCACCGCCGTAGCTGAAGCAACTAGTACGACCAGCCGGAACCATAGCTACGCGTACCAAGTGAGAGCAGGGAGGAAGAAGCTGAATAGAGGAGAAACACACGTAGATATAGCGGACACAACAGCCGCTATCACCGAAGCAACCAATCAGCACAGCCTTACAAGCAAAAAAATGTCTGTCTACAACAGCGACAATAACAATGCTCTAACAAGAGTATTCATTGAAACGCGTATCCATTTATCCGCGTTATTTTTATGATGTTGTTGCTGATGATGATGTCTATTTTTATTATTATTATTATTATTATTATTATTATTATTATTATTATTATTATTATTATTATTATTACATTATTACGATAATTGCTATTGGGACTAATGCCTGGCTGGTGGTGACTAGACACAGCGATAGACGCACAAAACAGGTAGGTAGGTAGATAGGTAGGCATAAATAGCAATAACAGCATCGAACGTCATGGCTAGTAGCTTATGTGTCTTCGACTATATGCCTCACAGTTGGCGAGCGTACGTGTGAGTGCAGCAGCCATTGAACTGCGCGTTCGTTCACGGCTACTTCACACCGATGCTGTGCTGAACTCGCCCCGAAAATGGCGGACGGCAGGCGTAGTCTGAGTTTTCATCGCCGTCGTTCGTCGTTCGGGCGGCCGGCGTAAGGCAAATGAATGAAATAGGTGAAGGCGTTGTATTCGTTGTTGTTGCCAGCTGCCAGCAGGGGGTTCATCGTTTACGTTCTTCTGTTGTAGACGGCGGCTAGACGGCCTTAGGAGAGAATTCCCACTCTGGTGGGATTCTCGCCGTGCCGCGTAGTTTTGTTGACGTTGCTGTTCTATTGTTACATATATATATATATATATATATATATATATATATATAGTCTGCTTTTTGCCCTGATAGTGGCAGAGTCTGCAATGAATTGACAATTGGATGATCATGCGGCAAGAGTTAGTAGAACAAAACGTGATCATAGCCGCCTTCCCTCCATCAGAGAATTTGAAGCTCGACCTCGTATAATTAGCCAACTCATCGTTTCATCGATAAGTGTGCTAGTTTCTCTATTCAACAACACCACGACATTTTATGATGCTCAAATGTATGATGGGCGTTACTTTGCTAGCAAACCTGAGCAGAAAAAGATGGTTGACATTGCTTTTTATTCTTGTTGTCTTTTTGTCTTCTGTTTATCTTTACATCTGCGGCCAGATACACAAAATCGTGTGCAACTGTATGTGTCGCTCCGTGACCGAACTTGGAGTAATCGAAAAGTGGCCGTCACCTTTTCGCGGCTTGTGTTTCGTTTTACAGTGGTCTGATAAGGTTTAATTGCATGTAAACGTATTGCAAGCATATCATCCGCAAGATATTTTGCGTACAAATTAAAAGTGGTCTCTAAACATGTACTAAGGTGCTATCTGACTATTTTCAGATGACAATATTAAGGCCAGTTTTTTAGCTTCTGTACACTGACTTTCTATAAAGTATGATTCTGAACAATCGCAAAAAACGGCTTTGTAAGAAAGTAACATGGTTTTGTAGATTGGTTCATGTGTGTTCAGCGTAGTCAGCTGGCCAGCGTAGTCAGGAAAAAGGTGGCCCTTTTAGGAGGTGCCGCTCTCACCCGCGTAGAATCCGATGGTCGAAGCAAACGTGCAATGACGGATAAAGCCCGCGCTTAGATCGCTGCTCACAAGCTCTCCATGAATTTTAATCTGCCGAACGTCATTAGAATCTTGTCTTCCGACGACACGATTGCGTCCGTAACGGAGGAGTCGATCAATGAGATAATGGCAAGGCACCCTCCTACTCCTACTGGGGACGTAGTGCCACCGTCCGCTAACGGCTTGCTAGCGGTCGGGTCGTGCTCGAGCGAAAATGTTGCCAAGGCGCTTTGCATCTTTCCATCCGGTGCGGCGGGAGGCCTCGACGGCCCCTCGCCCGACCATCTAAAATGCCTTCTTCCTACGGAGACCACAACGATCTGCTGGAAACATTTGCCAAGGTATGTGACATCATACGTAACGGGCAAGTTCCGGAGGCTGTAAGAAGCGTCATATATGGCGGGTGGCTCATCGCTCTGAAAAAGAAAACCGGGGGATACCGAACCATAGCCGTTGGCTGCCCTCTGTGAAGATTGGCTACAAAGACCCTGCTTCCTCAATGTGAAAAACTACCTGCAGCCGCGGCAGATGGGGTACGCCACAAATAATGAAGTGAAAATAATTGTTCACACAGCTCGCACTTTTCTCGAAAACAACGAGACATGTTGCCTCCTAAATTAGATTTTAAGAATGCTTTTAACTTAAACAAACGGTGGCACTTATTGACAGAAGTTTCCAAGCACGCCCCAGCCCTCTATCCAATGATGCACCAGGCGTATAGCAGGCCGAATTTCCCAATGTTCGGTGAGACCGAAATCACGTCATCAGCCGGTTGTCAGCAGGGAAACGTAGCGGCGACTCTTGCGTTTGCTTCTGCATCAGTACGTTAAGCAGGTGACATCCAGAGTCCCTTTTTTCTACCTCGACGATGAGACCCTTCTTGACAACGATCCTTTGGTGTTACTCAGAGACATCAAGGATCTTAGATCGTTTAAGCAATAAAGCGAGCTGCAGCTCAACCCCGCTAAATGCGAGCTATTTCTATGGGGTTTCGAAGCCGAAGAGAGACAGCAGGTAATCGCAGAGAATCGCAACAGCAAGGTCCCGGGCATCCTTGTAAAGGACCAGTGCGAACTGGACCTGCTGGGCACGGCGGTGTTTTACGACATGATTGGCCCTGTACTGGCCGAAGAGGGAGGAAGGGAGACTAACTCTCCCGGCTTTACCAGCGGCTGGGCCATCTCGGGAGACACCAAGCGGCACGCAATGGAAGTGCAAAAGGTCTTGTATGTACTACGGACGTTACCTGCCTTCCTTTTGCTGTCAGAAACTTTGGATCTCGACGACCAGGTGGGGAGAGTCTTGGAAAATATCCTTGACTTAGCGTTCGAGGATAAGGCATAGATGCAGGTAAGCCTACGGGTCCGGCTGGGTGGAATGGGCATTCGTTCGGCCACGGATCTTGCCTTGCCCGCTTTCCTTGCTTCGTCACATAGCTGCGCCTCTGCAGTGACCACTACTGCCGGTGGACTCATCAGCCACCAACAAGACGGATCCGAGACGCGCGCCAGTCTGGTCGTCCTTCTGAGGAGTAGGAGGACAGGTCACTAGGCAAAAGGGGTGGGACCAAATCGCCACCCAGGCTACTTACTTAACACTTTTGTCTGTCTGCTAGTTAGATGTAGACGATATTAAACTGAAAGCGGTCCCATCCAACGCCACCGGAGCGTGGCTTGACGTCTTTCCGTCTGAGCTCATCGGCAGTAAGCTAGCTGACGACAAGTTCCGTGCCGCCAGTGGCCTCAGACTTGGCATTGCCATGTTTGAGAGAGAGGAATGCCCATGCGGTCGAACGATGGATAAGCGTGGCCTGCACCGGCTTAGCTGCACTAAGTTGGCGGGGCTTACGCAGGGCCGCCATGATGCCATCAATGACATCCTCAGGCGCGCTTTCAGACAAGTCGGCTACCGCGTCACGCTGTAGCCTGGTGGACTGCAGAGGGACGACAAGCGTTGACCGGATGGCCTTACCATCCGGGACTGGGACCGTAATCGGCCGCTGGCGTGGGACGTCACTGTCTCCGACACGTACGCCCTCGGCTATCGTGCACTAGCCAGCGCGGGTGTCGGCCACATTATTCACCAACGGGAGATCTACAAACGGCGCCGATACGCGCATCTTCTGGAGGACCACGTTGTTATGGCTTTCGGCCTCGAGTCATTTGGCGTTTGGGTCAAGGATGCACTCAAACTGACAAAAGAGCTTGGAAAGAAGCTCTCTGAGGCCATAGCCGAGCCAAGATCGACCGCGTTCCTCCGACGGAGGTTGTCATTGGAACTACAGAGAGGCAACGATGTTGTTGGGAACGAACGAGGAACAATGATGTTGAGTGGTCACCGACACTCGAACAATAACATAGGCAATATTGTAGATATTATATATTTAATATATTGGTAATTGTGATACATGTATAACATGTATATAATGATAATACCCCTTGCTCAAGACAAAAATTATTATTATCATGGTTGGAACGTGTTGCCTCGATTCCAGCAAGTTGTTGCTCATTCCATGGCGCCTATCATAGAAGCGACATTGCCTCCGCAAGACACAGATGCTGTTTCAGATTGACTTGAGTAAATCTTGCTGCCCCACCAGTGTAAAATGGAGACTGTTTTCGAGATCTGCGTACTTGCGTCTCGTTTCCTGTTCGACGTGCTCGGCTACCCATCTTGTGCTGACAAAGCTATGACTGAGATACGAGGGAGCTACGGTGCAGGACACTGTAGTATTCCAGGCTAAATATTTTTGCCGTAAGACCATATATGTATGGTCACGCCATCAGGTCTATTGTCGTTGTCGACTCCAAGGCTCCAAGTTTGCTGGCATTCTCACCTTCCTAAGTACATGTGTGTGTATACTCACTCTATGTGTCGTGAAATTCTTCCAGAGCTTTTTGGACAATTTAATGGATGTAGACTATGGATGTAATATGCGCCTATATGTGAAGATGGCAGGGCTTTAAGCCCTTCTTCACTAAAAGTATCTTGAGTGGCTTAAAAACCGCCTTTCCACGGCGCGTGCTTGGATAAAGCAAAAACTAGCGACTATATCCGACTAGTTCGCGTAGACGCAGGCGTTTCTCCATAGAACCGAAATCCAGTGTAGTCCTGATTTTGCACTCAGCTTCTAGCTTGTGTTTGTACATTAGCTTTTGCGCATGGTGGCTGACTAACGATTCTGACAGAGATCCAAACTGGTCGACAGGCACATTGCCACGTGTGGATGCAATTTCTCGAGAGATGGTGTTACTTCTTCTATAACGGTTTTTGATCGTTTTCTCACTTGAGGGTTCCTTTGCCTGCCTAATGAGGCCCCTATAGGATCCTTATTGGTCTTGTCTAGCTGTTTTGCTAAAGGTGGAGTCTCCAAGGTTGTGCGTATTGCATGCGTTCTGTTTCTTAAGATCTACCGAAGGCAATGCATCCGCATTTATTTGTGTTAAAAGATAAGCCTCCTTGCTGTCGAAACTCTTATTCTGTGTCCCTTGCATAGCATCTGCTGCAATTCTGTTTATTGTTCGTCATCCGCCAGCACGACAATTTCCTGCGGTTGGGGATACACCTTCTCGCAGAATACCTCAATGTTGCGTATTCCCGTCGCCAATGTATCGGCTGGTCCACTACGTGTTGCGTCGTCTAGGTATTAGACGTTGAAGGTACTTCTGAGAGACAAGATCTGAGACACCAAGGCCGAACAGCCAGGTCTAATGGGTCTCCGTGTCAAACCCCGTTTATGAAATAGATGGGCGCTATCGCCCCAAATACCAGTAAAGGCTCTATATCTCTTTGTCAAGATTTTATTTTCTAGTACGTATAAGACTTTGCCATCGCCTCTGCGAGTGTTCAAGGTGCGTGAACTGCCTCCTCGGCCGCACCCCTCATTTCTTCATCGACCTGGTATGCCCATATTGTGGCTACTATAACTATCTTTGGCCCCCCTTTGTTTTGCCTAAGCATCAAAGAGCTAGTTGACTCTCTAAAAAGCCCACTAAACATTTGGTAACTGGAAGACGGCGTGCTGTGGGGCGATGCAGATATGGTTGCCGACGACGTTCGACGCGTACTTGATTTTCATAAGCCTTGGGATTGGAGCTGAATCCCAGGAAATGCGAGATCTATGTTACAGGTGACACGGCACAGGCCCCGGACCTTCGGATCTTTAAAGCTTTATTGCCCGGATGTAGAGTTAGTCACGACAATGAGTTGGAGCTTCTGGGAGTCCCCCTCCGACCGAAAGGACTCGCGCACGCACTTGAAAAATGGCAGAACAAGTTGAAGAACGTCGCAAACAACCTTGCGCCACTCGGCGCTCACCGCGCGCCCTTTTTACTTTGATCGTCGTTTTCAGCTACGAGGATCACCCACCTTTTTCGCGGAGCTGATCTAACAGGGCGGTTGGACGATCTCATTGAACGAGTTAACTCTAAACGCCCTTAAGTCTCTTGTTAATCTATCGTCGGCGCCTTCCGCTCGAAAACAGGCACAACTACCGATCTCAAACAGGGATCTAGGAGTCCCGGATCCGCTCGTCTCTGCAGGGCCAGCGATAGTTTTCTCCCTTTTTCGATCCGAAAACAACACTATCGCCATATTAGACGAGGCCGGCATTTGTCAGTACATGGAACTCCAGAGATGCCTGTACGAGAAGCTAAATATAGTTTGCAGGGACGCTCTGGATAACCCTTTAAGCCAACATGACTGGAGTACATTCTTATACGACGAAGCAAATAGCGGCTTACTTGCGGGCGCTATCAACGACTCCACAAAGGCTCGCCTTCGAGCGGTCGCTGCTAAAGGATCTGGAGCCTGGTTACATGCACTTCCAAGTGCCCCACTGGGCACCCTCCTGGACGACAAAACAACCCAGATCGGGGTGGGTATTTGTCTCGGATGTGACCTTGTCTCCCCCCATTAGTGTAAATGTGGCCGTCCCGTAGACGAATTAGCCCATTACGGGTTATCGTGCATCATGAGTGCGGGACGGCGGGCCAGGCATGCCGGTATTAACGACACCTTCGGCCGAGCGCTTCGGTCAAGTGGTTTCCCCTGTGTTCTATAGCCCCAGGGCCTCTCCACCGACGATGGTAATCGCCCGGATGTGATGACTCTTACTCCCTTCAATAGGGGCAGGATGCTTGTCTGGGATGCCACTGTCGCCGACTCATTAGCACACCTTTAATGGTCGGTGGCGGGGCGATCTCGGCAGGCCACGCCGGTAATCTAGCCGAGACGAGAAAACTCGCAAAATACGCCTTAATAGGTTACCCACATGAGTTTCAACCGTTAGCGTTCGAGACCTTGGGCGGTGTCTGGGCCTTACTCGCAAACTTCTACACAGAGTCGGCGAGCAGCTGAACCTCGCAACCGGAGACAAGAGATCTGCGTCTTTTTTGAGACAGCATCTCGACCTCAAAGTCCAACGCGGGAACACAGCGTCCGTCAGCGGCACGCTGCTGAAGTAGTCCCAACCCACTGTATATAAGATAGAGTAATATTCCCAGTGCACACGTTCTCGGGAGACAATTGTTTACCCCATTTGTATTCTTAATAAACATGCTTTATTCAAAAAAAAGAACGGCTTGCGCATAGCATCAAAGAGTAAGGTGGGAGGAGGCGCGAGCGAGTTAGCTAGGAGTCCCTAGTCTTTTCCTGTCGTATATTCGTAAACGTTTGTGAGGCTTCGTTTCAAAAATGAGTTTATTTCATCATTTTATTGAGGATATCACACAGTTTAAAAAGTTACATGTTCCATAAAAGCTCTAGTAGGTGTGTGCGTTACTCCGCCCATGCTGGACACGTCAGCGTGATGTGTTCCGGGATGTCTTCGAGTCTATTACCACAGTGAACGCACGTGGGGCTGGGGGCCTTCCCGATTCTAAACAGGTAGGACTAGAAGTCGCCAGGACCTTCGTGAAAACCTAAATGCTGTAGAATGAGAGTTCTCCCCCCAATCAGTTGAGTCAGCCTCGAAGCCATCGCGAAAATACAATGTTTAGGATAAGAGTGCGGAGCCTAGCGTCCGGGCACCCTGCTGCTCCACTCTTCCTGTCCGAAATCGCTTGTGCGCTGACGTTTCTCGTATTTTTTTCTGTAAGATCCTACGTGATCGTTCCAGCAATAACGACAGCCGCCGCTGCGCTAGTCGTCCTGTACATTGTAATTACCCTGAGGTAATCAGGGTAGAATAAGGAGGTCTGCCACATATGTTTCTCAATAGGTGGGCCCTGTGTTGCTTCTATGCTTTACTTGATGAGGTCCTTAAGGTGCTTAACGTATGTGTATACTTGCTGAGGTCCTTAAAGTGCCTACGCGTAAGCTGTTCTTTAGTATCTGGGTCGGTCGGATGTAATGTTGAATAACATCAGCAAACGTGCTACCAGAGCTTTTGTCTTAGAGTTTCAACGTAGACACGCCGGACGGAACATCGGTTATCGTTGCCAGGATGAGCACCTCCGCAATTAGCGTATTGGGCCTTTTCCTGGCACTGCCAAATTTGATGGCCCGGTTGGTCACACCTCATAGGAAGGTCGTACTGGCCTTTTTATTGCACTAAGGAGTCCTACGCCCATTCATATGGCATGATAATCATTGTAGAGGATATGCGCAGCATACATATCCACTTCTGATATCCACTGGGGTTCCACGATATGTCAGTCGTACTCTGCCCGAGTTCTTCCACCCTTGACGACAATATTTTGTGTAGTTACAGGTGATTCGCATTTGGTGGCATAATTTTCTTTTTTCACGTCACCCATACGTTGCTTTTGTTTCAACATTCAAGAAGATCCTCCACACAGAAGTGTGTCAAATCCGTTAATGCGGCTCGAACATACGTTTTTAGCTCTCTAGCCGTCGCCTCTAAGAGCTCACTCTATGCTGTTAGGCGGCCATGCGCACCAGGCTTTTCCACTCTTATGTAAGTGCAAATCCTGAGTAAACATCGTTTCTTTGTCCCCTTTCGAGAATTCGAGCTTTCAAAAATTATTTTCCGGAAAAATTATTTTTATCTTTCTAAGACCGTACGGTCCACCTTTTTGAGGTAATTGGCTTCAGCGCTAACATAAGTTAAAAGTTCTCCGGTGTCTGATGCTATATGTCTCACTCCTATGGGAGCGCATGACTGTCAGGGCTGCAACACGCCGCCTCCTCAACCAGACACAAAGACCTATGGCGCTCAACATCGCACGGAGTCCGCAATAGCTGTACAAGTCTCCTCTAGACAGGGACCTGAGAGCAAAAGAACTAGCTCACGATGACCCTAATTTAATCGATGTACTACTAAACAGTAGAATAGATACCCTTAACAAGTGGAACCACCAACAGGATGCAACCCAGCGGGTCTACCTTGTCCTGGACGAAACCAATACTCACTGACTTCAAAATCGGTATAGCCTTAAACAATGCTCGCTCATCTAAACACTCCCGCAACTGCTAACGGGACACAATGGCTGCGCTCAGCAATATCTACCCGTCTTGCAAAACTGACTCTCCTTTATGTCGTATGTGTAACTTTAGAGAGGCAGACGGCGTAAGGCCCCAACGCTGTGATTTTGTCGGTACTGAACGCGACCAATTCTCTCGACACCTAAAACTGGGAAGTCTCCTGACATGCCAAGCCCTTGTAATGGCACTTCTCAGAACCACGGGTCCTAGTCTAAAGTAAAAAGATTTGCCGTTTGTATGACATTGTCACTTATTATTGTCGTCAACTTGATGTAGAAGGTATTTACACGCAAATGCTCTTGTGCCGTTAAATGGTGCTACGTGGCTAACAGCTGCAACAACCTAATGCGTAAGCTCAAGCCCTAACTTTAAAGGTTTAGCGTTCATTACTACTGCAATTACGATTACTATTGTCATATATAAACGAGATAGAGAGGCCGTAATTTTTATTGCCAGACATAAAAGAGGTATCAAGCATCAAAGTTATTTGATCCACAAAGGTTGGAGGTACGAGGTGTGTTCAAAACGTATCGCGACTTTTGAATTTTCATGGGGTTACGTATATTCGAATTTCGATTTTTTGTGGCGTTATGTTGGTACTCATGTCTCTCACTTATGCCGACAAGCTCGGCCATTTTGAATGTTCACTTAATTGTTGACAGCTGCTTTGCTTGCACGTGTTTTGGATCGTCTTCGATTTTTACCTATTCAAAAAAATGGATCAAAGAACCTGTATCAAATTTTGTGTGAAAAACGAAATTAAGTGCGCGGATGCATTCCGAATGTTGACTGTGGCATACGGAGAAGCTACCTTGGACCGAAGCAACGTTTATCGGTGGTACAAAATGTTCTCAGAAGGCCGAGAAGATGTGAACGACGAAGAGCGTGCCGGACGCCCGAGCACTTCAACAACAGACGAAAAAATTAATGATTAACGATTGCAGGGGCGTGGTGCATCATGAGTTCTTGCCACAGGGTAGAACGGTCAATAAGGAATATTACCTGCAAGTTATGCGCAATTTGCGCGAAGCAATCCGCCAGAAACGCCCGGATTTGTGGAAGAACAAAAATTGGCTTTTGCACCACGATAACGCCCCTGCTCACACATCGTTGCTTGTGCGCAAGTTTTTGGCCAAAAACAACACACTAATGATGCCGCAGCCACCGTATTCCCCAGATCTGGCCCCCTGTGACTTTTTCTTGTTCCCTAAACTGAAGAGGCCCATGAAAGGACGACGTTACGCTACGCTTGACGAGATAAAGACGGCATCGAAGGAGGAGCTGAACAAGGTTAAAAAAAATTGTTTTTTGAAGTGCTTCGAAGATTGGAAAAACCGTTGGCACAAGTGTATAATATCTCATGGGGATTACTTTGAAGGGGACAAAATAGATATTCATGAATAAATGAATAATTTTTGAAAAAACACAAAAGTCGCGATACGTTTTGAACACACTATGTATGTAGGGCTGCTTTGTAGATCGTCGCCCGCTGTTTAAACCCCGTGTGAAGAATTTGCATATTACCTCTGTGGTTTCGTCATTATATCATGGTTATACCATACTGATTAGTGTGTAGCTCTAAAAGCCGCTGCAGTATTTGTCACCCATCTTTACGTCCCAAGCAGCTACGTTCTCGGCTTCTACGCTCCTTCGTTCACAATGTACACCGGATTATGTTAAGAGCAAGTGTTTTGCTCTGCTGCTGTTGCTATGCTACCGGCTTTGTTTTTGGCAAGGTTACTTGATGGGGTGGCTGGGTCGTAGTAACAACGAAGCATGGCAGTGTAATGATGCAAACCGCTCCCCAGAGTCTATGTACTCGATTGAGATCAAAATGCGTGGTGTGTTAGCGTCCCTGGTCATATCGGTTCTGATCAGCATAATATTCATCGCTAGCTATAGTCAACAGCCGATGTCACCGCCATCACCTGTGTCAAAAGGTACCGCACCG
This sequence comes from Dermanyssus gallinae, assembly GCA_003439945.1. Taxonomy (NCBI): domain Eukaryota; kingdom Metazoa; phylum Arthropoda; class Arachnida; order Mesostigmata; family Dermanyssidae; genus Dermanyssus; species Dermanyssus gallinae. Next base: position 22,825 of record QVRM01002484.1, on the reverse strand, counting down.
ATCATTCAACGACGCTCTGCAGACTACTACAATGGAGGTGACAAAATCTACTTCTATCGGCAAAATTACCGAGCAATCAAGCCCGCCGGTCCGTTGGGCTATTCCGAACTTGTTGCCATTTTTCTGGTGATGGCAGTTATCCTGATGGTATCGTCGAGTCTGGTCATAGCCCTCGGCCTGCTAGAGCAACCCGAAATTCATGAGCACCCTGGAAGCGGAGATCCCGCTGAAATGCTGTTCGCCCCGCAGGCATGTCGATATTTCAACGTGACTACAGAGTTCTGTGTTGTGCACGTTTTTTGGGACGGTCTTTCTTTAAGTTCGGCTAGTGTGCGCAATTTTGGGTGTATATATATATATATATATATATATATATATATACATATATATATATATATATATAGATATATATATATATATATATAATATATATATATATATATATATATATATATATCTATATATATATATATATATATATATATATATATATATACTATACATATATATATATATCTATATATCTATATATATGTATATATGTGGTTAAATGTGTTTATATGCAAGTCCAGTAATTTGCTTCGTTCTGTATTAACTCAAAATGTACAGCCAGTTTTACCAAGAAGAATGCCTATATTGGATTAATAGGCATAATAGAGTTAATAGGCGTAGTGAGAGTCCTCATTATGCCTATTAACCCAAGGCAGCAGGGAAACCCACTGCATGACTCAGGTAGCTAGTGTAACCGGGGGGAAAGCCCGTTATTTTTATCCTATATATTGCAGAACAAGCTTATTTCCCGCATGAGCTTGAAGCCCAGCCGGAAAAGAAACAAAAGCACTACGATTTAGACATGGGGAAACATATGCTGCTACTTGCATTACGACCAGTAATTAAACTCGTCAGTCATATTTGCCGTACTTAGAGTTGATATAGCCCCCAGAGAAAACGCGAATCCAAAGAAAGCGGGAAAAAGCGACGACAAAACTTCGAGCTCCCTACATGGAGAATTACGTGACCCAATGCCAAGTATAGCTGCGAATATAGTTGTGAAAGATGCTACTGGAATAAGTAACACTGAAGAGTCTAGCAGTCTAGGGGGACGAAATGCGCTCAAACAAGCATTTTAGAGAGGAAACAAGGTCGTTGTTCAAAGTATAGTTACTCAGTAAACTCTGGCAACTTGCACGGGTTTAATGGTACAGCATGTCTAGAGGAAGACTTGTATGCTATCGACAATTATTTGCATGTTTTTGTTATTTTATTAAGGTCAAAGCGGTATAACATTAACAATATACTAAGCATGACCGTTGTATACATACATATATTACGATTAGAATTATTAGACAATAGCTTGTAAACGCTTCAACCCATTAAAAATAATAGTAAACCAATATATATATATATATATATATATATATATATATATATTGGAAGCGACAAAGTTGAAACTGTCGAGTAGAATAGCCTCTGAAGACATTTGTGGGGAACACTGCGGAGTCCATTTTTGCTCCTCAATCAAATCGATTAAGTGCTCACCTGCGCAATTATTTTTCGACAGTCATGTTCCTGCTAGATTAGGTATTTGATGCTGGATACATATATTATTTTTTATGCGCTACTTAATTTAAAATCTTCGTTCCAATTATCGCTTTGCCAATAACGCACTAATACTGTATTACCACGTCTTTTGTTATTGAAACGTATTGGATTTTAACAATATACTAAGCATGACTGTTGTATACATACATATTTTACAATTCGAATTATTTGTATAGTTCTTTTGCCTGAATATCCTAATATGAGCCAAGGTCATCGATTAAAATATCCACATTTTGTTCTGTTTTTTTAGCTCAAGGACCCAATCGAGGAGCCAAGTGGAGATAGAACCGATGAAATTGATGTTGTTGACTAGAGTAGTCTCCAAAGGCAATTGCGGGGATTACTGCTGAGCCAAAATCCTTTCTCTAATAAATTTGATTATCTAGTTACTTGCATTATTAATGTCAACGAAACTGCGGCACTCCTAATAAATAGAAATGATTGCAATGACGACAGCATCACGGCCCGTGGATCAAAGACTCACTGACGCCCGGGAGAGACTGGGCCCAAGAATCAGAACATTTACATGAGTGCACCGAATGCAAAATTTTTGACTCCGCGTGAGAACGTATGAAACAATATCCTCTCCTGCAATCGAGAAAAACTTATACAGGTTATCTAAGTAGTGCTGTGGAACTGCAAGAAGCATCGCGTATTAGATCTGTTAGGCGAGGAGGCACTTCGAGGAGGAGGCACTAATATTGACGGGAACATGGGCGGTTAAACCATTCTCTTTGGGGGGGCTTCTACGGATATCACGCACTAGCACATAAAGATGAGGGACGGGGCAGGTCAAGTGCGGGGGGGAAGTCAGTATTCACGAGAGTAGAAATTGGAGAAATTATAATAGGAATAAAAGCCGACATCTTTGTGGCAATAGTGTCAAGGGGAGTTGAAATTGTGGCAGCCTATGTAAAACCGGCAGGTGTAGAGTCCATTGAAGTCATGACAGAGCGTATGATGCTTGGATTTAAAGCGGGGGATTTCAATGCGAGGTTAGATAAGGGTAATTTAGATCGAACTGAAGCATTTTTTGATATTATAACGGAGATCAGATGCTGGTTAGTCAGCGAGCCAGGCCTAAACACCTTCGAATGTGGTACTGGGACGTCAGTAATCGACGTTTTTGCGTCCGACGGAAACGTGGAGGATATAACATTTTTGGGAGAAAATACATCATTTAGGGAAGGAGTGGGCTTATAAGGCATATACCTATAGGGATGGCATTCAAAACTAGTAAGAGTAAGGGGTGTAATCGTAGGACGGGGATCAGGACAAGACTGGATAGTAAGATATTCTTAAAGGGAGTAGGGGAAGTGTGCCTACAGGGAAGATTCAAATAGTTATGTGAGCGTAAATTGGCAAATCTGATAAAAGGTGCACTGGTTCCGCGCCAAGAACGAAAAGGAAAGCCCTGGTTCAACGATCGGTAGAGCAGCGAAAAATGCCAACAGACTAACTAGGGAATATGTGAAGATTTTTTCTGTATTAGAGCCGTTTGCAATTATGATGAAGAAAATGAGAAATATAATGGTGAAGAAAAAAACACAACAAAAATATTGGGAAAGCTAGGAGTGGGCGCTGTTGCAAGAAGCAGAGAAGTAACCGCACAAGTGGCTAAAAGAGAAAAGATGGCAGTGCCCAGTGGAGACTAGGCGACTGATTAAGTACTTTGCTAGTGTGCTGCAGGAAGCCGACACCACCCCAAAAGAAATAGCATTGTACAACGGGCCTTAGGACAATAAAACAGAATTCGCACGGGGATGGGTAATTCGACTAGTCACAATCGAAGACGTTAACAGGGCAATTGAAAGGGTGCCTAGAGGCAAAGCGGCCAGGAATGATATGATAAGAAACGAACATTTAAAGCTAACGCTGGCACTCGCCTATGCTGGAAAGCTTTATTTGTCGAGTGCCTAAAATCCAGAGAAATGCCTAAAGCGTAGAAGGAGGATACCCTGATTGTCATACCGAAAAGGAAAGCATAGGAAGAACATAGAAACAGAGCCGGAATCTTGGAGGGGAATAGCACTTAAAAGGTGCCCCTATAAATCTTCTCGGAGAAACTATCAGATAAACTAGAGCATTTCCTCAAAACCAGAAACGTAATACCAGAAGAACAAAATGGGTTCAGAAGGTCGAAGTCGACCCATACGGCCCTGCGCCAATTGCTTGCAGAAAGGATAGTTTGGGAAACTATCATAGCCGAGAAGACCAACGCAATGTTTATAGATCTTCAAGTTGCCTTTGACTTAGCGCCACAAAGTAGGATAACAGAAAATTTAGCTTTGGAGGGAGTTCCGTATCGGTTACTAAAACTTTTAAGCACCATTCCCGGGGAGAGTACAGTATACATCGACAACGGTATTGGAATTGTAGTACAAGTAACACGGACGACAGTAGTGGCCCAAGGTGACGGACTTAGCCCATTTCTTTTTTCGGTACTATTGGGAGGGCTACCCAACCGGGTAAGGCTGGGGTGAACCCGAGTGGGCAAGTACTTTAATGTATGCAGATGACATTGCGATCTATGGCAGGGCTGGAACGGCTAATTAATTATATGGACGAGATTGGACTTAGTATTAACTAACAAAAGACAGTAGCAGTCAAATTTTGAAGAGGAGGTCGATTGGTGAAAGACGACGTTCTTCGAGCCAGGGGTAATGAAGTAAATTTTGTAAACAAATTCACCTAGTTGGGGGTCAAATGGTAGCAGTTTCCGAAAGCATGTTGAAAGCAGAGTAGGAAAAGCCATTTGAGCGGCAGGAGCAATTCAAAACCCGCAGATGTTGTCAATACATACCGCGTCCGCCCTTTTCAAAATTAAAGTAGAAACCAATAGCAACATTTGGTACATCACTTATATGGGAGAAATGGGAGTGGTTGATTTACAGTTACTAGATAGAGTTCGATTTTTCTTCATGAAGCGGGTTTTGGGGTTAGCTAATTCTTGTAGGAATAGAAAAGTTTATATTTTAGAGGGCGGGCTCTAATGCCACAGGAATTATAAGTACGATGGGGTTTACCTAAGACGACTGCGTTCGTGGCCTACACTATAAAGTGGGAGGAAAAATTAAAGGACATAGACAGAGGAATATACACGACGAGAGTCATGAGGAAGACAACCTGGCGAGCAGCCGGATTTAAGAATAGGCATCTAACTACGGCATTTGCTGCCTACAGGCTCCATCACATATTATGCAGCACACAAGAATTTCACAATCCTGAGGAGTGTTGTAGGTGCGCGAGATTCTTAGGTCATTGCAATAGATACCACGCCGCAGCATTTCCAGCAATTCAGTCAATAGTTGAACTCGCAAGATGAGAAAAGATCCGGTGATGTGGACGGTCCACTAATTGAGACTGAGGTACTTGTTTATAATTTACCAACCTGTGTGTTAATAAACCATAATAATTATTATTTGTCTATATAGTCATGTCTGCAAACTTGACACGTATGGCCTTAGAAGCAAGATCATATTATATTTGGACGAGATGTTGAGCTCAAACAGCCAAAGATTCTGTAACGTCGGATCAGTACAAAACTTGTTTAGACTTGGTGTAGTCATTTATGTTCATAAGATAGCACTAATAATAATGCCAAAAACTGTCGACCGTTCTCAAAATGCTCCATACCGTGCGGTATTCTCAAAAGAGAGAATGCTTTTGCGAAAGTTTCCAGCGCCACGTGCGTCGACTGCGGCGAGGGACTCGACGAATCCCAGAACACACCTTGCTGAGGCGTCTAGCGTGGACGGAGCACCGCGCAAGCTTAAAGGTGCTTCTAAGAAATAATACAGCTTTTAACCTACATGACATCATCGAGAAAATGACGGAATTAATGCCTTACTAGAAGAATATACTGCAGGAGAAAACAACGGCCGCCCTTCTAGTTCGCTTGCGCCTCCTTGAGATTCCCGGGGAACACACCTGCCAGGAGCAGCAGACTCCCCTTCCCCACCTGACTGTTTTTGCGCACGCAGTTCCCAGTGAGCGGGGGGGGGGGGACGGAACATGACTGGTTTTTAATAGGTTGGAGCCCCACACTACCGGTCCGCGCTTGCAGGGACCTTTCCTGCCGCGGTGTCTGTGTGTGCAATCGCATTTTCCATTTAGTCCTCTAGTAAAAAGCCCACCGAAAGCAATACGGTAAATCGCGGAAGCACCTTTTCTGATTACCGATGATAAGTGAGCCGTCTACAACAACGCCAAGGCTTAACTCGCACACAATCAAGGTCGACCGAAGCAAGGCATCGTTCCGGAAGCAGGTCCTCACGCTATGAAGGCTGCTATGTTGTGTGTCTGGTGGCATGGGCAAGGCCGTTGTGTATTAGAAGTTTCTGCAGAACAAAACAGCGAAACGAAGAATTAGCAGTAGAAACTAGTGCCAGTTGCTAGGCCCTTTAAATCATGCCGTCCTTCAAACAGGGTCAGAACTGTACAATCGCCGTATTTCACCACGACGACGCTAGCCAGCATACAGTTATGGTGACCAGCCGCAAGTTGTTGGGTTTTGCCTTCCACCCACTTTATATACTGGTCGTGCCCCTTTAGGTCATCATTTCTTCTACTCAGTTCAGAATTCGCTGATAGGATAAAAGTTCGACTGTTTTAAGGTATCAAAAATTACTTTCTTCTAAAAACAAGAAGTTTTGGAAGGTGGTGAATCTTTATTCACTAAGAGAACGCTAGACGATGGTTAGAGAAACAAGGTAGTGTATACATGATTGACTAACGAAAATCCGCAACTTAAGTGACACTGTATGTTTAACACTTATTTCTGAATTTACCGTTTGAATCGAACAAAACTTTGTCCGAGTGTATTATTGCACATGTTTATGAACATTGTGTAATGTCCATAAACATTTGCATTGGACTACAATCGGTTCACTGAGGGTAGCGTTAATATCGTGCCAAGCGTCTGTATGGACGCCTGTATGGGTGGGTACTCGTTGTATCTCGCACATCAATTGAGACTATTTTTAGACGAACATCAGTCAGTTGGCGGCGATATTCACGCATCCTGAGCTCTTTCTTACGTGGCCATATACATACATATAGACTCCAAGGACTCCTTTTGGTAGGCTACGACGGTTTTCAGGACGGCCACGATTGAGTTGCTGCCGATGTGTTGAATATAAGGGGGAAGTTATGTGAGCGTAAATTGGCAAATCTGATAAAAGGTGCACTGGTTCCGCGCCAAGAACGAAAAGGAAAGCCCTGGTTCAACGATCGGTAGAGCAGCGAAAAATGCCAACAGACTAACTAGGGAATATGTGAAGATTTTTTCTGTATTAGAGCCGTTTGCAATTATGATGAAGAAAATGAGAAATATAATGGTGAAGAAAAAAACACAAACAAAAATATTGGGAAAGCTAGGAGTGGGCGCTGTTGCAAGAAGCAGAGAAGTAACCGCACAAGTGGCTAAAAGAGAAAAGATGGCAGTGCCCAGTGGAGACTAGGCGACTGATTAAGTACTTTGCTAGTGTGCTGCAGGAAGCCGACACCACCCCAAAAGAAATAGCATTGTACAACGGGCCTTAGGACAATAAAACAGAATTCGCACGGGGATGGGTAATTCGACTAGTCACAATCGAAGACGTTAACAGGGCAATTGAAAGGGTGCCTAGAGGCAAAGCGGCCAGGAATGATATGATAAGAAACGAACATTTAAAGCTAACGCTGGCACTCGCCTATGCTGGAAAGCTTTATTTGTCGAGTGCCTAAAATCCAGAGAAATGCCTAAAGCGTAGAAGGAGGATACCCTGATTGTCATACCGAAAAGGAAAGCATAGGAAGAACATAGAAACAGAGCCGGAATCTTGGAGGGGAATAGCACTTAAAAGGTGCCCCTATAAAATCTTCTCGGAGAAACTATCAGATAAACTAGAGCATTTCCTCAAAACCAGAAACGTAATACCAGAAGAACAAAATGGGTTCAGAAGGTCGAAGTCGACCCATACGGCCCTGCGCCAATTGCTTGCAGAAAGGATAGTTTGGGAAACTATCATAGCCGAGAAGACCAACGCAATGTTTATAGATCTTCAAGTTGCCTTTGACTTAGCGCCACAAAGTAGGATAACAGAAAATTTAGCTTTGGAGGGAGTTCCGTATCGGTTACTAAAACTTTTAAGCACCATTCCCGGGGAGAGTACAGTATACATCGACAACGGTATTGGAATTGTAGTACAAGTAACACGGACGACAGTAGTGGCCCAAGGTGACGGACTTAGCCCATTTCTTTTTCGGTACTATTCGGAGGGCTACCCAACCGGGTAAGGCTGGGGTGAACCCGAGTGGGCAAGTACTTTAATGTATGCAGATGACATTGCGATCTATGGCAGGGCTGGAACGGCTAATTAATTATATGGACGAGATTGGACTTAGTATTAACTAACAAAAGACAGTAGCAGTCAAATTTTGAAGAGGAGGTCGATTGGTGAAAGACGACGTTCTTCGAGCCAGGGGTAATGAAGTAAATTTTGTAAACAAATTCACCTAGTTGGGGGTCAAATGGTAGCAGTTTCCGAAAGCATGTTGAAAGCAGAGTAGGAAAAGCCATTTGAGCGGCAGGAGCAATTCAAAACCCGCAGATGTTGTCAATACATACCGCGTCCGCCCTTTTCAAAATTAAAGTAGAAACCAATAGCAACATTTGGTACATCACTTATATGGGAGAAATGGGAGTGGTTGATTTACAGTTACTAGATAGAGTTCGATTTTTCTTCATGAAGCGGGTTTTGGGGTTAGCTAATTCTTGTAGGAATAGAAAAGTTTATATTTTAGAGGGCGGGCTCTAATGCCACAGGAATTATAAGTACGATGGGGTTTACCTAAGACGACTGCGTTCGTGGCCTACACTATAAAGTGGGAGGAAAAATTAAAGGACATAGACAGAGGAATATACACGACGAGAGTCATGAGGAAGACAACCTGGCGAGCAGCCGGATTTAAGAATAGGCATCTAACTACGGCATTTGCTGCCTACAGGCTCCATCACATATTATGCAGCACACAAGAATTTCACAATCCTGAGGAGTGTTGTAGGTGCGCGAGATTCTTAGGTCATTGCAATAGATACCACGCCGCAGCATTTCCAGCAATTCAGTCAATAGTCGAACTCGCAAGATGAGAAAAGATCCGGTGATGTGGACGGTCCACTAATTGAGACTGAGGTACTTGTTTATAATTTACCAACCTGTGTGTTAATAAACCATAATAATTATTATTTGTCTATATAGTCATGTCTGCAAACTTGACACGTATGGCCTTAGAAGCAAGATCATATTATATTTGGACGAGATGTTGAGCTCAAACAGCCAAAGATTCTGTAACGTCGGATCAGTACAAAACTTGTTTAGACTTGGTGTAGTCATTTATGTTCATAAGATAGCACTAATAATAATGCCAAAAACTGTCGACCGTTCTCAAAATGCTCCATACCGTGCGGTATTCTCAAAAGAGAGAATGCTTTTGCGAAAGTTTCCAGCGCCACGTGCGTCGACTGCGGCGAGGGACTCGACGAATCCCAGAACACACCTTGCTGAGGCGTCTAGCGTGGACGGAGCACCGCGCAAGCTTAAAGGTGCTTCTAAGAAATAATACAGCTTTTAACCTACATGACATCATCGAGAAAATGACGGAATTAATGCCTTACTAGAAGAATATACTGCAGGAGAAAACAACGGCCGCCCTTCTAGTTCGCTTGCGCCTCCTTGAGATTCCCGGGGAACACACCTGCCAGGAGCAGCAGACTCCCCTTCCCCACCTGACTGTTTTTGCGCACGCAGTTCCCAGTGAGCGGGGGGGGGGGGGGACGGAACATGACTGGTTTTTAATAGGTTGGAGCCCCACACTACCGGTCCGCGCTTGCAGGGACCTTTCCTGCCGCGGTGTCTGTGTGTGCAATCGCATTTTCCATTCAGTCCTCTAGTAAAAAGCCCACCGAAAGCAATACGGTAAATCGCGGAAGCACCTTTTCTGATTACCGATGATAAGTGAGCCGTCTACAACAACGCCAAGGCTTAACTCGCACACAATCAAGGTCGACCGAAGCAAGGCATCGTTCCGGAAGCAGGTCCTCACGCTATGAAGGCTGCTATGTTGTGTGTCTGGTGGCATGGGCAAGGCCGTTGTGTATTAGAAGTTTCTGCAGAACAAAACAGCGAAACGAAGAATTAGCAGTAGAAACTAGTGCCAGTTGCTAGGCCCTTTAAATCATGCCGTCCTTCAAACGGGGTCAGAACTGTACAATCGCCGTATTCCACCACGACGACGCTAGCCAGCATACAGTTATGGTGACCAGCCGCAAGTTGTTGGGTTTTGCCTTCCACCCACTTTATATACTGGTCGTGCCCCTTTAGGTCATCATTTCTTCTACTCAGTTCAGAATTCGCTGATAGGATAAAGTTCGACTGTTTTAAGGTATCAAAAATTACTTTCTTCTAAAAACAAGAAGTTTTGGAAGGTGGTGAATCTTTATTCACTAAGAGAACGCTAGACGATGGTTAGAGAAACAAGGTAGTGTATACATGATTGACTAACGAAAATCCGCAACTTAAGTGACACTGTATGTTTAACACTTATTTCTGAATTTACCGTTTGAATCGAACAAAACTTTGTCCGAGTGTATTATTGCACATGTTTATGAACATTGTGTAATGTCCATAAACATTTGCATTGGACTACAATCGGTTCACTGAGGGTAGCGTTAATATCGTGCCAAGCGTCTGTATGGACGCCTGTATGGGTGGGTACTCGTTGTATCTCGCACATCAATTGAGACTATTTTTTAGACGAACATCAGTCAGTTGGCGGCGATATTCACGCATCCTGAGCTCTTTCTTACGTGGCCATATACATACATATAGACTCCAAGGACTCCTTTTGGTAGGCTACGACGGTTTTCAGGACGGCCACGATTGAGTTGCTGCCGATGTGTTGAATATAAGGGGAACTGTAAGTGGCCCCAGGCCATTTTCTGTATAGTATCACCGATTGTCGGCCATCCTCGACAGCTCAAGACGTAGGTCGCGTCGATTGCTGTGTGGCTGCTTGTATAGACGGAACAAGAATATAACAAGCTGTGCGTGCTTGCTCGGGTAGCTGAACGCTTAAGGGCCGTAACAACATGTTTTGGAAACTGCCTCAGTTTGAAAACAAGCAGAAAAGTATATATATAGATTCCAAGAAACTTGGGTGTCTTGGAAAAGCCGCCACCGAACTAAATGACGCCTAGACAGCTACAAAGCGGTAGAGCCTCATGGCTATCATGTTTTAATTCTAGATACATATATATATATATATATATATATATATATATATATATATATATATATATATATATATATATATATATATATATATATATATATATATATATACGACGGTTTCTAGAACAGCAACGAATGCGTCGCTGTGCTCGCTACTGCAATAGATATATAGACGCAACTCGAAGTTCACCATACCTAAAGGAAAACGTTAAAAATTGCATAACAACGGTAGCAAACGCTGTTTATTTATCGGTGGCGTTATCATTAGTAACGATTCGTGATACGGTGACACGTCGATCACCGCGAGTTTGTTTGGCAGTTGGCGCGCGCTGGCCAAATGCAGTCTGCGTGTGCATTGACGTTGTGCGCCACAATTCGCGCTTAGCGGAGAAGCGGCGGTTGAGCGGGGACCTTCTGAAGGCAGTTGGCAGGCTGGCCGCTTCTTTATCGATGCAGCGCATGATAGGCCGATCGTTCTCTCATCTCAACAGCGGCACCTCAGGCGCTGAAGAGATCTGCTCCACCTTCGTCACGAGTGGCGTGAAGCGCAGGCTGCGGTGTCCGCGGCGACTCCTTTTAAGGGTTTGCTGTCCAGAATACCTGGCCAGGCGGGCACTTGCAGCTTCCTCGGGATTGACGTTAGCGTGGCGGCAAGAATAGACACATAGAGTGTATGTAGTTGCTAGTGAAGACATGCAGACGCGACTGCATCTAGCGTTTGCCAAGACTTGCGAGGGGGTCGGTCAGGTCCCATCGGCTCTTGTAAATGAGTTCCTTGGAAGCATTGGAGCGGGTGGATTTCGACGACTTCGTAGAGGCCGTCGAATTCAGCGAGATCTGGCTGCCTCTCGATGAGGTCGAGCTGGTTGAACTGGCCGAGCATGTCGACAGGTTCCGGTACCTTATCGGCCTCTCCTCGAGCATGTAGATGGCAAAGTTGGTCTTCATAATTGGTACTGCGAAAGCCATGGTGATATTGATTGGCTGATCGAGCTGATTGAGCGACGGTTGAGCTTCAACGCTGGAGCAAGAGTGGTAGTAATCCTTGGGCTGCTGAGCTTGTGCTGTGCTGTGACGGACCGTGACCGGCGCTACGCTTATATACGACTCCGGCCATGGCAGATAACAGCATGGCTTGTCTCCTACTCTTCATCTCGTCTTGCCTCCTCGACTGCGTCGCTGTGGCTGCCGCTTGCCGAGACCGAGTCCAGGGAGGAGAAAGGGAACCGCCAAACGGCCAAAGCCGACAGTAGAGATGAAAGCTACATTAAGTCTCCATAACACCGCTTCAACTCTATTATCTGTTTTCGTTTCTAGAAGGTTTAGGCAATGCATGGTGCACATGCAGCCTGCGGAACTAGTGTAGAACTCACAACTTTATAATAGGTCGTAATATTTTTGAAATTTCATTACGTAAAGGCGGCATTAACCAGGTGCCTCCTTACCATTAATTAATAACTCGGTAATACCTGGCATTTTTCGACACCGTGGGAGAAGCGTCCCTGCAATTCTTCTTGATTCAGCTACGTAAAACATGGAATCTTTCATTCTTGCTTTCATGCATCCAGATAGGGGGTTATGCCAAAATGCCTAGCAATTTGCTTGTCAAAGAGATTCTCAGTGTAGGATAGTCTGTTTCACGCCGTCCCCAGCAGTTATTTACCGGTTAGAACCTGAATTGTATAGTAGGCCAACTCCCCGTGTCGACCACTATATTAAGTTTAAAGGTTTGACATAAGACGTTTGGTCTAGTTCTTTCTGGTTACCCCAGGTGTTATCTGGTACCACTCCTCCTGCCAGACCGCTGTGGCACTCGGGCGGCCAGGGACTTCTTCAGGAGCCAGCCGTTTTTCTAGCGCGTCTGATCTCTTTTAGTATTACCTCCAGACTAGCCTCTAGGGCAACGGGAGCTTCATATTGCCCCACCAAGGCTGTGCCGGAAAGAAAGCCGAGATTGTCTCCAGCAGCGCGTTTGGCGGAAGCTCCAAAGGAGCTCTTCGAAGCTTAGTCATGATAAGCTAATACGGCAGGCCTCATTGGGTACTGTCCACCGCCTCTATCAACTCGATGAGTCTTGTTCGGTCCATCTCCCTCTAGTTTCTGTTACTCAGCCAGTTCCGGGTTCTCGCGTAGATCCTTCGAAGCTTAATACATATCCTTCTTACTTCGACGATTTTTTTTTATTTCAACAGTACTTGGATGGGCGGCGGTCTTTTCCCCGGGGCCCAAAAAGCCCGCCAGTGTGCTACTTTCCTATCCATTCCTAAATAATATGTGCCCTCTCCCATGTGTACCTTTGCCCTATCTGCCAAGCTCTAATTAGAGCCCGTCTACCGTATTGGGAAGTCTTCTTCCGCATCTGATATCCAGTCGCTTTTCTGCCTAATGATTGCTACATTTTAGTTCAGACAACAGGCAGAGGTCAGCGCTCCCCTGACGTGCCATTAGTTCGAGCAGATCATAAGCAGCTCTACAGCAGTTTAGGTTCCCCCTGGATGATCCTCAACATCTTAGGCGGATTTGGGCTCTTTGAGTTTTGGCACCTTTCCTAGATTAGCCAAGACACACCGGATCTTCGAGCTGCCCAGGTTTCGCCTTTATTTGGTGAGAGTAAGAGCAACCAAGCTACACCCCTGCCCATAGAGGTTACATCCACAACTCCCTGGCTTGCCATTATTATTTCTGAAGAACCAATGTTTAGGATATTCACAGTCTAGAAACCGAAGCGCAAATTAAACAGGCAAGGTTACGCCGATATTTAAAATTGGCTTTCGTTTTTTAGCAGTACTGATGTTCAAGGGAGCCTATAATGACGGGCACGTCCCCGATTTTTTTTTTGGCAAACAGAATCTTGTCGATACAAAACGCAGACGACAAGTCAGGCGTTGCAAGCCAAGTCCTACTGAAAAATATACTTTAGCTTGTTTGACGGTGCGCAAGAAAATCGTTCAAGGACGATATTTCATTTGATGTGCTTCATAAGTATGCCCGACCATTTTTTGACAATATATTGCCCCACTTGTCGATATTTTATTACGTGACAAAACATGAGTTTGACACAACTTCAGTGGACCATCGTAGCTTTTCAATTTCGTGATATTATTTCAATTATTCTAGGCACTGACCTTTGATGGCCCCTAACAGCCGTGACGCGTCTGGAGCAGGTAAATCCTATTTACCTGGCGCCTCGCCAGATGGTGCTGGTTATTATCACCGTGCACGTTCTTTGAGATTAAAAATAATGTTGTTTGAATCAACAAGGATGATGCTGATAATGATTGCACCGGTAAATTCACCCATCGCATCACACAGCGGCTATTCTGGATCCCTACATCCCTACAACTAGGCATTTCACACCGACACCATCGGTGCATCGTATCTAACTTTTACACATATTTGTATGTATAGTAGAGAAAATGAGGTGTGCACTCTGTATGTATGCTGTGTTATAGACTGTAGTGCCACCAGATAAACAACAAAGTCAACAAAGGCAATATTTGATTATAAGAGAGATGAAATTCCCAAAGAACGCTTCTTGTGATCATTGCTGCAGTTTTTGTACCAGCCACTACAAAACGTATTTCAATACGAAGGCCTATTTACGTTGAGGTACGTCTTGTCACTACTACGAAGGATTAAATGTTCCTGTCTTGGCGGCGGCGGCGAGATCTATGGGGTTTGCAAGCCCGAATCTAGGCAATCGTGTCGCAAGCCGGTGGTTTGTTAGTGGACATTTTTATGTGATAGATCAACTACGGACAGGTGGACACGGACGAAATAATTGGTCTTCGAAGATTGTAATACACATCTGACACTCGATGCGATAATTCGTCGCATGGATCAGGAAATGGGTAGGCGAAACGCGTTGCCCAGGCTCATCGAAAGCAACATGATCTCCCGCCTAAGTACATTTTTTATTATGAAAAGTGACAGTCGTCTACAACAGTGCTAGTGTCAAACTCGCGCATAGTTAAGGCCGAACGAAGCAAAGCACCGTTGTAAAAGCCGATCCTCATGCTGAGAAGACGCTGATGAATATCGAAAGGGCGTGGTGTACTAGGAGCTTCTGCAAAAGAAAACAGCGAGACGAATAACAGTAGAAACTAGTGCCAGTTGATACACCCTTTGGAGCAAGCTGTTGTCGAAAAACGGTCTAAACTGTATAATCGTAGAGGCGTTGTATTTAACCATGACATTGTCGCAGTCCGCATGCATTTATGGTGTTCTAGATTTTGCATAGGATATTTTACTCCATCTACTTTTTAGTACTGGCTTTGCCTCTCAAAGTTAGCAGTTCTTTTGCTCACTTCAAAATTTGCTGAGAGAATGAAAATTCAAGCATCTTCTTCGAGCATCTTGAGGGTATCAAAAATCACTCTCTACACTCTCTATAAGAGTTCTTTTTTTCTTATTAAGAGAACGCTAGCCGATGGTTAGAGTAAGAGGTGGTGTCATGGAGGGTTTGACTAACAAGAGTCCGCAAATAAGTGACATCATAAGTTATAAACACATTTTTGAGTGCATTACTGCACGCCTATAGCAACAGTCACCGGTACATTGAGGGCAGCGTGAATACTGCGTTTCGTGTCTGTGTCGATGCATGTAAAGTGTTCGTTATAACGCGCCTATCAATTGAGACTATTTTTAGACAGTAAGTGTCCCAAGTCTAGACTGTAAGTAGCAACAAGATGTTTCTATACAGTAGCGCCGATTGTCGGCCATCCTCGGCAGCTCAAGACGCAGTCAAGGTCGCGTCGATTGCTGTGTGGCTACGCTTGTTCATGAAGCCGGACGCTTAAGAGTGTAAAACTGTTTTGGTAACTATTTTAGTTTAGTTACAAGCATTTACATATATATATATATATATATATATATACGCGAGAAACTAAGGTGTTTTGGAAAGGCCGCCACTGAACCAAATAGCGCCCGAACACAATATATATTTACGGTACGCACCCTAGTCAAAATGTTTAATCGTACGGCAAAAAATAGGTCATGAGTAAAAATCTAATCAAACTAGTTACCTGTCAATAGGCTGAAGAAAGTTTATCATGTGTGTGAACGGTAGAATTTCTAGCAGCTCTAATTGTCACGTTTCGCATGGAGTGAGACATGCTGAAGTTTGACATAGATCATGCTGGTTCTTTTACACATTTTTGTTTGCAATGCCTTAATCAATGTGAAAGCGCGGTTCCTCGAATAAATCTTAAATTTGAATTTGAAAACAAAAAAATTGGCTAATCAGTCCAGCCCAAGCCTGAACCTAATGTGTTGAGCTATGCCCCGAGCAGGCCGTGCACGCGTTTTAGATTGCAAATGTATGTTACTACACATAAATAAATAATTATATATAAATATATATATATATATATATATATATATATATATATATATATATATATATGTATATACGGCGGTTTCTAGACCGGCAACGAATCATAAGTCGCTGCGCTCGCTACTGCAATACATACATAGGGGTACAACCCGAAGTTGATGATACCTAAAGGAAAACGTTCATAGTTGCATAACGACGGTAGCCAAAACTGTTTATTTGTCGGTGGCATTATCATTAGTACGATCCGTGATACGGTGACACGTTAGTCACCGCGAGTTTGTTTGGCGGTTGGCGCGCGCTGGCCAAATGCAGTCGGTGAGTGCATTGACGTCGTGCGCACACATTTCGCGCTTAGCGGAGAAGCGGCGGTTGAGCGGGGGCCTTCTGAAGGCGGCTGGCAGGCTGGCCGTTTCTTCACCGATGCAGCGCGTGATGGGCGGGATCTTCCTTTTTCTCATCTTAACAGCGGCACCTCAGGCGCTGAAGAGATCTCCTCCGCCTTCGTCACGAGTAGCGTGAAGCGCAGACTGCGGTAACCGCGGCGACTCCTTTCAAAGGACTGCTGTCCATAAGGACCTGGCCGGCGGGCACCTGCGGCTTCCTCGAGAGATTGACGTCGCGTGGCGGCTGAAGATATGGACACATGGACTGTGTGTGTTTATGTATGCGGTAGTTTGTGAGAACGTGTAGACGCGATCTTGCATCTAGCGTTTACCAAGACTTGCCAGCGGGTTGGTCAGGTCCCATCGGCTCTTGTAAATGAGTTCCTTCGTAGCATTAGAGTGGGTGGATTTGGACGACTTTGTCGAGCCCGTCGAGTTCAGCGAGTTCTGGCTGCCCCTCGATGAGGTCGAGCTGGTCGAACTGGCCGAGCTGGTCGAACTAGCCGAGCAGGTCGACAGGTTCCGGTATCTTGTCGGCCTCTCCTCGAGCATGTAGATGGTGAAGTTGGTCTTCATAATTGGTACTGCGAAAGCCATGGCTGTCGATCGCGGTTGGCTGGTCTGGTCGAGCGATGATTGAGCAGCGACGGTTGAGCTATAAACTTGCTGGAGCAAGAGTGGTGGTAGGTAGTAATCCTTTGGTTGCTGAGCTTGTGCTGTGACAGAACGTGGCTGGCGCTACGCTTATATGCGATCTCGGCGATGGCAGCCTGTCTCTTCCTCCTCCTCCTTTGCTTCTTCGCCTCGTCGGGTCTGGTCTCGCCTCCTTCGCGGACCTCTCCGTTGTCCGGCTGCCGCTTGCCGAGAGCGAGTCCAGCTAGGAGAAAGGGAGCCGCCAAACGGCCAAACGCGGTGAGCGGTAAAAGCTACATTGAGTCTCGATGACACCACGTCGTCTCTACTGTCTGGCTGGCGTTATCGGCACAATCTAACTGCGCAGTTGTGAAGAGTCGCGACGCGACATCGACCTTAGGCGCGGCGAGACAAGTCGCTACGGTCATCACTGTCGCTGTTGTTTTCCTTGTTGTTGCTGTTGCTATTGTTGTTATTGTTGTTGCTGTTGCTGTTATTATTGCTGCTGCTGTTGTTGCTGCTGCTGCTGTTGTTGTTGCTGCTGTTGTTGTTGCTGCTGTCGTTGTTGTTGTTGTTGTCGTCGTCGTCGTCGCCGCCGCCCCCACAACCACCAACAGGACCAACGAGCATAGTAACAGTGATGACAGCAGCGACAACAACAACAACAACAACGGGCAAGCCAGGAACAAGCCGGCCACCTCCATGGGTTCGCGTCCAAAGCGATTGATCAACATGGTTCGTGGTCGTTAACCACCCGACATCCTCAACCACCCCTCATTCTTGGTTGCTTTTTGCAGGATAAGACCTTGTAAGCGAGCAGCCTTTCTCAACGTGGGCTACAAAGAGGTTGCTAAACTGCGAGGGTCATAAACCATTGACTTTGCCGTGAATTTTCGAATGAAGTCGATTACCCTGACTGGTCTGGGCTGACTGATCGGCCACTGTCTTCAAGAAGACAGTTTGGTAGGTGTCAATATATCGATGTTAGACTGATTGACCGACCGATAGACGTATTATGCCGAAGCGGCTAGGAGGCTGGCTCTTCACACTTGCACGTCCTTCTCCTTAGTCCACCGTATCGTCACCGATATCCACTGTCATAATTCGCTTGTCGCTAGCGTTGATAGTAGTACCCTGATTTGCACAGTCGA
This sequence comes from Dermanyssus gallinae, assembly GCA_003439945.1. Taxonomy (NCBI): domain Eukaryota; kingdom Metazoa; phylum Arthropoda; class Arachnida; order Mesostigmata; family Dermanyssidae; genus Dermanyssus; species Dermanyssus gallinae. Next base: position 4,449 of record QVRM01002484.1, on the reverse strand, counting down.
GTGAGTGGTCTATATTCGTCCTGTCTCGCCTTGACAGGTCTACCTGCGTCCTGGAACGGTGAATCGGCGCTTCGTCGGGCAAGCCTCCACGCAGGCCACTTGTGGCCGTGTCGTGCGATGTTGGTGGGACGGTGGCCGCGCACAGCCGCGGCCTTTTCCAAGAAATTGGCCTATTCATCGTCGCAAGAGTGGCCTATTCATCGTCTGGCCAGTCAAGAGAGAGAGAGGAGAGAGAGAAGTCGCGACCAGCCTCCACTTTGTTTGATCAGCGGGCGGATAGAAATATCGCTGCTGCTGCTGATGCTGTTGTTGCTGCACCGTCCACATCGGCCCGTTGAGTAAACCTGTTTGCCGGTAACCGGACAAGACTGCCGAAGTCCACGTACCACTTCGGGAATACACTGACACATCAAATACGAGTAGGAGGAATAATAACAGTCTGCTTACTACTGATGCTACTACGTTCTCCCTGAACGTGAGACACATACAGCGTAGAAAGAATGATAGAAGACCGCAGACACTAAATGTCAGGAGAAATGTACTACCACCAAAAACAGCATCACCATTCGTTTATTTTGTGAGTGTCTAATACGAACACTTGTGTTGTCTAAGAAAACTCCTCATGGTGCTACTCTAGTCCTCTTTTAGCATGGTAGCAGATTTGTTTGAAATGCAACTGCAATCGACCAACAGCGCCTTTAATGGTCGGTGCAGGTGCAGACCAGGCAGGTTATTGCTTCCAGATTAGCAGAGACTATAAAGAAATGCTCAAGAATTAGCTATGCACAAACATTTTGTCTGTCGGCACTCGAAACGATGCTTGCTCCTTCTTACATAGAGGCTCAGGACAGTGTGCAGGCAACAGCCTTAACTTTTCACGGAAAACTCGAGATCATTGTAGTTCCTATGACAGCCGCTATCAATTAATAAACACCGGGGAAGTGACACCATCTGTTAGGGGAACATTATGAAATTGGTCTAACCCCGAGATGTAATTACACGATACTTAGGAGATAACTGCTTACTCTAAAGTATGAGTATTTTAATAATTTGTACTATTCGATGAGCAGATGATTCCGTTTGTAAAGAAATCTTTTTAAATACGACTAATGAATATCTAATTAGTTGTTTTGTGTGGGAAGGCGCTCGGAATGACAGCACTTGACATAACTGAGCTTGTGTCTTGACCTGACAAGACCCTGCCTACCGGCAAAGTGGCACAGAAGATTCATCGGTATTCTTTGATCTTGCGCGCAAAACGGTTCTTGGATTACTACCTGAATACAAATCCAGCAGCGTTGTTCCTCATGTTCACCCTTTATTGCCTATTCAGCCACAATCAATAGTTGAAAAGCCCACAAATTAAATGACACAGTGCGCCACTTTTGCGGCGGGTTTACAATTAAGCCGGCCCTGAATAAAACTACAATCATATTTTGCATCTGATACTAAACACAAAACATATAAATAGTAGCCATAGTTGACTATCTAGTTCTTCCTACAACTGTGCGCTCGTCTTCACTTACGAATACGAAAAATGAAATGCTGCCCCCACATCCAAGTTCGCTTACTTCTGTGACTAATGTGTTATATGTTTTTTTATTTCCGTAAGGTTATTGCCATGTACGGTTTTTTTCATGGCAGGCTAATTTTTAATCCACTCCGGCATTTACCTGTTTAAATTGGAACCATGCAAACCAATATAAGAGTGGCCGGTCTGGGGTCTCGAACTCAAGTCCTTCCGAATGCAAGGCGAAGGCTTTGCCACTAAGCCATCTTGCTCGGTGAATATATATGCTCGGCATATGTGTTGCCATATGCCACACAATCCATGCGTAAAGTTCGTTGCCGTACGTCGAAGCATAATTTCTTAAAAACATCCATGGTCAGCAACAATATCTTATAAATTAATGTTAGTTGCCCAACAGCTGTTTGTAGCTTGCACAGGTCTATTTGTGCTTTATCCCGCTCAATGAGAATATGTCTTTACAAATACAAAAGTATTAAATTCCATCAATAATCTGTTAGACTTGCAAACTATATCTTTAATGATGTTCAGTACTGTTTATAAACAGCCTAATAAAAAGTTATCCGAAAATCGCCATAGGCCATCATCGGCAGTGTTACATCAAATTTTGACCAAATTTACTTTAATTTTTGATAGTGACGTGTTTTGGATCATTTCGCTCTTAAATGTTACATCTGCAACACTTCTATTCATATGTCGCACAGGCCTGGGTCGTTAGCCAATACTACTCTTCCATACTTTTGCAGCTTCGGAAAGTCAGCGCTATGCACTTTTCGTACGTCATAATAAAGACCATGTCTTATCTGCAAGCCAAATGATACCAGTTTGCAATTGGGGGATGTTATATAGAGACACTTTTGTGAGGTAGCAAGTATAACTCTGTACTTTTGCTCTTCACACTGCATGTGCATCTGTAGGACACGCAGCATTATTCGGAGCAAGCTTAACATACTAATAGCAGCCTATAATTTCTAAATGAAAGGCAATATGCTCATAACTAAGGGCGCTTGTTCTAATATGGGAACGGCGTGCCGTCATCCACCGTACAGAGGTGCTTACAACCTCGACCGACATCATTCGTATCTGACGAAAGCTCTGACGAGACGTGCAAAATAAGGCAATGACTGAGCAACAACCAGGATGAGGCCAACCGCTACGTGCTGGCCAAAACTTGTCTTGGCCGGGCTGCCGAGACCCATGTCATCATGATGGTGATGACGGTGATGGCTAGTTGGTTCCCAGCACACGGACAGTAACACGTTTTTTTTTTGTAGATGACTAGTCCCTTACATTTGGTGCGCTTCGTTTGTCATCCAATTCGCCAATGCATTGTCGGCGATGTTATCGCCGTGTCATATCTACTTGATAGGCCACCAGTCCCAGCTGCTGCTCCCACTTGAGTGGTCTAGAATATAGCTTGAAGACAGACTGGATTGGATTGATGACATCGTCTCGAGGACGATGTATCGTCGGCGATGATGATCGATATTTGTGGTGACCCGTTTTCGTGTTAAGGACGATCACGCCGCACTAAACACGCACGCACGCCGGCGACGACTCCGATCATGACGGTGCTGATAACAATAGTAATAACAATAATATTATGAAGAAGACGTTTTTCGGTGACAACACTAACCACTATACTGGTAGACTGACAGTCTCACCACTACACTACACAACAGCGCAACCGTGAAGATAAAGGCGATAAGAGCTGAGATAAAAATAGTAACAACAGCGTATGATGAGGACAGCGATAATTACGCGCATACACGCAACAAGAACAACCTGAAGAGCAAACAACAACAACAACTACAACGACAACAGCAAGCAACAACAACAACAACAAAAACAACAACAACAACAAAAACGACGACGACGACAACAACAACAACAACAGCAACAACAACGACTACAGCAAGCAATAACAACAACAGCAACATCAACAGCCGCAACAACAGCAACAGCAACAAACCACAACAACAACAACAATACCTATAACACAGCAATAGCAACAACGGTCGCATCACATTAACTTGCGAATCGAACCGGTGCTCAAGGACCTTTTTGTTTAGCAAGTCTTGAAAATGCGTGATGCACATGCGTCACTGGCAGCTTGTTTAAGGACCTAGGCTAGGCGGCTAGACACACCATCCGGGTGCTTACGGACTTTGTTGACGCAAAGTTGCGGCATATTCCGTGGTTAGGGTTAACGTTATCGGAGTTCTGCTTTTTGCCGTAAGCAACTTTACAGGATAATTAATTACCTATCGTCTAGCTTCGCCTAGTTCTTAGAATGAACTTACCTGTTATCGACGTTAAACCCTACGCGGTCTGTTGTGCTCTGAAAGGCCATATTTCTTCGATCAGCCGTCAAACAGACCTACAGCTCAGGTTTGAGGTCTGCCAGCAGGTCGAAGGATGCTTTCCGCGTGTACGGCGGGTGAATACGTGCTTGGATCTTTTCGAATTGCACAATCGCTGACTACTGAGCCAAAGGAAGCTAGAATGCCAGACCGGTCTCCGCTGCCATCAGTGATTTACGAGACTTATTGGAGGATATAGCATCAATCAATATACTACTGGCGTCCATCCAGTGTCTTTGTAGTGAACTGAACGTTACCACTAATCGTTTCAAGCAGTCACCATTCTATGGCTACGAGTAGTTATATGCCTCACTAATTTTTGTCGCCTTGCACATCGTGGTAGAAGTCGTCTACTTCACGCCGTCCATGGAAGAGGTGCAAAGGCCTATGTCAACGTAGATTTTCATCGCAAGAAGAACGCGCAGGAGAAAAAGTGCCAGAATGTGTTGTAGCGACTCAACATCAATTCTATATGTAGCATATGTTGGAAAATGGAATTGTAAATAAATCCTATCCTCACTACTGGCCGTGCCAGTATGGCATAGCTTGGATCTAGCT
>QVRM01002483.1:0-70852 GCA_003439945.1 Dermanyssus gallinae | reverse complement strand
TGCCCCGCAGATCTAGCTCTAGATCAATTTCCGTTCCTTTTTTATTACGAGTCTTCTTCTTCATCTTCATCTTTTATCATTATCAAATTATCTTTGTTATTTTGCTGCAGTAGAAGTTCATATCTTATCGGGAAGATGTGGCTGGCAGTTTTGTGGCCAGCACTATTACACACAGTGTACGACACAATGACGACGACAACGTACGTGTCTCGCATGACGTGTCTCGAAAGTTTCCGGGGCGTCAGAGGTCAGCTTCGACGACAGGGTCGATCGCGGCGAATAGATGCGGCGCCATTATTACCAATAATAAGGGACACCGTTAAATCGCGTGCGACGGCAGCGGAAACTTGTCTGCCTTCGTTCGGCTCGCTCATTCAGCGAGTCAGTAGCGCTTTGAACACAACACAGCACAGCACCCGACGCGATTAACAACACGTCAACTGCTCGAACGTGTGCGGTGCTTAGCCCGCACCAGCAACAACAACAACCACATAACGATAACAACAACAACAACTCCAACAACGACAACAATAACCACTGCACACAGGCATAGAAATAACAGCAATCAATTAGTAAGAAAACACTCAATGGTTCTCCTCGTATGGTTGGTTCAAAAGTTGGACCAACAAAAACAACTTGAAGATCGGTAAAGATTGTCGCTGAATGAACGACGAGCGACCGATAGCCCTATATATATATATGATTGATTTATTATTCGATTGGCATGTATACCTAATACACATGCCATTATTTTATATCAGAGGCGCTTAGAGCGGCAATATATAATATATAAGATATATATATAGATTACATATATATATATATATATATATATATATATATATCTATATATATATATATATATACATACATATTATAATCCTCAAACAAATTTTGCAATGAATACAAGTATTGTTGACGCAACGCTGTGTTTCATTTCGTCTTCGTGGGACCCAAAAATTGGCTGTGTTCAATTCTTATCTTAGGAATGATTCGTAGCATCACTTAACGCCGTCCGGCGAATTGGCTTCAGGCATGCGAGTCGTGTACGACGAATCTAAGAATTTCGCGCGCGACCTTGCTGGCGGCATATCACGTCACGGGTGAAAGAGCCTGGTACTCGCGTATTGTATACTAATATGGCTCAACAACGGTAGTTCTTGTTTTTGTGCTGAGAGAAACAGCACACAAACACAGAGCAGGAGAAAAACATTTCTACTTGAGATTACCTCCTCACCTGGCCACATTAACTCGTCATTTAAGGCTTCTTGTCGACTTGTAGAGTTTAAGGCTACTTGTAAAGTTCGACTTTGTGCAGTGGTTTTTTCCCTTTTGAGGTAATTTCTGCGAATTTGTTTACTATAGACCAGGACTCATGGCCTTCGAGAAGCGCCTCTGCAAGGGTTTGACAAGCCAGGAGACTTTCCTGTCTAAGGTTCCGAGAGAGTGACTCTGGCTCAGTGTTGAAAAAAGCACAGCGTTCATAACAGTGCATCATGTCCTCAATCTTCGGGAAGCTGCCTAGAGAGGACTTGTATGGCTTCTGTGGACGTGACTTGCCCGTGCGATGTTGAGCGCCATAGGTTTTTGTGTCTTGTTAAAGTGGGGTTTGTTATAGTCCTGATAGTCGTAGCTTCCATAAGGCTCTGCATATCGCATGATGCTTTCGACTACTGATGCAAGGAGACGGCACCGAGAGTCGGCTGCTTCTATAGTCTTTGAGAATATTCGCAGTTCTGTTGAGGCTTTGTCAGTCTTTTTGCTGCATAGCGCACATGAGGTGTTTCTGTGAGAGCCTTATACAAAAGCAAGCCTAGATACTAAGCTATTCGTGTACGTGTTATATATATATATATATATATATATTAATATATATATAGAGCGATGAGAATAGAGAGGGAGAGGAAGAGATTTTTTATTGTTGGATATTTATATTCAACCTTATATACGTTTATACGCGTTCAAATCGCATTATTTCGGCATCCACGTTGTTCTATTATAACACCTTTGTTGTGTTGCTATGCCTAATAAAACTAGTAATGTGTTACGAAGGACACTTTAAGCAATTATGTTATTAATAATTGACAAATGTCTCGGCCAAAATCACCACGTCAACGTCCATCTCAAGCTCGTCTAGTCACGTTAGGTACGCGTGTTCAGTCACTGCTCATTTAAAATACACTGAATAGAGAGCAACTACCGAAAATGCCACGAAGTAGACTATGTGCTGAAGAAGTGCTACGAAACAAACCGTGACAGTGTGTTTCTCTATTATGCCCGACGTCAATTATACGCCAACCACGCCGGTATAACAATGTGTGGCAAAATTGAATTTTGCTTGTTGCAATATCAAAAAACTTTTTCCGGGCTGACCCTCAGCCAACATTTAACTTCCACGAATTCGCTTTCGCATTGCTTCGTCGGACTCCATAAATACAAGTGCGCAACAGTGGGGATTGAACCCATGCACCTGAGTGTCTCCTCCGATTGCGAGGCACACCACGTCACCGAGTTCGACTTGTTGCAATATCTAAAGCTAAGCATAGTTGACTCTCAATCTCAATCCGTCCTTGAGACAATTCAAAAAAGAAGGTATTATTTTCCTCAGGTCAACCACCAAATCTGCACAGCATCAGAGGAGATGACTGCAAAAAACACCGTTGACATGTTCGTCGTATTTCTTTCGTCGTAAAGGCGACAGAATATCGCCGCGTCTCTGTCTGCACATCTCGCTGCTGTACACTGAAAGCCCCTCTCAGTATTGACACAGCTGCCAGACGATCGCAGAAGACACACCGCCGACGTATTCAGCCCTTTTTCGCGACTTGACTTTCTTTTATCAGCAGAAAAAGAAGATGAAGAAGAGCATTGCGACTGTAGTGAACTGGCCAAACGGTTGTAGTACACAGACAGACAGGTTGGCCGGCTACCTTTTGATTGTTGGGCTACCTTTTGATTGTTGGGAATAGGCGCGTAATCGCGCACCGTGGTGCATCTGTCTGATGCATCGTCAATAACGAAAAACAAAAAGAAAAAACCTGCCCCCCTCTGTACACGCCTTCTGCAGTGGTTGTGTTCCGTTGCGTCTTTGCCTCGACAACGACGACGACGGCAATGTACACCACGACGATGCCTGCCTGTTGATAGGGCGTAACAGCGGAGCTGAGCAACAACCACAGGAAGACATACTCAACCACCAACCGGTTCTGGATCACGGCGGCGCGGAACAAGTTTGTCAGGAGGTGAACACCCGACTGACCCCTCCTCTCTGTCTGTCTGTATATCTGTCTCTCTCTATCTCGCTCGTTCGCTCGGTAGCAATCTTTCGTTACCCTCACATCGGCGACGACTATTGCCAGAAATCGTGCAAGCAGCTCGACTCATCAGTGCACTTGCCGGCAATGGTCAGCCGCGCAAACTACGCCCGACAACTAGATGCCCGCTGGGGACGCGCGAGTGAGCCGCGAACGCGCGCCGCGTCGTCTGCAGTGGTAAGCAACAAAAAATCCTTGCGGGGCTGACTCTCAGCCAAGATTTAACGTCCATGGGACTGCCTTTCGCATTGCTGCATAGACGGACCCCCACAAATACAAACGGTGGGGCTCGAACCCGCGCACCTGCTATGTGTCTCCTCCGGTCGCGCTGTGGCAAGCAAACAGCAGACCCGTTGTCCGTACCATTGTCTGTCGGCGGAAGCTAGCGCTAGAACGCTAGCGCGGATTGAATGCGAAGAAGAATTGAAAGCTCGTCATATGAAGCTGGTATAACTAGCTGGTTAGGTGTGTCAGGGCAACACGCACACATAGTTACAGCAGCGGCGTCTACGCGGTGTGTCCAACACGACTTGCCAGCTTCGTTTGCCGGCCGCAGCCGTGGTCAAAAATGCCCGCGCTGGTAAACGGCACTAAACGAGAAGGGAGCGGAGGATGGCTCGTGCGCGATCTAGTGCTCGCTTAAAACTCGGAAATACTGGAACGGACCCACTGGAACCCACACCGAGAAATTCCACCGGGTGATGATCGGAGTGTGGTGAAAACATCTGATCACAGTCCCCGGCTGCTCTTCCCAGCGCCCCTATCTCTCTCTCCGGCGCTTTCTTTCGCTCTCGCGGTCTCTCTCATCTCTATAGATCTCTCGCCCGCTTTCGGTCTGCCTCCGGCGTTCCACAAGGACCTTACAGGGAGGGACTCACCCATCTCGGTAGATTCGTTTCTAAGTAGTACAAAATTCTTGCTTTATTCGTCTGTGTCACGTCTCTCTCTCTCGATCCTTCCCTCACTCTTCTAGTTCTTGTTCTCATCCTGTCTCTTTACTCTCTAGAGATTTGTGTAGTGTAGGGGCTATAACCGTAGCAGCCATAGTAGAAGCAGTAGTGTAGTAGTAATAGCATATCTAAGAAATAGCAGTAGTTAGTGGCTGTGGCAAGCAATAACAGCTCGTGTAAGAAAAGCTCCTGTGTCAAGCTCGTAGCGAGAAAGAAAAGCTCAGGGTCCTGAAGTTCTGAAGGTCCCGCTCGGAGGCGAAGATCAGCTAGTAAGTTGATGTGAAGTTGACGTCGAACTTCACACGTCACGTGGAAGTTTGTACGTCACTACTGGAGTCACAGCTGACCCGTTTACACCGACGATACTCTCTCGGATTCTGTGTTTGTGTGTGTGTGTGTGAGGTTAGAGTTGACCTGCCTTCTCGTCTTCACGTTCTTATCTGCATGCGTCTGCATTCCACACTGTAGCGGTACATACAGTGACGACGACATAGATGGATAGATGAATATGTAGAGTAGGTGTGTTTATATTTGTGTCTGTGTGTACGGTGTGTGCAACATAGAGACGCACCGCTGGCAGTCAAATGTTCTCGGTGTTTGCTCTCAAACGAGTTGTCGTCTTCTTGTCGTCAGATATCGTTTTCTCGTTCTCAAGGCGAACTCGAATATGACAGCGCCACAGTACAGCAACAGTCATTGCAGTATAGTTAGGCTGTTGTCGCAGCAGCTGCAGCCATAGTGGTAGTTGTAGCAATAGACGTAGAAGTGGTACGACAAAACAGTCCTACTCCGAAATACTAGTACTGGCGGTGAGAGTATCCACACTCTACGCGCAGAGTGGATTAGCAGCAGCTACTATCTAGTGAATAATATACAGTCCTGTGGCGGGACGCCACATCTGCACCATGTTTGGGCGCTCGCCCGATTCTAATGCTGATAGAGTGGCGCCACTTTCAGAGTTCGCCTGGAGTGGAGTTGAAGTACTGCGGCCGACCAGTCTCGGTTAACAACAACAATCGCAGCAGCAACATCAACAACAACAACTTCAGCAGCAACAACAACAACAACAACTTCAGCTGCAACAACAACAACAACAACTTCAGCTGCAACAACAACAACAACAGCAACGACGACAACAGCGACAACCACAGCAACAACAACATCAAAAATCCGTTCACTTTTGAAGGCCCGAGCAGACTAGCCAGCCAAAGAGTGAGCAACGACTACGTCATCGTCGACTCGGGGGCGAACCTCGCCACAAAAAGTTTCAACGCGATCTTGATCAGGTGCTCGATCGCGCTCAGAGCGCCGGTGTGAAGAAGCTCGTTCGTTCTGAGCAGCTCCGAGAAGTCCGCCCGCGAGGCGCTCCGACTCACCAGGTAGGTTACCACCGTCGAGTCAAGTTGATGGGTCGCTAGTTCAATATTGTGTTGTGATTGTAATTATTATATCATTATATTAATATATAATAATATTATTATATTATATATAAAAATATCACGTCGTTGAGATATTTTTCTTTGCACGTTTATGGAGAGTGCGTCAAAAAAACAAAACAAGAACAATTCTAATGTGGCATAATGTGTATCTTCTCGAAACTGAACACCAATTGGCGCCTACAATTGGTGCAATCGTAGCCACAAATTAAATGGCATTTATGCGTACCAAGGGTAAGCAAATGCATAAATGCCATTTATGCAAAATAAATCTTTTTTTTATAGAACGTTATATATATATATATATATATATATATAATTTTTCCTTTTAGCTTATTCGTTTATACAAGGGTAGGTTGTGGACGTAAAATTAATTTTTACTTATCGAGTTATCGCATCGTTTCTGATTAGGTTTCATTGGTGTGCACGTTATTGTTCGACATGCTCCATGCTCTGTGCTAGTTACACGCTTAGCGTGAATGCCACGTTCCTTAAGCTCGAAGCTCCATGTATTACTATACCCATACACATTGCCGGGTCGATGTGAACTCCGCATTCATGGAAAGAGCAATGCTGACACACGATGAACATGGTATTATTATTGCACTTGGGGCCTCTTCACTGCAAACATTTGCTCACTAAGGTCCTTCAGAGAATGTCGCTTCACGTATATATGTATATATATATATATCAATGTGATTATAGAAATCCTAAACATAATTGAAAGGGCATCAATGATAAGTAAGTATATATACAGACATTGTTTGATAAATACAGTCGATATATATATATATATATATATGCATATATGTATACTATCTACATGTATACGTCTATGCTCATGGCTAGATACATGGATGTGATCTTGGATAAGACACTCATCACTGCATTAAAAAGCTATATTTTTAACACTGTTTTATAAAATGGAGGTGTTGCCGTGGGTCTTTGCTTTTGGCTCTGGTAGAATAAGTTATTGTTGCTTAATCGCGATTCGTTTGAACACTGTTCCAGTATATATATATATTTATTTATATATATATATATATATATATATATATATATATATATATATATATATATAGGGGGTTAGAAATAGATGCAGCTTAAACACGGCATGCTCACCAACCCACTCGCACAACTGCTTACGGGCTACGATAGCTGCCTTCACCGAGATCTACTCCGCATTGGTAAAGCTGACTCCCCCTTATGCCGAACGTGCAACTACGGCAAGGCTGTCGACGTAAGACACTGTTACGAACACTGTGCCTTTTTCAATACTGCGGGAGAGCCATTCTCGCAACCTGAGACGAGGAAGTCCCCTTACATGCCAAGCTCACGTAGAGACGCTCTTAAGAACCATGACTCCTGGTCTACGGTAAGAAGATTGCAGAATTTGCCTCGGAAGAAGAACTAACTGCCATATATATATCTATATATATATATATATATATATATATATATATATAAATTGATATTGATAAAAGGCCAACTGTTTTTCAACGTATTGCACTGAGTCTTATAAAACATATTCGACATAGATGATCGACAAATTATTAGCGATGATAATATATATATATATATATATATATATTGTTTTTTTTCTGTGCAGTAGTTATTATCTATGACGAGTTGTTGTGTAACACATTGTTGTGTACGCATCTAATAATGATCGGGCGGGCTGCTTTGATGCCGCTGGCCTCACTCACATTAAGACCGACGCGCAACGCTTGTGAACCCGGCTGACATTTGTAGAAATAAATGGCAACACAGTGTCTGCATTACTCCATAATTTAATTACGATCAATTAGGACGCTTATATATATAGGTGACGTCGTGCTCATCAAGAGCAAGTGTTCTAAATAACTCCCGGTCTGCGATTAGTGGAAGCAGCTGGATGCCAGCTTAGAAAAGTGTTCTCCATCTGATCATTCGATGTTGCAATAGCAATGATAATAATAATAATAGACTAATAAAAACAATAATGGCAATTAACATAACTGCTCGTTACTAACAAGACCACCATTATCTCTTTCTGAGTAGTTTGTGTAATGTAACGTTTTATTTCACATAGCTTGAAATCCGAGGAACGTTAAGAGTAACAAAGAATCTGTTTTTTTTCGGTAGGCGGTACTTTGCATTAAATGCTAGCACTGAAATTGCCATTTTGGCACTACTTTGCACTAAATGCTACCACTGAAATTCAATTTAGCATTTATTTCACCACATAATCGGTAGACAGTTGATTCAATTTTCACAAGGTGTCACAATGTGTCTTTTTGGTCTTACAATATCTATTTAACTTTGGATGATAAGGACGTTCCGCAAATTTCCGGGCACACCACTGAAATTACCACCGTATTATAGAATGGTTTTAAATATTTTATAGCAAAATGCCATAGCGTAGGCCATAGTGACCACAGTGACGACGATACCAACAATACATTGTCAGTGCTGTTTAGCAAAAAGCCCCTTCTGGCATAACGCTGACAGCTTCAGCTTTGTTTCTGCGCTCAATCGTTCAAGTGATTTTATGTGGGATTTAGAGCCTGTTGTTTACATGTGCAGGTCTAAGTCTCTCTGTGTACGTAGAGGAGCACGTTCGCACATACTGAATGGGTTTGGTGAAACTGAGATAATTGCCCGCATACTTGCAGCTGCCGTATGTTTCAATTATTTCCACTATTTTCCCCGGCCAGTTGTATTTAGCGGGAAAAAAAGACGACCTCTTTATCTCCTGTAGCAACGATCAAGTACTACGGCAGCTTTTTGGTCTTGCTGACAAACCCCGCGGGCGCTTGGCATGCTTGCGACAGTGATTCCGCTATACGATAGCCCGACCAGATAATAGCTTAATAATTTCGATAATTTTTCGATAATCTAGAATACCCACAGCTGCTAAGCTGTCCAGTCGCGGACGTCCGTTGAGAGAAGCCGCAGCCCGTCTCAGACGGCGCGCATATCTATCTCGCTTATCCAGGACGGATCACTAAGATCAAAAATGAGTGGCTAAGGCATGGGAGAAGTTCGTGCCGTCTGCACACTATGCGCCATGCGTGCGATGCCAAACTTGCGACATAAATCACCAAAGTCGCCGGCTATCTTCATCGCTTTTATTATTATTATTATTATTATTATTGGCGTGGGTGAGGAGCCTGTGTTTTAATAAAGGTGCGCATTGGGGTGCAATATTTAGCCAACTCCAGGCAGGGAGATTTAGACAAGACATAAATCGAGAAGCTGATGGGACGTTAGCGAAAAGTCGGTGACATAGGAGGAAAACATAGCCATGGCAATTTATTTTTGTTGATTACAAAGGAAATATTTCTTTATATCCAACAAAATGATGCAAAAAACGTTTCCACGTATGCTTATTTTAAGTGGATTTATTTATCTGAGTCAGTCGTTGTTTTCTCCAAATGTCCTTAGAGATACTATACGTAGGAGATGGGTAGTCGAGTTAAGAAAAGAGTTTAACAGGCCCGGTAGAGGCGAACAAGTTAAAAACTGATATATATATATATATATATATAGATATATATATATATATATATATATATATATATATATATATATGTATATGCATGAGCATATGCAGCTGTTAATATGTTCGTTACGTGTTTTAAGTACACCTGTCGTTTTCTCTACATATTGTTAATCAGATTATATATGTGTATATGTATGTGCAAATATGGCTATTGCAAGTGACTTTTACCCTATTTGCTTAAGTATGTCGTTCGGTGTTTTTTTGCTCATATATATATATATATATATATATATATATATATATATATATATATATATATATATATATATATATATGACTGCATTTTCGACGCTCTATGCTAAGATGCCCGTGGCACGATATAGTCTAAATGCCATCATAATTGACTTCCCATTACTGAACCTATATGGGCTTTCTCCTGCCTGCATAAATCTGCGGCAATATACGGCTATTGCAGTGTGCTTGAATACTTACATTTAGCGGAAGCTTGAGTAGAGAGAGGGCACTAAGGAGTGACTGTGTCAAGCGTAGAAAATCCTATAGCAAAAAATATGCGTGGTGTTAGAGGCACGCCTTCTAGCGAATGTGCTGCTCACATTGGAACAGCATGCGATGAGTGCCTCAATTCCAACGGACGAAGTTAAAGCTTCGATCGCTCCCTAGGAAGAAATTCGCGTGTCTGATCTGGTCCACTGTGTGCATTGGATGTACTCTGCGACTATTATTTAAGATATCATTTGCAATTTCTTCAGCCAAATTTGTAGAAAATGGCAACTACCACAAGCATCGCATACAGCCAGGGTCTCACTAATTTTTAAGGGAATGCAATGACGATGATCGAGGCAATCCAAGCCTGTACATCGGGCTTGCTTCAGAGCGAACGCTCAAGAATATATATATATAGATATATTTTTTTTAGATTTCTCGTAAGGCAATTGCTCGTGTACGGATTTTTCATGTCATGGCTAAGTTTACTCCACTCCGACATTTACCTTGTCTAAATTGGAAACCATGCAAACCAATTTAAGAGTGGCCGGTCTGGGTCTCGAACCCGGTCCTCCCGAATGCAAGGCAAAGGCTTTGCCACTAAGCCACCTTGCTCGGTTTCTTATGCTTTACTATTATTAGTTTATATTATATTATACATCGGTTGGAGACCTAGTGCGGCCCTCGCGAATAACACATATTTCAACTCGCCATAGTGTATATGTGCCGGTGTTTATCGGAAATTGCACCCTTAGTACTCTTCTAACGGCCGCGAGGCATCGTGTGAGGGTTAACTAGACCAGGACGCAGCAGATCGTATTGCAGTGGCAGCGACCATATCAAACTGTGTGAGCTGTACGTTCGTAATTCTTTATGCAGCGCGAAATGCATGGAGCGTTGCTCCTCCGGTCATTATGAGCAATTTGAACAAACGCACAGATGGGGGACAGACCGACAGACGGACAGATCGTAAGTCATATGTCTGCTGATTGACACCCACTAATTACATCATGTTCACGGGGGACCTGGCAAACGAAAGAGACGAACTGAGCCGCGGAGGAGAAGAGAGATCTTTTTCATGTCGCCGACACGAAAGCTCGCCCTCAGGGCGAACTCTTTTCGCCGGTGATAAATGATTAGCGTCATTCGTATGTATATTCGTCGATATATCGCCAAGTTTGAAAGCCATGTCAAGGCAATTATTATTCGAATATTGCAATTCTCGTTTCCTAGTTGCTGCTTGACTGACAAGCGCACAAGGATTAATCGGACACATTGACATCGACTACGCGGCGGTTATCCCTATATATGTGGTAATTATGCCTAAAATTATATATTTTGGAAAATGCTCAGCGAACACCACGTGTTATTATACTATCATGAGCATAGGTAGCAGCAATACTAAGGCAAGAAGCGGTGAAGTTTCAAGCCTGCCATTTCTGTGCGTTTCCTTTAGATTTGAACAAACTGCAGATAGCGGTATCCGTTAAGGATTACTAGTGACTCTGGTCTATCCAAATGTATAACATAACAGATTTACATGCTATATATATATATATATATATACACCTAGAATGCATACAAATTGTCCACGCGTTCCTGTGCGTAGTTACATCTATATATGCGCACGTGTAATGTAATATAAGACGTCCACGAATTAACGTGCGTGTACATGTAAAGTAAAGGTAAAAAACACAATAGTGTCCGAACAGTCTCGTCTCAAAATGTAAAGTATAGTCAAGCTTAGTGAAAAAATAATTTTCGTCAATGAAAGGGGGGAGCGGTAACGTTTTTGTATAGGAGAGAGATTATTGTTTTATGAAATTTTTTTGAGCTGTGATTATAGGTTGGCTGGAAATAGGAGCGGAAATGTTTGTCCTAGAGAGAAATGAAAATGTATTGCATTCTCAGTGCATTTCGTAAACTTATGTCCGACAGCCATCCTTAGCACAGCTCAGAAAATTTTATTAGAAAGTCATCTCACTCCTATGCGAAGCATTTCCGCTCCCTTTCCATTGACAAAAATTATATTCTCACCGAGCTTGATCATACCTCCGAGTTTGAGACGAGATGATCTAGAATCTCTCTACATATATATATATATATATATAATTGTTACTGACTGGCAGCCTATACACCTCTAAGACAAACAAAGCGCAGTCAAGTGTTAGTGCATCCACTATAGATGCATGGGTTTACTCCTTGGGACCAACTGTCGATAGAGCGGTGTCCCTACAGACAGCCAGTGGCAACATCGGTTCAAGGAACTCGGTATTGTTATGATCTAGCTATGATATCTTGAGTTGAGAATTTTTCGCCATCGATCATTAGTTGTTTACATGATTTCACAATGTAGTTTATCTTTCATCGCGGTTATCCATGGCAGCATATTTTCTACCATGGAGGAACATATGCGCTATATGTATTACTGTCAATGTACTCTCTGTGCGTGCCTTCGTTTGTGCGTGCGTATTGCTGTGTAATTTTCGGGCATATCGAGAGCACGCGTGGTATGTCCCTGTAGCGTGTTAGAATGTTGACTAAAGGGGCAACTCGCACCAAACTATATTCTGTCGAACAAGGCGGCCCTGCGAGTAGACATAGATAACGGACAATCTTTGTATATATATATATATATATATATATATATATATATATATATATATATATATATATATATATATATATATATATATATATATATATAAAGATGCTATATGCTCCTCTATCTAACCTTCTCAGTCTTATATCTGTAGTATGAGAATTATATTATTTAACAATAGTGTATCTAATTGCGTATTTCTATGGAATATTGGACACGCCATTAAACAAAGCAAAGGAAAGTAGAACTGAGGCGTTCCCATCAAATGCATATATATATATATATATATATATATATATATATATATATATATATATATATATATATACATATATATATATATATATATATATATATATATATATATATATATATATATATATACTTAAGTTTAAGTTAAGGATGCGTACCTTGCGTACTACTTAACGTTCTTTTTTTAAACTTGCCTCTGATACTAACATCATTTGTCTGGGTAACCTTAGCCCACTATTTGTCCGACGAAAACAGGCCTTGACACAGGTGCGATCTCCAAGGTTGACATGTGCTGATCAGTGGAGAGCATTTTTGACCATGTTCTCCTCATAATCTCTCTCTCTCTCTTTATATATATGTTTATATGTATGACGCACTACCAGCATAGCACTGGTTAATTTATGGATGCTGTTTACCTACAGTGACGTCAGCAGAGGTTTTATGGGACAATAAAGATAAAAAAACATTGCTCGTAAAAGTGTTCTACGGTGATGGCATTAGGTGTGGCGGTTGTGACTTGCCGACATTTAGCCTAGAGTAGCAGCATTGTGTTCAATTTTGAACGGCGGGCGTTCAAATTTAAGTCGTGCGTGGGATATGACATGTCATTGATAGGCATTCGAATAAGCGCTCTGTGTTCATGGGTAGAATATGCTGCTCGTACATCTGCTGCAAAACTCGGCTGCTCAGATTGGAATAGACCACTCTAATTCTACTTATATGCAGATATGCATCTGTCTAGCGTGTTTCCGACAGCTATGGCTATCGGATTTTTCCGTGCTGAGACATTTCCCATTCAAGCTGGATTGTCGACCACTAGTCCGCCTAAAGGCAATAGTCGCGTAACCTGCAAGCAAAATCGCTGCACGAGAAAACATCCAGCTGCTAACGACCGACTACATGGGCGCTTTGCATATATATATATATATATATATATATATATATATATAGGCTCGTCAGGCGAGATTCATATGGCAACGTGGTCGTTTATCTACGAAACAGACAACAATCTCTGGCACGTTAAGTCCGGCTGTTGCCTGAAATGGCCGATAAATGGTCGTCGAGAAAGATCAAAACTTCGGGACCAGAGACTACTATAAAAACGAGATCGAAAAAAAAGCTTTCAGCGATACAAACCTAATCGTAGCAGTAATAATCATACTAATCAACAAAAAAAAACAAATAATAATAGACAGTGGCCGTTTTCCGTCTCCTTTACTGAGGCATCCGTTTTCCTCACGTAGTTTGTCGGTCATGGCCAAGTAGTATAGTCTGTCCACTCCGTCGTTCTTCTTCAGAGTTTATCTGCACTGCTGGAAAAACACGGAGACCAACAATGTGTGCTTTTTGTTTTCCGAGCGCGCTGTTCCGCTGATCGCTCGGTGAGTGCTGGTGGTGGTGGTGGCCGAAAAGAAGGTGATTCTTGCTTCATTTAAGCTCTTTTTTTCTCGCGTTTCTCAGCTGAGGCGGCTAACGTGGTCATGCCCGTTGGCCCTACTTACTGCCACCAGCGCACAAACAGCAGCCGCTGTACCGCCGTTAACCCTTCTCAGTCAGGTAGATGTTCTCTCCGTTGTCTTTCTCTCTTGTTTGTGTGGCACATCGTCGCTCAGCTTTTAGTCTAAACGAGACGTCACAAGAAACATCATCATCATCATCATCATAACTATCACCAGCAGCAGCGGCAGCAGCAGCATAATCGTCAGGAGAACAACAGGCACGAAAAACCCGAAGCTCGAACAGGCCGTGTGAGGATGGACGCTCAGTCAGATAAACAATGACGTTATGCTTTGGCCTGCGACGACTACGGGCCTTAGGACCTTAGCCTAAAACGGCACCGCGGTTGCTACGACCACACACAGATAGCACGGAGGTTCGTAAGCTTTTAGCTAGTAGGTTACCATGCATAGTGGGTTACCGCGGGTTACCATTAGATAGATAGTTGTGACTGGTTAACCGCTTGTCGACTGTCTTCTGATTGACTGGTTGTCGTAGGTTCCGTTTCATGATTATGAGTTAGTCCGTGCTTTTGCGGACTATGTAGTGTGTCGGCGCTCCGCTTTTTGGTGGGTGATCCGTGCTACTTTCCTTTACTAGTTAATGCCTGGTGCTCCTGTAGATTGGGTGGCTACCCGTTATTATTCTGAGTAGTCAGAGCTGCCCATCTGTCGTCTGACTGTTAAGTCCTTTGGTCATATTCTGACTGGTTAGTTCATCTTTTTCTAATTTTTGTCTGATTAGTGTGGCGCTGTTTCTGACCGGTTTGTTTGCTGTTTAAGTTCGCTTCATCTCTGTCTGTTCCGTAGTCCGTACTCCATTTGACTGTTCAGTACGAGCTTTTCTCGGTTAGGTTGTACTCTCTTTGAGTGTTTCGTAGACGCTCTGTTGAGTTAACTTATACTAATTTTGTGCGTCGTATGTGCGCGTTTAGTACGAGCTGTGATCGGTTAGGTTAGTTCGTTTGACCTCTCTCGACTGACTGGTTAGTCCGCTGTCCTGCTCTGCCTGGTTTCCCGCTGGTTAGCAGGACTGCCATCACCCTGCAGTCATCACCACGTCGTTCTACGGTTGTTAGTTAGTTAGTTAGGAGGGAAGTGTGATGCGGCGAGCAAGACGCAGGCAGAACGACAACAGGCACACACAAGCAGCAAGCTACAGCTACAAGGAAAACTACGAGATGCGATGCCTTTCTTGGCAGTGCAGAGCAAACGTTTCTGAGCACCGCGACGGCGACCATGCGGCCGGACCATCTGGCAAATTGTATTGTGTGCATTTTACAACTTCGTGACTCGTGTGGAATCGCTTCCACTGCCTTCAGCGATTCCACACGGGAAGTCACGTCTAGGCGGAGTTCGTCGGTGTAGGTGGTGACGCCAGTTGACGCTATGCTGATTGCAATAGCCGTATCAGTCGTATGGCCGCAAAGTAAATCTCGAAATAAGGAGTGTCTGCCCGTCGTTCGTGACAGGTGTATGGTATTGTAGTGTTGGCCGTAGGACAAAAGAACAAGCGGACCCTCATGGCATCACCCCAGTGAGGCGACGGAAGGACAGACGGTGGCGAGGGCTTTTATATCGCCGAGTCGCTGGTTCGATCACGTCACTATGGGTATGCGGCTGCCGAGAACGCGTCCTCCCGTCGTACACTTTGTCATCCATCAACTTCGAATAAGAGTACGGCAAAACGACGAACGGTCAATAGAAACAACATACAGAACGTAGAGTACTACTGGTGGTAGGCGTAATCGTATATCGTTGTCGTCAGAACGGTGAACGCTATGTGCAAATACGCAAAGAAGTTTATTAATATTACTAAAAACACATTTCGGTGGCTCTATTGTTTTGCTGGTAAATATCCTACTTGAGTCTTTGTTGTTTGTGTTGCTGTTGTTGTTGTTGTTGTTTTTGTCATTATTGTTGTTATTGTGTGGTAACAGTGTGGCGACAGTTACTAGCTACTTGATGACTACGTAGTGTCACCGGTATCGATCCCATGGCCAACAGCATCTTATACGGAAACCGATGTCGATACTCTGCTCGCCTCTGCCCGAATCTCCAGCCGGGCGCTATTTGCGCGTGGCGAGATCATCGTGGTGACAAAGCAGCGACAACAACAAAGCAGCAACAACAACAACAAATAGCATGAACTGCTTGATTAGTGGCTGTGGTACAACACGGCACTACTACGACCCAACATGGCGAGAGAGCGAGCGGTTGATTGTTGTCGAGCTCCTTCCTGTGTTTGCGTATGTCTTTCTGTTTGCTTTGTTGTCTTTAACTGGGCCTCCGATTGTTCCCTGGGCACCCATCGTGGTCTTCTCCTCCATCGGTGTCCTCTGCTCCATCTCAACGGCGTAGACTGCCCTCTTAAGATTTCTCTCCGAGGCCACGACGTTTCTACGGCTACGTACTTCCCTAGTCAGTCGAACGATCTATGACTTTAACCATTGTTACTTTCACTATTGCTCCCACCACTACCACGGTAACTATTTCGACTATAATTGCGCTAACTAGGTTTACAGCTAGTTCTTACTACAGTGATTGACGCCTCCTACGTCAGTACCACAAAGTGGAATTCACTCCGAACAATTCCGTAGCATAATAATAAGGCGAGTTTAGTTACTTCAATCGATTTTTCTCCTCCTTTTTTGGTGGCTTGTTTGAACCGGAGTGCTCACCAGTGAGCTTGCCTGAAAATGTGGCTGAACCAGCGGCACCATTTTCGTGTTCGTCTGATTATCGACCCAAGCCATGCACGAGCTTGGTCTTCGTTTGGAGTCGAAAACAGAGTTTTATTTGAGTCGAAGTAATGTTGTCGCTGTTGATACTCGCTTTGTATTTCTTATATACTTATGCATCCGCTTTGTTATCCGTATTGACAAGCTCTTACCTACCCCTTTGTCGGTGATATGTTCCCGATGATTATCGACCCAAGCCATGCACGAGCTTGGTCTTCGTTTGGAGTCGAAAACAGAGTTTTATTTGAGTCGAAGTAATGTTGTCGCTGTTGATACTCGCTTTGTATTTCTTATATACTTGAATTCGAATCGACGACTTACGTCCGTGCTATACATAGTGCATCGCATCGTACAACAGGGCGACATATTATAAGTGAAACGGTTACCGTCTGATATCATGCAGGGGTGTCATAAAATGTAATATATATAAGACTGACCTTGCGCCAGTGGACACACTGAGTAATCATGAACTCAGCAATTGAGTGAGCAACTCAGTTTAATGCCACCCGTGTTATACAGGCCTCATTTCCCTGCCCGTTAAAACGATCTGACGTAATTCGTATTATTTTAAGTGGCGGTGACGATAGCCCGCTGGTCTATTATTGCGCCACGCGTTCTGAAGCCACATGAGCCACAACACTTCGAGTCGGTTTCAATTCAATCGGCCCCACCTTGTTGAAGGCAAATACGCTTCAGTTGCATTTTGGGTAACTCTTTCGGTCTCGTCCCTCTTCTCTCCCACCCTCCCTCCCTCTTTCTCTCTCCATTTTGCATTCTTTATTCTCATTCCCTCACTGTGCGAAGGCCGGTCAAGCTTTTAAATAGCCCCAGTGAAATGAGGCCTGTTGCCCTGGCGATTGCTGCTTGTACAGCGGTGACTATTTTAGCCCTAGCTATTGTTAGTAATGGTGATATAAACTACTGCACTAATGGTAGCGGCAAAGCTCGGTACCCTCATAGGGGCAGTCAACAAAAATAGAAATACTACCTGTCAGCGCTTCTTTTTACACTATATATATATATATATATATATATAGATATACGAGGGCGGATCGAAAAGTTATGATACATATTTAGAACAAGATCTATTTATTTAATCTTCTAAAGGTTGGAAGATTAAATAAATACTTAATCTTTGGGTGTTTCGTATCCTTTAAAATAGTTCTCGCCCGACGCAATGCACTTGTGCCGCCTTTTTTCCCACACTTTGAAACATTTTTAAACAGTCAAAACAGCCTTGATGTTGGATTTTCTTGGCCTAAATCGATTTTTTCGAAAATTTCGATCGATTGTATCTTTGGAAGTACCACTGCAAAGATTGGGTTTTACTCTTGACGTTGTAGTCAAATACTTTCATGATTCGCCTCCAGTAATCATTCTCCGAAGCAATGCAGGGTCTTCTGCTACCACCTGAAGATTCAATCCGGACATTTTCCGATAGGCGCTAATTTGCTGGAAATTTAACATCTTTGGAACGAACTTCGCTGCTAGCCTTCTGACACATAAAATATTGGTCCAGGTTGTTATAACTTATCCATAAGATAAATGCAATTCCTCAGTTATCTGTCTGAGAGTGAGTTGTCTGCCTGCAAGAACATTTTATCATCTTCTTTTGTTCATATTCTCTTCACGTCCGTCGCGCGCAATCGAAGGTGCCACGTATATACAGTATTTCGGGATACTGCTTGATCACCTCATCATAAGCAGTTCGCGACATTTTCACCACTTTGGAACATATGATTTGATTTTTAACACGGAACATGATGCGGATTCGTTGCTCCTCCATCTTTGGCTCCTTAAAATTCTTGTTTTCTTCTCTTCGTTAAATCAAACACAAAAACGCCGTCATCGATTGGCGAAAATTGGCTCATTTGTAGCTGCTGAGTAGCGCTTCTAAGCAAAACAAACTGGAAGATCTTGGTGGCTTCGTTTTGGCAGCTTAATTCAAAGTGCTAGAATTTTCCGATCCGTTTTCGTACATATATGTATATAGTTCTTCTCGGTGATTATGCATTTCACTATAAGGACGACAACAGCAGATATGAACTTGTATTTTTAGATTCGTAGTCAATTAGAAAGCT
Source organism: Dermanyssus gallinae (assembly GCA_003439945.1). Classification (NCBI taxonomy): domain Eukaryota; kingdom Metazoa; phylum Arthropoda; class Arachnida; order Mesostigmata; family Dermanyssidae; genus Dermanyssus; species Dermanyssus gallinae. Next base: position 51,992 of record QVRM01002483.1, on the reverse strand, counting down.
GGATTGGGCTAGGGCGTAACAGTACGAAGGCGAAACGCTTAGGGAAAGCATGAGGCAATGTTATTGATGAAAAATCTTTTGCATCGCACTGGGTTCTTGTTCTCAATCCTGTCGCTGTTGTTGGTGTTTTTATTATTGTTGTTGAGGACTTTGTTGTTCCCGTTATAGTTGTTGTTGTTTTTGTTGTGGTGATTTAGGCTGTTGTTGTTCTTATTAACGTAGCTGTCAATGTTGGTATTTGTTGTTGCTGCTGTTGTTGTCGTCGTCGATTCCTTTAAAATTACAGCGGTCCGACAACGATATATGTAAGTGGCGCATTAGGTCTGAACTTGTTCGCACCCCTTGTTTTCGCCGTACTTAGTTTGCCGGCATTCCCGGCGTGGTTCTTTGATCTTTCTGCATGTGAATGTAATTGGCTAATCTATATGTAGAGAAGTGCAGCTATGTGTTATGGTGTGCACATATTGTTAGCACGACGTATGGGTGCGCGAGACCAGCTAATCTGACCCTGTTCCACCGATTGATTGACAGTTTACATGGCGATAAACAACTTGTTTTGTTCGGCGGTTATTCGTGTTAAGTGTTACGCCGCTGCGTCAAGTGATTAAGTGGAAAGAAATCCTTTGTTTCAACGGCCCGGCGCGTAGTATGTAGAGCTCCGACTATGCATGCGACGATACGTTCATATATCTGTTTGTGTGTGTGCGTAGTAGAGCTGGTCGCACATCGATTTATCGTCGTTTATCTCTCTCTCTATGTCTATTGCGATCGACAAAGGCTTCACTTGATAGAGCGAGGCTCTTTCTTCTCGGAACTTCTCGGAATGATGTTGTATTCGTCACCAACGCCGCAGTTGCTGCTAATCTGAAGCGTCCGCAAGAGAGAAAGGCGCGTGCTAAAAGCCTAGTAGTGCACATTGCACTATGCCTACGGCGAAAGTAATAATGTTCATACACATATGTCGAGAATGGTATAATATATATATATATATATATATATATATATATTATCCGTTACAATTATATCTATACTCGCCCACCCTCTTATCTCTGGTGATCTGTAACAAGCGCCAATCTACTCCCGACATCGCTGAGCAGTTGTTCGTAAGCAATTCAGAGCCCCAATGTCTCAAACGCAAGGCGTGAGAACAAGTGGGGGTAATCGAGGCTTGAATACTTTCTGCACATGGCTGCTTGGCTGGCTAGAGCTACCGCGTGCCCAGGGCGGACTTTGCCCAGCCATTGAAGGGGTCGGTCACGGTTCCATACTACACCAGCATTTGGCCCCCCGCTCGAAGGAGGTCAGGGTCATGTCGTTCCATCGAACGTCGTTTGCCAATTCTGACCACACACTAAAGAGAAAGGGTTTCCGGGAGAGCTCCACATAATGCAATGGCATCTTCCTGAGTTTGCTCCAGCATATACCGAAAGTTCGCGACCGCCCGAGGATCCAGGATAGACTCTGTTGCCACTGCTTGCCGAATTCAAGAAGGAATGTGTGCTGCGACTGAGAGGGAAACTGGTTTAGAGCCAGTCTACCTCTGGCTACCGGTAAGGAGGTCTGAACCGAGGGTCGTCTCGCAACCGCAGGTCAAATGTAGATTCCAATGCGATGCCCAGTTTCTAGTGAAGGTTCTCGTAAAAAAATTATAATATATATATCAGCGGAAGAGCAGAAGGGCAGGTTTGCATTCGAGAGCCCAGCGACGATGATAACAACAACAACAGCAACGGACAGCTTAATGTATCAGCCGTATCGTCCACCAGCCGTGCTTTCTATGTTTGCCTGATATCCGTCGTATTTCGTTTGCCGCTCGGGGTTGACCCATCTGACATGGTTATCATCAAGTGTGGGAGACCAAAGTCGCACCCGATGCCGCCACCGCCGCTAGTTAATGTTAATATATATATATATATATATATTTATGTTAGTTATAGTTAATGACTTTGGCTAATCGACTTTAATAGTTGCCGTCGCGTCTTCTTTTCATTTGAAATTGCTCGCTGTTTTCGTTTTATGCCCTCCTTCCCACTTGCAATGCTGCGAGTTATTGTGGTGCTCCTCATTGATTGGGTGATAGTGGTGGTTGTTGTTGTTGTTGATGTTGTTGCTGTTGTTGTTGCTCTTGCTGTTGTTGTTGCTGCTGTTGCTGTTTCGCGTATTATCAGCGTTGTTGCTTACTGTGTCATTGTCGTTATTGATATGCTGTCGTTGTTAGTATTGTTGTTGCTTCTATTAGTGGTAGTATTCGTGTTTTGGTTAATGTCGTTGTTGTTGTTGGTATTTTGTTTTTAAGCCATGTTTGTGCGAGATGTAGGCCTGTCTCTATCGGTATCTGATACATCCGTGACAGTTGACAGCTCTTTTTCCAGTTGATACGACCTTGCTACGCACATTTACTGAGTTGCTGTGCGGCTACAACCGAAAAGTTCATATATATATATATATATATATGGAGAGAGAGAGACTTACGTTGACGCATCATATTCTCGTATGTGTCAAGAGAGCGCCCACGTGAACCTACAGGAAGGCTCGAAGGTGGGGTGCAGTAGTGATGTATGCATGTATGAGCGCATACTTAACATTACGTAACCTTGCAAGTGGCGTTTGTGGCCTCACACCGCTGGCCCCACGGGGGGGGGGCGGGGGTGCTGCGAGATGAACCGTTTCCTGAGTGTAAATGTCTGCCGTCAGTTTAGAATACCGAATATGAAAGCATGCACCTATTATATTCAGAGGCACTACAGGACAGCGAGCCAATATGAGACGATAGCCAGAGGTAGCTAGAGCACTACCCACAGTTGATATGTGTCAAGGATCGTCAGTAATGCATATGTTTGTCTTCATATTCACATATATATATATATATATATATATATATATATTGACGCCAGTCAGGAAACCTCTGTTCAAAATAACCGATTGCGTTATGCCGACTCGCTTGTTTTGTCTTGGCGATGGCTTATAACCATTCGAGTTTACTTAGGCGCCTTGACGGTTTTTTAACACATGTTGTTGTGAAAATTATATATATATATATATATATATATATATGTGTGAAGAAGAAATAGCTCTGGCGAGCTACGTAAACATTCAACGGTGGTATGTTTAAAAGCAGCAGCAGCGGCTCTACAAGGCCTACTTCTCACACTTGTCTTTTGCGGCGCTTACTTGACTACATATATGTATGCCACTTACCCTTTCCAAATTCACGTGTATATATACACTAGTCAGATCGAATTCACCTCTATGCGAGACCAAGTCACGAGCAGCTTGGTTGAGATTCTTGAACCTTAACCGGTACGACATCACATCTCAGAGTGAATGGTCGTTCCTGCTAGCTGATCAATACGCTCGTTGGATTATTATTGATAAAGCCAAGAAACGATTTTACCACTAGGGATCGGCTTAGGGACACTTCTGTGTGTAAACCTACTAACCAGGAATGACGTTAAGCATCCCGATGGGATGACCCTCATCCCGTTTGAACGGGGCCGAACCCTAGAATGGGAGGCCGCCGTAACCGACTCACTTTCTTTCAGAATTGTCGGGATCGGTGCACTCAGAGTTGATCACGCCGCTACCTTAGCCGAAAACAACAAGACGAATAAATGCGCCGAACTGACCAGAGTCCATAACTTCAGCCCAGTGGCCTTTGAGTCTCTCTCGTTATCTCAGTTCTTGGGTTGCTTACCGAATGGTGCCGACCAGGGTTATTCTAGGCTATGTTAACTTAGACAAACATCTTATATAAATTGATGACTAAAACCAATGAGCAAAGCGACACTTGATCAAAGCAGCCCGGGGATGTCGTTCGCCGTGCGGTTATTATTATTATTATTATTATTATTATGAGCAAAGATCGACCTCGTTCTTCCGACAGAAGGTGTCATTCTACTACAGAGAGCAACGCCAAGATGATGTTGAGTGGTTACCGACTCTCAGGCAATAATAATAATACAAGCAATATATTAAATATATATTAAATAATTGTAATGCCTTGTTAAAAATAAAAATAAACCATTGCTCTTTAAAAAGGAGTATTCTTATTACTATTATTATGATCGGAATATGATTTTACTATTGCAAAAAAAATAACCCTACAATTGCACAAACGAGAACCCACAAGTCGATGAAGTAGCGGTGTAGTGATGCTAATTTTTCTTCACCCAAAATGTGTGCTTGTACATGGTTGATTGTCAAACGTTGAGTCACATTACATGGTTTTGCTGGTTGCTGTTGTTATTGATGGTGTAATATAATTTGCATTGCCATTGGTAGTGTGGCTAATACGGGGGCTGGCGGCGTCATCAATTCGTCAGCAGCTTCCATTGGACCTTTGTGCAGTCGCAGGGAACATCGAATGAAAAGAATTGACCTGCCATCTGCCCGCAGGAGGCTTGCAGATGCTTTGTCGCCAGCTATCTTCCATGACAGTAGTACTACGCTACATAACGATGTATCGCAGCTGTCGTTTCGGAACCGCGTCCGCGTGTATGCATGTTCAAAATTAAAAAAAAACACCACAATAGCCTTGCAATAGCCTGTTTGATGCTGTAACGGTGTCCCGTTGAATGACTGTCTTGCTTTCTGACACCTTTCGATACTTGTCGGCGCTACATTACGCGCCTAGCGTTGAAATGTGCGGTGCTTATCTCTCTCTGTCTCTCTCTCTCTCTTTCTGCAATATATATATATATATATATATATATATATATATATTATGGAAATGTTTCACGCTGGCTAAACAATGAAGACCTAAACGAGCTCAGGATCCCTCAAAGAACCCATTCTTGATATTCTAGCATATGTTTCATGATCAGGAAGAGTCAGGAAGACCATAACGCCGCGCACTCTTTAGGTTATTGAATATACCACGTGTATGTTGTGAATATTAAGTTTAAGTTGACTATTTATTTAACATTGCTACGTTAGCACTTTGGAGTGGACGATTGTCTCCGCGCGAACGTGTGGTCACGGGTTCTCCAATCCAGGGTTAGCCCCGTTCAACAATGTGCCTCGAACAGACGCCGCATTTCCTCGTTGAATGTCGAGAGACAACCTCTGACGCAAGAATTCGGATGATCTCGAGTCTTCCGTCGAAAGGTTATGGCTTCTACCTATGTGCTGAATCAGCTTGAGTCTAAGGGGGCCTGCTGCTCCCATAGTGTCAAACGCCAACGGACAAAATTTGTGCGGATATTCAACCATAGAGTATTTCCTGCATTTGTTTGCCTCAGTTAACTTGGAGGCATGACCTGCTCGGTGTGGACTTGCACCGGGTTAATGAGTCTGTTACAGTTGCGTCCCAAACAAGCATGCGGCCACGCTCAATTGTGCGACTAAAGGGGTAATTTAAGGCGGGCTCATTGGCCTGCACTCAGCGCATGACCGACCATGAGGGGCTAACGCATCCACAAAATCACTACGACGACATCGGTGGGGCACGACTAGGCCAACACCAAGCCGCAGCCCTGCGTTTATGCACGTCGCCTCGTCGCCCCAAAGAGTCCCAATTCGCGGACAGGGTAGGGCGTGCAACTGAGCCCCGGCCCCTTGACTACTAACAGCTCGAAGCCTTGCCCTATCAGTAACGGAAGGTTTTTCTATTAATCAAGCTTGCTAGTCGCTTTTCTTGTAGGGGCTACCCATCTACCCTGCTTAGCCCTATCATCGGGACGGGAATCAAATAATGACAACAATCCACCGGTCAGTCTTTAAAGTTCAACGTTATAAGCATCCCACCCATCACTATCCAATCATGCCCTAGCCCTGTCCGCCGCCTGGGTCAATGACGACGCGATTGCGGATCCTGCCAACATGACCGCGTCTAGCACACCTAGGCAGCCTAAAGAGACCGAGAGCATTACCTGATCCCTTGCCACAGCGGTCAGTCTACGATTTAGTATGGGCTCTAAAGTATTTAAGCTAAATGTAATGAATGGCTGTAAAAGATTTAGTGATAAAAACAATAGTCTAAAATCAATAGCCTTCCGGATATTGTCAAGTACGGTCGGAAGGTCCCCGCCCAGAACCCTGTTATCCATGTATCAGGCATTAAGGGGGAACTGCAGTGAATCCACTTATAAGTTGATATACAAAAAGGTGAAGGACCCGGGGGATCACCCTGCTGAAGACCTGTCTGCGATAGCATAGCGTTATGGGGCATGACCAGATGGGATGGTTCTGAACCATAGGCCAGGTTCGTCTGGTGAAACAGTAATATTGCCCATGACTTAACAGTTTGAAGCAAATGGTCTATTTGAATGTTAATAGAAGTCCAGCTTAATCATCACCGTCGGCATTTTGCGCGATTGCAAAAATGCACGGGCACAGTGGACTACCTCTTTAGGTAAAATCGCGCCCCAGGGGTAGCAAATCCTAGCTGGTGTTGACCAAGAGTTGCTGAAACAGCATCTCTATTATCATAACAGCCGATTTTGGCCGCCAATCGGCGAACGACTGAGGAACAGGCGATCGGACGTATTGAGCCATCTTTTTTTTAATGCAAACATCGTCGCCCCGAAAATGAGCGGTAAAAGCCAAGACGAGCCCCATCTGAGCACACCAATCACTTTGGCAATGGCGTCGGCTAGTCGTCCGGCCGGGCAAGTGCGCCAGACAACAAGGTCTGCAACAAGCGGGGCCTCATAAAGTCCAGGCCGGGGATGTGGGCATGAAGAAATCCTGAGGCGCATCTGGATGTTTGGAGCGGAAAGCTTCCGTATTTTTGTTGGCTGGCGCTAGCATCTCCTGGGAGTTCACCAATCTAGCAGCACCGGAGATATCGCCCTCTGACAGCTTAACCCTCACTCGTCTGGGAAAGTCGTTGTCGAGGTGGGTCAATACTTTGAGTCCTGATCCCTCGTGCGTCACATCCCTGAGCTTTAATGAGGGTTTGGTTTATATTTCCGCATATACTTGTACATATACAGTGTTAGTTGTATGACTTACAGGCTCACCAGACGATGACTGCATTTTTGCAATATTAGAACCCACCTCAAACAGTCTCCATATACAGCTCTATTGAGCTCTTTTGCATTGCGACTCTGAATGAAGAGACTTTGTTTCGAACTCTTTAAAAAAAATTGAACTTTGTGACATTGTAACTGTATGCGTTTTAGATAGAGCATTAATGGACTACATTGGTCTGCTCCTGCATGTGACAGTCGCCATGTATATAACAGGTATAAAGTGCATGGTTATCACTACCTGGTATGTTCAAACGCAGCATTTCACATGGAGTTGCACCACTTCTCAAATCAGTAAAAAATATGTCACACATTATATTGAGCTTGTCTAAGAAAAAAAAATATATATATATCGTTTTTCGACACAGTTTCTGTTGCATTTAATTGATTAGTTAGTTCTTGTTCATAGTGTATACATCTGGCTTAGTGGACGCCCTCAGAAATGTAAAAGCAATACACGCATTTTGAGCCGACGATTTAGTAGTTCTTGCAAAGACAAGAAACCATCTACAATTTTATCTACCGAAAGCCCTGGATTGATGCCGAGTAAAACAACTGACAATCAACATCGCCAAAACAAAAGTACTATGATTTAGTCGAGACGGATCGCACGCCGCAGACGACCGATACATTAAGATTGGGGTAGTAAATATTGAACTCGTTAATTACTTTTCATATCTAGAAATAACAGCGACCCCACGGCTGTCATTTAGGCATAGATATATAGAAGAAATGTGTAGCAAGGCCACCGCGGCCATGATTTTAGTGGAAGACGTTACGAACATGAAACTAAAGATCGCGCTGAACCTCTTTAGAATAAAAATGTGTTCCTATAGAGTAAGATACTGTCTTTGTGCTCGTTCAGTGCGCCGACCTTAGAAGCCTACAAGGAGAGATAATTTAGAGGTTTAGAGATCACTTAGAGAAAACCGCAACATGGCATTTACAATGGGAATCTATGTCGAGGGGCCTGCTTGCTGTAGTATTAAATAGAAATGATCATCACAGAGAGAAACAGATCTTTAATATGCCAAAAAACATGGCATTGTTACCACCCTTCATATGCTTGAAAGGAAATTGTTCTAAAATTGGCGAGTGCCGATGTAAATACTGTGGAAAGTGCAATATCGAACGTTACCAAATGCTTAACTGCTCGTTTATCGAAGCATCGTCACTACTACTGAAATGTTGTACTCTACCACCAATTTATGGCAAATAAACCTAAAGCTTACCTATGAATTAATCACTAGCAATAAGGCAAAGTTATGCTGTTTTTTTTCTATACTTAGACGAAGACTCAGCCTTATCGCTTTACTTCTTTCAGATTGTACCCGGGCACGCTGTTCTGTGCGGCAGGACTTCATCCGCTCGAGACACAGCTTTGGGCCGAAGACACAAAGGCAGCGTTCAACGAAATTCTACCTAAGCCCGAATGTATCGGTGTCGGTAAGTTTCACAGGCCGCACAAGTTCTCATAACAAAGACATTATCTTTCTTATGAGATAGTTATCATACTTCTAACTAGTATGTTAGTTGACGTGACCATTTGCGGGGGCGTACTCTAGCACACGTAACTATTATGGCCAAAACTAAGCGTACGAATTTGCGAAAACAAAATTGAGTATATATATCAAGTATATATATCAAATATATATACTGACTATAGCCAAGTATCTATATATATATATATATATATATATATATATCAATTTGTTTGTTGTTTGTCGGCGATATGCTGGCGGTTCTTATCTTTCTATTTTTTCTAATTATTATTTTTTGTAGCAATGCATATGATGTTAAGAAAGCATTGTCAGAGTTGTCTAATAACCAAAACTAGTATGCATTTACAACATACAACGGTCGACCCCGAAAATACGAAAGAGTTTGCCTGACGGCTATTAACGCAATTAATAAAAACCGCCGTCGATTCATACATGCCAAACGATGTATATAGATTTTGTTTCGAGGAAAGTTTACAAAGTTTGAAGAACAGAATCTGCGTGAAGGTATTAGCTGTTTAGAATTAACAGATAAACTAGTGAATTAGCAAAGATATGAGCAAACTTGCGACACCAGTGACATGTTACTCCCAGTCACTTTAATTGTCAGAAGGGCGAACTTTGATTGCCTCTTAAAGCAAATTTTGTGCTCTCTGTTTATCCATAGTGTGTTTTCCCAAGATGATGAAAACCATTTGTAAGTATTAAGAAATGCCGTTGGCACTTTCTCATACTGCACGAAACTAAATCAAGTTTATTCTCCCTTTACTATTTGCTTAATCTCCTTTTGAAGAAAATGCTTAACAGTTGTCGATTTGCTCATATCAATATCTGCTGTACTCCAAACAATGAACTCTTCCACGCTGATCCTGTTCTTCAAACTTTGTAAGCTTCGATCGAAACCAGCAGCCTTCAAACGAGGCTCTCGTTTGACCTGTATGTACGCATGTTTAAATATGTATCCTTTCTATATATATATATATATATATATATATATATATATATAGCATACATTAACAATAAACTCATACAAGGAAACGAATTCTATGCCATATGTATTGCACCAAAGGACTGACTGTCTAGCAGACGTTCCCGGAGAATTGAATGGTTGGAATAAAGCGCATATAGATAAATTCTCGCATGACATGGACGTAAATCGTTGTCGTCCTCAGAGGAGTGGCGACAAAACAAAAAAAAGCAGGCAAAGGAAACGCGTAGGCTGGGGGTAGCCGCAAGCCCGACGTATGCCAGAATAACAGCTCCGCACATAAATCAAGTAGGGGGTGAGAGCATGCAGACCAAAACGTAAACATAATAAAAGTATATAAATGTTAGCAAAATAAAGAGAAATGCGCACACATTATTGCGCTCTTGCCCAGCACACACAAATATATATATATATATATATATATGGGTCGCAGTTTCTGTCCCGCGGTACTGGTTAAGGCAAGGGTGTGTGTCAACCAAGCCAGTTGGCTGTTTTAATAGTTTGTTCCTTAAAATGAATCCATTCCTTCTAAATGCGTCGTATTTTCCACGTTAGTTTCGGTGAAAGTATACTATTTTTCGCACTCACGAAAAATAGTCGCCGCGAAGATTCGTGCATCTGTGTGCGATCGTATTGCAATGCGATAATTTGATCTGTAATGGATTTTGTAATAGCTTAACGTGACTTTCGTCTGTTAGGGATAGGTTTTTTACTGAATGATGGCCGAATGCGGATTTCCACGATTAATGCAGGTGAAATGATTTCTCTCGTGGATTGCAATACTGCAATTGACAGTTTACCGAAATCGCACATTTGGCAAACCTCCTGCATGGATCAGTTCATTCGCACTAACTAGCTGATTTATTCATATGAAGTTGATACATAAGAAGAAGTTGATACATAAGGCGGAGCACAAACGCAACTAGCCGATGTATGGGTGTCATATAAGCATACCTAGAACGACGTGACAAACCGCCTGTTGTTTCCAGCATCCTTGGGTTTGGAAGAAGAAACTTGGTTCTTAGAAGTCTGGTTGGAAAGCCATAAGAAATCGGTTGTGTACAACAATGTCATTTGCCAACATAGCATGGTCAAAGCGAGGCGGCAGGCCTAACACCGTTGCCAACGCCAAAGGCCTTCACGCTAAGAAGACCGCGCTTTGAAGAGGCGTGCTGCATAACGGTATTCTGCGGAGCAAGGAAACGATTAGCATAGAAAAGCATCGCTAGCAGCTCGATAGTCTGTTCACGAGAGGCTCTGTGAACTATTCGATCGTAGATGCGTCGTCGCAGTATTCATTATGACGATGCCCGCCCGCATACATCTGTGGCAGCCAGCCATAAGATGCTGGATGGATTCCTCATGGGATATTAAAAGACGCTTACCTTATAGTCCTTGCTGTTTTGTTCCTACAGATTATCGCATGTTCGCCGCTTACTTGAAAAATATTCTAGACGGGACTTTTGGCATAAAGAGCGCAAATTTTTGGGAAGAATGTAATGCCTTATTAAGATCATCATGTTGGACGTTGGTTACCGAAAGGGGTGGCACATATATAATTGACTGAAGTGACACCGTGTTCATGTAATAAATTACTAAATAGGCCGTAGAAATCCGACCGGATTCGTCTGTATATATATATATATATATATATATATATATATATATATATAAGTGAGGTTTAATTATGAACCGAGAGCTTCTTGCAATGTTTAAGCTCTCGCAGCAAGTATCTAGAGAGACATTATAATGGGTAGAACAGACGTTTGTGCGGGTGCAATTCAAAGTGCTAGCATATTCAATTTTAGAAAATAGTTGTATATATATATTTACTATTTAATATAATGGCTTTACAATAAGTAATATAATTTAAATTTTGTTTTTTATGTTTGACTTATGTATATATATATATATATATATATATATATATATATATATATATATATATATATACATATACATGTATATATAAAGACATTATAATATATAATATAATTTAAAAGCTTTTTTTTTATTATTTGACCTCATCATAAATTGATGTTCATCTATGTTTCAATGTTGACTTGAGGTGGTCGAAGAATTGATGACGATAACGCAGATGTTAACTGTCCTCTCGATGGCTGGCAGGTGTTTGTGGACTGGACCTAACCAAATTGGAGGTGACATTACTGAAGCAGCAGCTGGCCGTGCTCGAGGCCCAGCTACAGTTGGCACGCGACTTTTCGAAACCTGTTGTGTTGTTTGAGAAAGGCGGCGCTTCCGAGCTGCTGCAACTGCTTCGAGCCTACCCCGATATTCCATCGGTCGTCGTGCATGGCTTTTCCGGCTCAACCCAGCAGGCCAGACAGTACATAGACAAAGGGTAAGTTGACGGAACGGAAACTCGCTATGTACGCTGGCCACATGGTCATAATAATGGCTCTAAAGGTATGAGCCACGCTTTGGCATCATGCACCTCTATCGTTGGCTAGAAACGTATAGGTACCACCGGCCGACCATCGGCGAACACGATCGTTTTTCCCTCTTTCCGGCCTCCTATGTGTAATCAAATCAATCACTTGATTTGGCCGTTTACGCGGTCCTAATAGATCACGGCGTAAAATCATGTGATGCCAGTGCCATCATTCACGTTACGGAGCAAGTCCAGACGCGACTCCGGAATGAACTACGACGAAAATCAGTCTCGATTGCTCTGCGTGCTGTGCGTTTGTGCCGTTTGTCGAAACGCTCTCCCAATTTAGGTTGTTGAATTTCCTGTGGTATATTGAATGTTTCGGTTTTCCTAATTTGAAGATTTGTGAAGCAAAAAAATCGGCGTAGCATACGAGAGTAATTTTGACAAAAAACGAAAACTAACCATAGACAAGGAAATCATTTTCAATTATACCGCTGTTTGATTATAAGGGAATTATCTTCTAATATAAGGAATGCTACAACTGTCAATGACGAATACTACGGCGAAAATTTACGAAGATTGCGCGAGAAAATCCGACGCAATGTGAACTCTGGGCTGACAACTCTTAGATTTTTGATCAAGAGAACACACCTGCGCAACTTTTCTATTCGTCGGACTATAGAGGAGATGACGAAAAAATCGCAGCAGCGACCTAACTTGATTCTGAAAAACGCGTTTATAAAATGTTCTGAGGAGTGGAAAATAAGGTAGTACAAGTGCATTGCAAGGCAGGCGCCATTTTGAAGGAAACAAAACAGTCTAAGATTAAATAAATATTTTTTTTCAAAACAGATATCAGAACTTCTCGATCAGCCATTGCATATATATATATATATATATATATATATATATTAATATTGCTACGTAACATGGGCGCGGCGTCCAAGCAAGCTGTCATTCGAATATGGCGTTTTCGCGAAGCTACAGCCTAAGCCTCATTTATCTTTTTTTTGACGCTTTTAACGGCAATAGCCACGTAATTACTATAATTAATAATAATTGTTACGATGCTTGGCTCGAGGGCTTCGTGTCGGCCCTTTGGTATATCATGTTGACAAGAAGAAAAGCCCTCCATTTAGCGATGATGCTCATGAGTTTCGCTAGACGTGCCGTAAAGGGCGATGCCGAAGGTTGGTGATTGCACCCGGCAAGTAAGTGTCTATTGATGCCGTGACAGGAAAGGACTTAATAGCATAAATATTGTAGAGAAAATATCAAAATATTGGAGCACCTTGTAAAGAAAGTGCATCTCCAGATGGACGGCCAGACTAACGCGACGGCATGGAATGGTGGAGATGGCCGGCGACTCTCTGACGTGAGAGTCGTGGGTTCGATACCGGCGCGGCACACATGCAATTTCGATGCAATTTCCCTCAAGATGTTTAGATTGAAAAAGAAAATACGCAGTGTTGCATGTTCTTTGCAGTAGAGATGAAAACTCATTTGCCGACTGAAAAATTATACGCATCAAAATGGCCGCAAAAAAACCGTTATCATAGAGCCGAGTTATCGTACGCGGAGTTGTGACGAGTTGTTGGTTTGTCCAGTGCATACGGCAGCTTTGGAAGCGGCGACGACTGAAAAAGGACACCTCAAATTGTCAGAGTACCTCTAGAATTTGGAAATTACTTCACAAGTGATTCTTAGGTATTTATATATATATATATACACATTTAAAGCGGCATTAACTTGGAAGGGGTAACGAACCCTTGGAAACGAAGCGTTGCCATGACAATCACAAACAACATACCGGCTATCTCAGGTTCAAGATAGCCGGTTTTTTTCTATAGTAGTTTCTGTCGGAATTGGCTAAGTATTGATGCGCCGTTGCATTCCGCTGCTGGAGAAGGCCCATATAGGTCTGCACCCACAAGAAGTCATCATGCTGCAGGCGTATTGAGCATCTACAAATGTGATTGTCAAGGCGTATAGCAAAGAAAACAATATATGTACAATATAGAATAGCAGCTTGAGCAGCTGTACAGCCTTGGGTTGGTTCATTCAGTTCGGTCAATCAACTCAACTCAACTGTCGACAATAGCACGTCATTAAGCAAACATACGACGTTCACACATGCGCCCATGAATACAACAACGCGTACAAGGAGCAAATGACACCAACAAGAACGCTATCTGTCCACATCTGTGAGAGAGATCCCTCTGGGCCCGGCAGCGACGAAACACGACAGACGCACGCATTCGTTCCCGTCGGCGTCGAAGAGATTTTGCTTTGTTTGAGCAGTTCGCTTCGTGTTGTTGCTCGATTTGTTTGCTTGTCTATTTGTTTGACCCTCGTTCGCCCCGATTTCGTCGTATGACGAGTGACGTTCGATATGCGTACGTGTAGATTAGGTCGTCATCTTTGCCGTCGCCAAACACAACAACAACAACAACAGTATCAACAACAACAACAATAGCTGCAGCAGCAATAACAACAACAATATAGTATCAACAACAGCAATAGCTGCTGCAACAGCAACAACAACAATAGTATCAACAACAGCAATAGCTGCAGCAACAACAACAACAACAACAGCAATAGCTGCAGCAACAACAATAACAACATCAACAATAGCAGCAGCAGCAACAACAACAACAACAAGAATATCAACAACAGCAAGAGCAACAACAAAACAACATCTACATGCTGGTGGTTATCGACCACAACCAGAATCGACGACCAGGAGGAGGCAGAACCGTGAGCTTGTGTTGATCATGGTGGTGTTGATGGTGGAAACAGTAGACAAAAAAAAGCAATGCCGCCTTTCTCTTCCCTTACTTCCCGTACGTGCGAGCATGCATGGATATCGCATACGACTACGACTTCTATCGATGTTTGTTTGCTTTACTGGGCAAGCACCCGGGCAGATGATTTGCGAGCCAGCTGGTTTTGCTGTACTCGCCGTTGCTGTTGTCGGTTGTTGCTACTGCTGCTGCTGCTGCTGCATAAGAGGTCGATGTTCATCCACCATCGTCTTCAGCCGATCGCCTGCCGGCGGCTGGTCGGCAGCAGAAACTGGGCGTCACCGGCAAAGCACCCCCCCGTATGATCTATTCAGGGGAACTACGTACTTTCCTCGCGGCCCCAGCCTTCAGCTTCAACGCGAGGCAGAATCTTCTGTTGCTGCCAACCGGTGAAAATCGGTTGCTGTTGCTGCTGCTGCAGCAGCTATGCAAATACAATGCATGTAATGCGCATAAACATTATTCGAGGCATTCGTGCATATACATACACAGTCAGACAGACAGCCAACGGCTAGGCAGCCAGAGAAATTAACAGACAGATGAGAAAGATTTACACGTGCATGTACACACAATCTTTCGCGCGGCGGTGGCTGTTTTATTATTATTATTATTGCCGTTTGATACACAGTACATACACACATCTTGCTTGTTGTTTTTGCGCCTTGCCCTTTGTTGCTTTCTTTATGATCAGCGGTGATCTTGGCCGTTGTCGTCATGGCGCTCCTGGCATCGCGGTGGTGCCTCTTTAGCACCCATTGTGCGTATGTGCAGATAGATACATAGATAGATGTCTGAATATATGTTAATTATATATATATATATATATATATATATATATATATATATATTGCTTGTGCATATGCATGTATAAATACTGGGCCGAATTACCGAGCGAGATGCCTTAGTGGCAGAGCCTTTGCCCTGCATTCGGGAGGCCTGGGTTCAAGATCAAATCCGGCCACTCTTAAATTAGTTTTGATGGTTTCCAACAAGGTGAATGCCGGAGTGGACTAAAAATCTGCAATGACACGAAAAACCGTACTCGGGCATTAGCCTTACGAAACAACTTTTAAAAAAAAGAAACCGCGTGTCTCTCCAGTGTGGCAGTGTGGGGTAGTGCCGCCACAGTACCGTCGAAGGTTTCGTTGCCCGAGGACAACCCCGACGAGTCGATGAAGACGTGCACGAGCACGGGGATAACCATTTTGACGGCGACAACGACTCTCACTTAAATTGGCAGTCGGACAGTCTATCGGTCGCTCACACCCTGTTAAGCTGACGTCTTGCCTCTCGCATTGCTATTTCGATAGGTTGGCGATGCTTTGCTGGTTAGTGTAGTTGCGTGTTATTCGTTGCGAGACATTGTTTCTGTTGTTGTTATTATTGTTGATTCGTTGCGCCGATGAATCGCTCGCTTCCAGCAGCTATTTCGGGCTGCGTAGCTGGCTCGTGATGTTCGTGGGTGATGTTCGTGCGTGATGTTCTGCTGGGGGGGGGGGGGGGGCTGAAGGTGAGGCGGCCTGCAGGGACTGGACGACACGGCACGAAACGGAATGAAGATAGAGGGGGAAACTCGGGTAGGCGGCGAAGAGACAGGTAGAATAGTGGGCGCTGTAGTTTGAACTTGTATGCGAATGCCACGATGCGTTTGCGTCTGCTACTGTTGTTGCTGCTAGTGTGATGAGGATGTTGACAACGACAAAGGGCGACACGACACCATATCGTCATCGCCATCGTAGTCAATCACTGCAGCTCATTCATCAGTAACCGAGCCGAGTCAACACCAAAAGCAGAAGTAACGACACCTGAAGTAGCAACCGCCGGGAGCGTCATCGTTGCCGTCGTCGTCGTTGTTGTCGTCGTCGTTGTTATTGTTGTCGTTGTTGTTGTTGTTGTCAGCTTCGGCCGCTGTTCGATGAATGAGTTTGAAGGTTGTTGTTGTTGTTGTTGTTGTTTTTTTTACTGAACGCTGCACGACGAAGAACGTCGGCGGTGGGTGCCGGTGACGCTTATGTTGCCGTTGTTGTTGTTGTTCGTCGTGATTTTGTTTTTTCCCCTTCCTTCCGTTCCTCTTCTTCTTTGTCGTTTTCTCTTCTTTTTCTTTGTGCCACCACAACCACCACCACCGGCACCACCAGCATTAGTGTATCATTCGGCATCATCAGCGTCATTACCCCCACGATTTTCGACTTGTTCTTCGTCTTGGTGATCAGTGCTGGTATTCTGCGAATTATTGCTGCTGCTGCTACTGATGTCATACTGTCGTTCGTTGTAGTAGACGTGCGCTGCTGCTACTGCCATAAGCGTAATTCGGGGAACGGACCCTAAACCCATTGCAATATGTTCGGCCTTCGGAAGAGAGGCCTCACGGCGACGATTCCAAGTTCCCAAGTAGGGAAATGACGGAAGATCGTCTAGAATTAGAAATAACATCCACAAAAAACGAATGCTTGAATTCGAGTCGTAGTAGAGTAGTGCATTCAAACATACGCATACCCAATAACCCCCCCCCCGTATGCAAAAAATCACGCGGCCTACCATTCCATATACATATATTTGAGCGCCTGGGGGCAGCCCAGCGGACCCTGCTTGCCCGACCCATCTTTTGTTCCTGTAGCCAGTAGGCGTCGGTTGTCACGGTCGTGGTAGTGGTTGTTGTATTGCTACTGATGTTATTGTTCCTATTATCGTTATTGTGTTGCTGCTGCTGTTGTTATTGTTGCAACTGTTGTTGTTGTTGTTGTTGTGTTGTGCTACTGTTGTTATTGTTGCAACTGTTGTTGTTGTTGTGTTGTGCTACTGTTGGTATTAGTGCTACTCCTGTTGTTGTCATCAATCAAAAACAACACGAACACACCAACCAGCATGTCTACAGCCACACTCACTACAGCAACAGCGGCAGCACAACTAACGACAAAGGAAAAGGTGGCGATGGTTGTCAAAATGTGGATAATGATCATGGTGGTGGTGGTGGCGATGATGATGATGATGATGATGACGACAACGTCGAAGGAACAAAAACACGGTGAAATCCGAAGACTCTCTCGCTCTCTCTCGACCTCTGAAGGTGTTGCCATCCAGCCAGCCAGCCAGTCTGTCTACCTGTCTGAGCGCCCGTCTGCTCGCCACTCTTCGTCTTCATCAGCTTGGTGACAGGTGATGGTGGCGGCGGCGGCAACCGTTATGGTAACAACGGTTCTCCCTGCTGCTGCCGCCGCTGCCGCGGCCGCTGCTACCGATGGTGTCGATGATTTTCCTAGCAAGCAGCGTCGCCGCATAGCCGCTTAGCAGCATGCTATGGCCACGGCAGCCGTTTCCATTGCCGTTACCGTGCTCGTTATCATCATCATCATCATCGTCGTCGTCGTCGTCGTCGTCGTTGTTCGTCGCCAATGTCAACTATCTGTCACCTTCAACCGACACAACACCGTTTGTACACGGTTCGATTGAAGGCAACGGCCCCCCCGGAGGCAACGGCTGTCATAATCAGCAGCGTCATTGTCGTCATCGTCGTCGTCATTATTATTATTATTATTATTATTAGTGACATCATCAGCGTCCGTTCAACACCAGCAGTAGCAGCAGCATCGTTAACACAGACAAATATCTAACGGTTGTGAGGGAGGAGTAAGGAACCGCCTGGCAGCGACAGCGTCAACAACAACAACAACAACAGTACTATGGTGTAAAAAAGCCGTCATATTCACTATAGTCTTGTCTTGCCGTACGCTGTATGGTTGGCGGTGATCCTTGTAGTGTAGTGTAGTGTTGTATTGGTAGTGTTAGTAGATGTAGTGGTGACTGATGGTCATACTTACCATTGCTACATGATTGAATGTTGAGCGAAGATCAGACGGCAGTGTCGTCTTGGCGAAGTGGTCGTGTGCGAAGAAGCCAGCGCTATGAGGCCCCTCAACAACTCACACCGCTTGAGGAACACGATATAGGGGCCGTGATTGGTGTTCTGTTTTTGTCAGTGATATTTATGGCTATTGCTGTTTTCGCTGGCGTTTCGTCCCTTGTCGTCTGTCGCGGGTTTAATCTCTCGGTTCCGCGAGACATACCCTTTTTGGTAGGATGGCTCTCTATCTATGACTTGCAGCTCTGTATATGAATATTAAATTGAATTCTTGTTGTTGTCGTTGTTGACGCAGCATCAGCAGCTATACCGTGATTATTTTAATACTTGTTGCTATTGATCTTATTGGTGACGTAGTTCAGCTTATTATAGCCTATTCGAACGATGGAGCTTGAAGAATAGCGGTGGTGAAAAAAACCCACCGCCGGGACACTGTCTCGGTAGCGGCACCGATGTTAATGGGCGTGTCGAAACTAACCTCATATGATAGAAAAGCTAGTACGACGACGCAGTTTTTCTTTGCTGTCCGCGTACATGTATAAATCATGTATATATTTATTTTCCATAAATGCTAGTATATACACATATGGATGCATATATATATATATATATATATATATATATGCTGGGACGAGACGCAAGTCGATTGTGCCAAGCAGAAGTCCTTGCAGGAAGAATAGCAGACCCAGCTCAATTGTGGGGGCCGCTGAAAGGACGCTCACTTATTCACTCATTTCCTAGCTAGCTAGTTCACGGTCAACATATGAGCCTCGTTACGCTTTGATGTCAGAAAAAAAGACGATTCTTTTTGATCATTTGGTCGTCATAGTCTCTTACTGGTGCTATGTTACTACCGATTAATGCTGCCACTGCTAGTCGTACTATGCGCAAGGCATAACATAATGCGAGAACTGCTCAAGCCACAAACGTGATGCGCGCTAATGGTACTGCCTCCAACCACTGCCGTATACCGGTAACCGTCTCGTAACCGCCGTCTCTCTCTCTCTCTCTCTCTCGCTCTGTTTACTCTGCCCAAACTACCAATAGAAAATGAAGGAAGCTGCTTCGACTTCTTCATTTTCTTCTGGGACTTTGTCTCCTGTTGCTGCCACCAGCACAAAACCAGTCATAATATTTTCAAAACAACTTGTAGATAGTGCACACATATATATATATATATATATATATATATATATATATATATATATAAACTTGGGGGTCATACAATAGATGCTGCTAGAACTTTAATTATTCGAGGCTGTAACCTCTCATGCTTCCCATATATGTGTCCTTCTTTTCGGCCGGACAGCTCTGAAAGAGATTTCTTTAAGGTTTTCTTTAAGTTCGCCAGGGGTGGGGTGGGGGAGGAAGTAAGCATAGTGGGACCTACTGGTTCAAAGTTGTTTTATTTGAGGGTAGAGAAGGCTCGAGAGGGAAGAAGGGATTCGACTCTAAGCATGGCAACATACTAAACTTTTTCTGTTGGGCTGACCCTCAGCTGACATTCATTAACGTCCACGGCACTGCTTTAGTATTGCTTTGTGAGACGGACAACCCCGTAAATACAAATGTGCAACGAGGGGGCTCGAACCCGTGCGTTGTCTACTCGCTGTTGTGGCCGGACCCCGAAGTTCTATGTTCTGTGCCACCTGTTGCTGTTGCATGCTTCACACTGGTCTAGCCCAGGCTGGAACCAGACGGTTTGGCCATCCGAGCTATATATATATATATATATATATATAGCGCCATAGTTCATTCCTTTTCGTTGTGTCTGCTGGGCGTCTGTTTCCCGTTCGTCGGTGTTCGATTGTTTGACATCAATCAGTGGTCGGTCATTTAGTACCATAACGACTTGTCGACGATCGTGAGCTTACGCGTCCCGCAACTGCACAACAATACCGGGTGTTGATAACTGAACACCTGCGCACGTGATTCGTACATCTATCTAGTGGACTAGCGCGTAGCCTGTTGGTCGTAATGATACATACCTGTACTGCTGGATTGGCGGCGGTAGCAGTAAGGTTGCAGCAATCTAGACTTATTTTTTCACTCATTATATATATATATATATATATATATATATATATATATATATATAATTATCTACATGTTCAGTTGGTCGATACGTACCGGTCCAAAACTCATACATTCACTGTAGGCTTCGTGCTCTATATCTAAACGTCGGGCCCTTTCAACGAATAGTATGCCTTAACCTTTTACACAACGACCTCTTCTGTTGTCCAATATTTTTCATTTCAGATACTTCCTATCCATGACGGGCGCGCTGTGGAAAGCCAAGGACGAAATGCATCAACTTCTTCGCGAGCCGGCTACTCAGGAGTTGCTTCTGCTTGCGTCGGACGCGCCCTTCCTCTTTCCGAACGCGAAGAGCAAGCTCAAGCGAAGTCAGGAAGACGACAAAGAGTCGGTCTTCTCCGAGCTGTCCGAGTCGCTCGTTCGAAGGTACTGCAGCTTCCAGCGGAACGAGCCCTGCAGTCTGGCACTCACCTGTGAGCTGCTTGCCCACATACTGGACCTCAGTCCTCACGATGTCGCGCTAAAAACCACCTACAATGCGCTTAAGGCGTTCAAACTTCAATTCTAGATGAGAGACCGTGGCGGCGTTGTGACAAGCCGCCACGCAATCGTTGCCGGGCAAGCCGACCAATTAGCGGAATCAGTTGGACCACCCGACTACCGATATCGAAATCAAACACTCAGAAGCACGCTCAGATAAGTCCCTAATTGGTCCGACGCAAATTCCGTCAGCACCAATAATGCAGCCGAATTTTGTTTACTGGTTCACTGACTCCCACAGCTGATAAACAAACACATCCACACACACACACACACACAAATATTGATTTTATGCAGCCTACGCTGCGCTCTCGGAGAGCCCTACCTGATTCTTAATTGTTGGCCCGGGGCTTAGAGAGCATCAAGTGCCGTAACAATCCTGTTTCGGCACGAACCCTATCTTATGTCGATCGACGGCTACAGTGAACATACAGTACTCACTGTGATCGCCGCATGAGGTGTCTGCTAGCGACTAACCTCGCCTAGCGGCAAAATAAACATATACATTATATATTTAGGAGAAGCTATTGCGATCCGCATACGGACGGTCACATATGGACAATGGCAATACTGCGAGTCCACGACGGTTAAAGGATGATGGCATCTGACGCATAGGAAACACATGTCATACACGCAATACGATCATGATACTTGTCGAGTATATCGAGAGCGGATCGAAAGGCGGAAAATCGCGACTCGCCAGGTGTGAATCGGGGAGAATTCTTTGCAAATTGCAGAGATGCACTCTCGAAGTCCTTGATGGACGGCCAGTCGACGCCGACGTCTGAACGAAGCTTTCGACCGCTCTAAAGAGACATCTTGGTCATCCTCTGAAGATACCCTGTTTGTGCAATATGTTGACAATTGAAAAGAATGTGCCGTCGGTTTTGACGAAGCTTCTTGCAGGATTACCGTATACCAATCGCTTGCCTTATTCGGACAAATCTCACACGCCAAGATGTTTTAATCCGATCTAATTAAATCACAGTGCTTGGCTTCACCTGTTGTGTGGGCATTGCCGAATTTTGACGACTTTGTGTGATAAGACTTGCCCAGGCAGGCCTTGGGTAGTAGAGTTTGTCGCTGTTAGTTAGACGCAAACTTTGGTTGTGCCAGTTCGATCTTGCCCAGTTTGAGGGAGTCGCGAATTTGCCTTTCGGACTCAAGGTAAAGGTCCGAATCTAATCAAGTAAATTTGGGAGCAGGCGTTGCGCAATATCGACACGGATTATGAATACGCCAGAATGTGCTCAGCTTGGCTGGACAACTTTTCGCAGACCAGTTGTTGGACAAATGCTGTTGTCGTGGTCCGACCATGTCGAAATGCAGTGAAAAAAAAAACGATTAAGATGGACTAGCTACACATTTTGTGTGTTTTTAAAGTCTGTTTTGTCCATCTACCTCGCGCCTCGAAGCAAAGTTTTCGTACGCTAACGAAGTTTAAGCGCTTGAGTTTAGTGAGCAATGACGACTTGAGATGATTTTTGCAAGATAAATTGTAACTGTGAGTGGGTATATGTGTGTGTGTATGCATTGTTTGTCTATAGTCATAAACACGGACACTGAGCTTGAAATGAACTCAGATGGGTCACTACACAGACCACGTCTAGCTGCTCCATGCCGCTGTGCAATACAACACGCCCTGCAATTAATTTATCCTGGGCTAGCCTTTGGGTAGTGTTTATATATATATATATATATATAGAAAGAAAAGTATGCAGCTCAGTTTTTGACACAGCGAAAGTGAAGAAAAACGTCTGTCTGAAAACGAGTAAATGTATGAATGCCTTACGTGACTCACATAAGACTGGAGGATTTAACATGAACCTACATGACCTCACTCTGAAGGAGATGGATTTTGGATGGGACTCAATACGCTTTAATAAACCGTAGTAGAACTCGTTGCAGCAGCCGAAGTCATTCCTTGCGGCAGTCGTCTACGCCCTCGTCTAAGAAATCGCTGGCAATTTGCGAAACCGAACAGCGTGCGGATGACCTGACATCAATTAATGGTCTCAAGGAAGACACACATATGAAAAAGAGAGATATATAAAGTAGAGATATAGAGAGGGAGATAGTAGAAAGAGAGAGAGAGCGAGAGAGAGGAAAAATACAAAGATAACGAATGGCCACGTGCAGCAGAAAACGTACGTGAGACGACGATCTGCGTCTGTGCAATAGCACGGTATGCAATAGTATGCACAGAACACAAACAATCATGCAACGTGTATGTTGAGACTCGTAAAGGCACCGCCCGTTCGTAGTTGTCGACATGACTGTAAAGGGCATGGGCTGCTGCTACTAACTATTACGACACGACACCCGTGTCGCGTTCGTATTGTGTGTACATATGCGCGTGCGCTTTAAGTCTTCCTTTTATCTCGCTGCTGCTGCTGCAGTATCTGCAGAGCTGCCATCGCTGCCCATGATGACAAGCATGTTGAAGAAGACGACAACTGGGCAATTGCGGTTGTTGCAAAGGAATGACAGACCGCGACAGATTACCTTACGTTGCCAAATGAAAACCAACCCAAACTCAACCCCACCCTTCAACTACCTCTTGAACGTTTTTCGTTTTGTTTTTATAGTTAAACAACCATACGACGACAAAAAAATACGGACCCACGTGACAAATATATGTGTAAAGTTATATAAAACCTATCATCGCCATCATAGATAGCGCTCAAACGCGACTACACAAAAGCAACAAAAACTACGACTACTGCAGACAGAAGGAAGGAGAAAACATAAATTATGAATATACAAATCTTACTTTATATATACATTAATAAATAAAGTGACATTTATAAAACAATTTTTGACGACAAATGGTGCGCGTTTTTTGTTTTGCTAACTTTGTAGATAGCATCATCGCCTGGTTCTTGGATTTATCTTGGTCAATTTCCCCGCTACCTGGAGCGTTTTGGCCTTTATGTAGTCAACGTGGCTCATGTCGATAAGGTTTCGGTCAAGCATCACGCCCATGTATTTTACTTGCTTGCTAAGCTGGATTCTGTAGCCGTCCAAACGGAAATCCAGGTCTCAGCAGTGCTTTCACCCAACTAGCGCGTGTGCATCGCTATTTTTCGGCATTCTTTGCCTCTAATAGCGCGTGTTTTGTGTCTTGCGGTAATGAAAATCAAGACTCCGGCACCAAGCAATCCACCGAGTCCAGCACCTGAATCCGCATTTCAAAAGTGCTACTAGGACAGGTAAGCATATAAGCAGAAACCAAACTCGGTCTTGGAATTAGCGGACTTTTTTCTAGTACTTCGGAATCCCTCCCTCCCTTAAAGAAGAGTCCACAGTCGTTTTAAAAGTCGGCGAACATTCCGAAACCAGAAGCTTGATGGCCTGGATGGTAGTATGCCACTGGGCCTGAGGACCATAACCTCTCTACGCCGATCTCAGAATCTCTTCGAACGTTACTGGTAGGATATCCCCCTCGTCTACCTCGACCGAGTTTCTGTCCTCTTCAGTGTGTGTTGGGAATAAACGAGCACCAATTACCTCTAACCGGTCTGGTGGAGCTGTCGGTCGTTTTGTGCCTGGGCTGCCCATCACAATTGTCTAGGGTTTCCTTCACACATCTCGTTCGACTTCCTCGATCAACTGAATCCAACAATGAAGTGCGCGCTTCTTATGGTCAGGTTAGAACGCTTTGCCTTGTACTCGCAGATCTCCATCCTGCCTATGCCGCAGACTCGTGAGCATCCAGATGCTGTTCTAAAATCATTGTCACATGGTTTCCATCATTGATTAAAGAGCATCAGTTAGTTGATCTTGCAGCTCCGATAGCTCAAGTCGGCTTTCTTCGTGCAGGTTTCTGGCTTCCCTGTAGAGCTCTCTGGTACACTCTTAATATAATTGTACGTCTTTTTGTATGCTCCTCGAAGGTTCAAGTTCGGAGGCCTTCTTAAAATGTTCCACTATCGTGGTGTTCAGCCGACGAACTGACTCCCTTGTCTTGTCTAGTTTCTTTCGGAATTCCTCTTCAGAGTACCGTGGATGGTTCGTTTGACCCAGCCGTTATTACCGCCTGGCGTTTGTGGGCACCGTAATCTAGCCATACGCTTGCCAAGGTACCTTCTCTACCTTCCATTTGAAATCCTACCTGGTTGGCCTCTGGGCATATTCCCTTACCTTCTTGGCCCCCTGATCAGACTTAGATTTCATTAAAAGGCCTTGCATGCACATTGAGACACATGCTGCGCTGTCTAGTTTCGCTTGCAAACGAATTTTATATATATTGTAATACCTACCTAATATTGCGTGAATGAAAAAGACAAGCCATTACATGGGAAATAACGTTTCTTTATTATACAGGGGAATTATTAATAATGCCTTACTACCGATATTTCCACGTCGTGTTGTCGTTAATTAATTGACTCTAGCTACGATTATCAATCTTGTAAGAATAGTTATATCATCACCAAATACGAGTACAGATTAAACTTGTTTAGTCCACAGGATTGTATCTGCATCCGCACGTGTGTGAGTGGTGAAACATTTTCAATGAATCGGCAGGTCACTTCAAATATGCCAGAACGTGGAATAGTTGAGATACGCAGCAGAGAGAAGAGGACCATTTGCGCACCAATCCAGAGGACACACTGGACACGAATAGCTTATCTATCTATATAGAAGCGCCACACCCTCCATGAGAATAAATCCGAATCTTCCAAAGGTGCAGAACGTTCGGACATAGCACACAGCACAGGTTCGGAAATGGGCGGAAGCGCATTATATTAAGACAATACATACAAACGTCAAAAAGGTGTACCTCCAGACATCCGAACGGTATTGGGTTGAGGTCAGCAATGATATGTTTAATAGTTATTAATTTCACTCAAGCAGTGTTCACTGCTCGCACTTCTGCTGCACAATCTGCAATCGTCATGCTAATATTGAAGGAATGCTTATTAGCGGAAAATGTTATTATACAAACACGTTTTTCGTGCCGTTCCAGTTGAATTTCTGTTAAGTGTCATTCTCGGAATGCGGATTGAATCGATTGATCCACAAGGCCGCATCTTCACTTAGTTCTTTTTTAGTAATTTCTGACGGCTGCAGGGGCCAGCTTAGCAGGGGAGTTATCTTACTATCGTCTATTGTTGTGCTGTAGTTCGCTGGTATATCAAAATGTCATCTATAACCACGCAGTGACTGGCACAAATGGGTATACAATTTGCCGTTTGCCTGCATATTATCATAATCTCGTTACTAGCATACAGATCTACATTAAAATCAGCGTCGCAGCTTCTGATGGCGCACGATAGCTGGCCATGTAGAACAATAAAGTGGCACACACATGTCCGATTGGCCTTGTGAGCCAGCCATCAACAACTCCGCGTTCTATCAGAGTATGTGCGGGTCGAAAAAAGAAAACATCGGCAGATGTTTTGCCAGATAGCACAACGCGCCGTGTCTCGTACGATTCGCACCAGGGGCCGCTAGGGGCCGTCTAATCCTAGGCCCTTTTAAGTGTATGCCGTATAACAATTTAGTCCGACACACCAAGAGTTGCGCCTAAAAATATACACGCAGACGATTAATGCTGTATAGCTCTCGTCTTTGACTGACGGTAACCAATAATAAAAACGGCAAAAGCGAACGCCTCAAAGCTACAAATATATATATATATATATATGAAAGAAACAGAGACAGAAGCGCGTGCTGCCTTGGCATTTACCACAAAAACGACCTCTATTGCTGCTCTATCTACGTACACCTAAATATGTAAATATTTACAAGTATGACCTCCGAATTTAGGTACAATAAGCACATGAGGCCAATGTGTAAACCGTTCGCCGTTCCACATACAATAAAAATAAGGACCAGACAAATATGTGGGCTTAACTATACTAATTTATACACAAGAAAGACAAAGAAATAAAACCAAAACGTGGCGTACTAACCCAATACAGGCAAAAAGCCTAGAACCGTACAAATTAGATTAAAAACTACCGCACTGAAGGATTATTTCAAAAGTTCAGGTTGATCAACATATATTTGACAAAAAGCAGCCGTCAGGGTGTTATGATTGCACCTAAGACAATTGCTAGAAATGGTGGCATTAATGATCTGTTCCTCTAGCGATTGATGTGAAGACTACATAAAAGTTCGCGCGTGTAAACGAAACGTTTAAATCTTGAATAAAATGATTATATATATATATATATATATATATATATATATATATATATATATATATATATATATATAGGATGCATGTAAAATATAGTTTAATCTAGCTAATATCGACGGTATAGAAAGTGATGTTGTTCAAGCGTGTGCTTAAACTGAGATCTGAGCTGGCCAACATAATTGAGAAGCACGGAACACAATCGCCCGTTTTCCCATTGGATGCTTCCTGCCAGAGATTGAACTTCCTGTCGTATACAGGGTCGTGCATTCTAGTGGCTCTAAACATCACAGTCAGTTAATGCAAGTGCATTGGCACTTTGTACAGCAGCCTCCACGAAACAGGCGTCTATTGCCGGACACCACACTCATCCTTATCTAAATATGTAAAGTCTTACGATACGCGTTCCATCTCACCATAACTTCCTGTACCAGACCATGGAAGAAATTGACGCTGGATAATTAGGAAGCAACTAGACAATAATTTACAGTGCTAGAATAAGGGATGTCTATACATGGATACACTTTAGCTACCTTTACACATATTACGTATGCTCCCCCCTCCCCCCCCCGATGCTGGAGTTTAATACTTCATAAATACTGCGTCTAATACGTACTCTAAATGACGGCGGTTGCCGCAAAACTGCCGAGCCATCATCTAATACAAAAAGCACAGTCACTACTGTCGAACGTGTCCCGGCAGTGTGTGTCTATCGCGAGTCGAGCAGCGCGGAGGCAGCCTGGTCGACATTCCACTGGTGACTTTGAAGCGCTGCCTCACACGCCGGTCGAGATGCGATGCCCAGCCTTACGAGGTGGTCCAATTTCACCTGACGCAAAGCTCCCTCGATATTACCGGGGTTCGCTAGGATGGCGGCCAAACATTCCTCTCTCGTAGAGCCCGGTAGAAGCGCTTGCATGGCCGACACTTCAGTGCTGCTTGGTTGACGGGTCGGCGAGGTCGTCATCTTGAGGTTCTCGAGTTCAGGTTGTCGTGGCGGAGGCGGTGGTGGTCGAACCATAAACGGCTTCACTTCTGCTGTTGGGTTACCTATGCTAAGTGCAGTTACGGCCGTACTCGTACTATTGCTACCGCTGCTGCTGCCACTGCTACTACCCGATGGCACTAACGCGCCCACAACACCCATTGCGCCGAGACCAATCTCACCAAAGCCGCGAACAGCTGCATGGACGGAGGCGGGTTGCTGCGAGGTGGCCGTCGACACGCCGACGGACCGAACAAGCGACGGCATCAGAGATTGTGACGATACAAATGCGTGAACACCTTGGCTGCTAGGTCCAGGCATGCTGGAGACGTTTACATTGTAGCTGGCACATGCAGCTCCGGACGCGAACTTAGCCTGGCAGCTACTGCTAGCAGATTTTAGCGGCAGGACGAAAGCAGTTTGTTGGGGCATCGTCTTATTGAGGATCTCCTGTGAGCGGCTAAGATTGTTTCCAAAGTTCACTTCATGGTGCTGCGTCGCCGAAAGGGGCCTTGAACCTTTCACCAAATCCTCGAGCGTCAGAGCCGGTCGAGACGACCCGGCCAAATATCCGAGACTTTCTGAGAACGTCTGAAACGAAGCCGGCTGGCCGAGCGGCGCCGACGTCATAGCCCGCACCGAGGAGACCGGCGTTGGCATCGACAGTCCCACAGGCGCTCTGATCTGAGGCGCGGGCGTTCTTGCCGAAACCGCCGCCGATACAGGAGTTGGTACTAACGGCACCGTTGACATAGCAGGAATTCTCGTCGGCGCAATGCTACACTGCGGATGGTAAGACTGAACTGACGGCACTGTCCCTGTACGCATTGTCTCAATGCTTATGTGCGTAGTTGACGTAGGAACGCTTTGGAGGTTCGCAGATAGAGAGACAGAATTACGCGGTTGTTGACACGACACCGGTCGATTGTGAGGCTGCATTAGAGCCGTGTTCGAGGGTTGCAAAGGCGAAACCCCCGACGTCTTTATTGATGAGTTAAACTCTCTGGCAAGCGCGCGCATCTGACTAGCTTGATCGGTGGTAGACAGGGCTGTCCCAGATGTCTGGGTCGTGGTGACTGCGGGCGCGATCGCTAAAGAATCAAACGAATCTTCAAAGCCGATCGTTGGTTGCACCTTCTTAACCATCCTTGTTGCGCATCCTTGTTGCGTGGAATGCGCACTAAGGCCTACTGCTTCCTGTGCAGTCTGCACATCCACGGTCGGTTCTTCTGGAGCTTTGGCTGTTGCCTGCTGCTGCTTCAGAGCATCTACTGCCTGGATCGCTGCGTTCTGTGCTTGAATTGACATCAAAGACTTTTGACGCTCGTGAGCTACGGCGCGAACTGCCTCACGCTCTCTTGCAGCGGCAGCCGCTAGCGCTGCTTCTTGATCACGTCTCATCCTTTCGGCCAACTCCTTAGCACGCTGTTGTGCCTGTTTTGTAGCCAGGTAGTTTTCTAATCGACTTTCGATATCGTGTGGCTCCTCTTCGGGCGTGTCTGGGGCAGGTATCAGAGGTTGATTGGACGGCGCGGGACAGCCGTTAACAATTGTTGCAGTGCTCGAAGCAGGACTAGACTGCCCGAACTGCTTCCCGGACTCGGATAAAGGCGGCAGAAATGATGCGGCTGTGAGCGTGTCCGACGGCACAACAGCGAGACCACTGGCTGGAGTGGCAGACGACGCCTCGACGACGGTGGGTGGCGCTGTTGTAGGAACAGCGACTGAACAAGTGGCAACCAGTGGAGCGGAGAAGTCTATACCTGCCAGAGCAACAGCAGCCGTCACGGAAGATCCGCTCCGGGATGTGTCCTTCTTCTTTTCGGGTGGGGGAAGCTTAGGGATAACGCCTGCACCATTTACAATCGGCTCATGCAGCTCCGTCTTTACACTAGCGGCAGTTTCTTTGATATTGACGACAATTTTCTTTTCCTTCTCCGGTGAGTCGTCGCTCTCGTCAAACGCCTTCCATTCAGCTTCGTTCGGCCGTGCCTTTTCTCGCGATTTTACGTCTCCCACAGGTTTGGCAGTCGTCTGTCCCAGCAAAGGCGACACAGCGTTTTGAGCCGATACTTTTGCTGTTGTCACTGTTTGAGGAGGCTTAGGTAAGGGGGCAGGATGGGACGTGGCATGTTTGTCGACCTTTGCTGTTTTTGGCACCGGTTTACTCGGCTTGATGTAGGGCAGGTTAAAAAGCGATGCAGGAGCCTTTTGCTGGGAGACAGTGTTTTCTGGCGTAGGTTCCGAGGCATCCATCGGGGCAGGAGGAATGTCCAACTTCGATCTGACTACGACAGGCGGCGCCTCTTGCGATACCAGCGACAAATCGACATCCGGAGGGAACTCCCTACGTGCCAGGTCGCGTCGCTCATCGAGCACCTCCTGGGCGTTAAGATAAACCGCGGGATGGTCCTCTCCTAAGGCAGATTCGATATTCCTATAGCCTTCGTCATCGGTGAGTGGGGGGTCATATTCCGTTCCCCAACAGTTCGTACCCGTGCTATAGGCCGTATACACAGATGCCTCGGTGGGAGATTTGTATTGGTCGAAACACTCATTTTGGCGCTGAATGAATTCAGCCAGTGAACCGGGTTGAGCGTTCGATGCAGAGACGTTTGTAGAGTTGTGAACTGACGGTTTGACTGCGGGAGGCGCGGGAGCCTTGTGGACCTTCGAGGGTTCATACGGGTCTCTCTTCATCCCAGGAGGAAGCGGTATACTACATACATTCGTATATGTGTGATCATCGCCGTCATCACCTTCTTCGCCATGATCAACGCAATTCGTTTTCTGCGGTGGCCTTTCTGAATTTTCTGCGACGACACTGTAATACCTGTAAAAATATCCGAAAAAGACAACAGCTTAAGCCATGGATGATCGACCTGCGTCAGTAGCAATGTGTACTCGACTGTATTTCCATTCATATAAACTTTTGTAGCGGCGATGGCTTAGGCGACTAAATCACCAAACGGGCGTTGGTATGGCAATTAGGATTAGAAAAACTATCGCAAGCTCGAGCCCCGATCTTGCTGGTTGTATTTCTTGGACGTGGTTGTCATTGCTCTGCTGCTACATACCTCTGCTGAAGAAAGACTATATATAGTCCAGTAAAGAGAACGCAATGACGGTAGATGCATTTAGACGATTAGTGCCACAGGCAACTTAGCCCATTACGAACGTCTAAAATGTGGTTGTCAGGGCGTTAAAAAATGTTGACTTGCTTGCTTACAACCAGTAATAAATATCATAAAGCATGATGCACTCGGACAGAATAACCACTAACCTATTGTCATCAGCATCACAAGCGGATTCGGGCATATTCTGATACTGCTGGTTCTGCGCGGCGTGTCCGTTCTCGCTGGCTGGGTCGCGTGAATGATGCCTGTGATCCTGTGACGGAGGTTCATAAGTGGTACTATCAAAGCTCGAGTCGCATCCATAATAGCTCTCATTCTCGCCGCCACAGTCTATAAGGTCAGCGAGAGGGACGCCAACACTTGCACCATTCGCCATTCCGGATTTTGAGTGACTAACAGTTGATGCCGCAGCGACAGTACCAGCGTGCGCCGAAGTACGATTTTCAAGATTGCACGGAGACGAGTTGGGCGCTGCCTGATGTTGGCTGCGGAAGGAACTATCCGAAGGACACTCGTCCTCACAGGGTGACGAGGGATCATTCTTAAGGTGTTTGTAGCTATACTGCCTCGCTTGTCTGACTGTTTTGGACCGATTTGGCAAATCCTTCAACCTGCAAAGAGCAAACAAGCGTCGAATAGTTAATCATACTAGCTATGATATAAGTCGACACCAACATACTTTTTATTCTCTTGATATACAATATTAGTAAAGCACAAATAAATATTCCTCAACGGTCGTATATATATATATATATATATATATACATATATATAACCCAAATAATCAGTTGGTATAATTCAAATGTTTCTGCGCTCATTCGTGAACTTTTGGAAGAGTTTTACAGGACCTCATCAGTGCGTTATGTACGGAGCCCTGGACGACTATGGAGCACTCGTTAGGCTAAAAATATCGCCGCTGTGGCTAACATAGAAAAACAATATCCAGAAGCATTCCGGTTCCGCGACCTGTCTAACGACTGGGCCTTTCGCGGCTAAGTTTTTCCAGTTGAGCTGCCGACACTATGCATCGTAACGCCGATTCTATGAATAAAATTATATTTCCCTATGAAGCCCATTAACATCTGAATGGAAGTGTGAATAATTAAACTATCGCATCTGGGCAACCGAGAACCTTCACGTGATTCACGAAGTGCCTTTACATGTGCCATAGGGGACAATCTGATGCGATTTTTGGTTTTAATTACTCATTGGACCCTATTTGCTTCACTCCGTATAACGAGCATTACCGCACCATGTGTTTTTATTTTCTATGCCTGAATTTGGATGGAATCGATGCCAGTGAATTCTGGTTCCAACACGATGGTCCTTTTTTCTCCGAGCTTTTGAGGATGAAGTGTACCGGACGGGTCAGCTCGCGTAACGGGAATATCAACAGCCTTCAAGGTTTTCTTATGAGGTTGTCTTTTCTTTCATAACTTTGTCTTGCGATTTAACGCCGTTATACTTATCCTAAATAGTTTTCTAATTAGTGTTAAGCTTACGCTCATCATCCCACGACCATCATTCATTCATCACCTAGGAACCACCATTGAAGCGTGCATTACTGCCTGATTATTATTATGAGAAGGAGCTCAAACTGGATGTCCCGTATATGGTTTGTAAGAACCAAAGAACACTACCTTACCAATACTGTATTTAATATAAATGGCACTCTTTTTTCTGTCCCTTTAGATATCTCACACAAACATCATATATATATATATATATATATATATATATATATATATATATATATATATATAAATAGAGAGAGAGAGATATTTCTTGTGTCCTACTTACCAGTGGGCAGGCTCCTTTGGCAGCGGAGGCAGACCCAGCACATCTTCGGGCTGCGCGGGGTTCGCCAAATACATGGCGTCAATATGACTCGGACTACCCCACTGTTTGCCAGATGCGTCGCAGTGACCAGTATGAATAAACGAATGACGCAAAGGCGCGGAAATGTCCTTAGGAGGGGCTCGGCCACCACCTATGTTGCCGCTGTTCTCGCAGTGATTGCGGGGGAAGAGACCCACTTCAAAGGTTCGAAGGTTTTGGCCTGCAAAACGCATTGTCCGCATGTGCGTCTCGTCAAGTTACGTAAAAGATCAACTGACACCTGTTCTGTGATATTGTTGCTATATAACGACAACAAAAATGGGACGTTTGCAGCTGTAGTCCTCACGCAGAATTTTTTACATACATATAGTTTGCGCTGCGCCTGTAATACTTTTTAAACTTTCGGCGAAAATAAATAAGTCTATGCAATCATTAGTTGCGGGTATGGGGTAACGTATTCAATGCCAGAAAGCTGCCAAATGTCAGATTGTGTCGTATTATCTCGTTTACCCTTCCACCAATAGTAGTCGTTTCTTCCCTCGATGACGGCGATGAGATCTCCCTCTCGGACGTCCTTCATGCGCAGCTCGTTGTCCTGAAGCGCTGTTGAGCCTCCAGGTGGCTGAGGGAGCTTTACCATTCTTAATACTTGCGGCAGGTTACTGGAGATAAAGTCTTTGAGAGCAACAAATGTAGGCCGTAGCTCTGGTGTCTCATGCCAACACTGTAGCATCAGCTGATAGATGTCATTGGAACAACCGCAAGGATGTTCGAGACGCTCACCTGATTTTTCACAAAAGCATTAACGTTAGTGGACACACACGTCTTATGCCGAAGTTTAAAAATGTTGCACCAGAAGCGAAGCTTGTCCCTTGCACGCGAAGGTCGTCCCTTCGGCATTATCATTAGCGGCCTAGGGAAACTAGGCATATTTCTACGTCGTCATAAAGTAAAGCTTTTTATCTAAAATCACATTCATACTCCTGGAGAAAAGTTCACGCAACTATTTGAACTACAAGACATTGACCACTGCAAAATCTAAACATCATGTTGACAGGCTACTTTAAGACCTCCATATTTGCTAGAATGCTATCTATGTCTACAGCTTCACTATAAATTCGCCCAGATAAGGAAACAGAAAGCAGGCCATTTCTGCCATTTTCTTGCGACATGGCTAGCAAACTATGCTTACGTTATGACAACTGGTTCTTCTTGGAATCATGTAATTCATCTTATCATATCGGTGACTTGGATAAGCGCTACTTAATTTTACATCGTTTTAATAAAGATGTTAAATACACGGGGCAAGCTTAAAATTGCGAGTTTAGAAGCAAGAATAGAGAGGCTTAACAAACTTTCGCTTCTTTCGCTGCTTAACAAGCTTACGCTCTTCCAAATTACTTCGGTTAGGAATTAAAACTACGTGGTCTTATAGCAATACAGCATACATAGCAGCAAACGCACTGTAAATAGTAGAACATACCATGTTGTAAATTAAAGCAAAAAAGTCTTAGCACAAACATTGTTCCGCCAGTTCAGTTAAATTAATGGCGAAAACTAGATTTTGTTATAACGATTTAAAACCAACAGCTACCTTCCAAATCAATCTTTTTAAGAATTTCTGATCCGGAAAGGCCACTCCAGGGCTCCTGCCCAAATGAGAACATCTCCCACAGCGTGACACCATACATCCATGTGTCAGAAGCATGAGAAAACGCCTAAAATAGAAAAAAAAACGGGTCAATTGTATAATTTGTAGATTCTGTATGAGACCAATTATTGGCAACAATAATAAGAATAGTGGTGGTACTGTGTATAATTAGAGCATCATCGCATTATAATGCACATACAAAATTAAGACAAACACATGGGGGAGATTCTATATATCCGATGACATACACGCGATGACGATATATATATATATCATTCGCGACCTAGCATGAGTAGTTATCATATCAGGCACTACTCGAGGTCAGTCTTTTAGAACTCACATAACGGACAATAGTTTCGCGTATCGTGACGGAGTGTTGCAGAACCGTCGCAGTACACATTCCCCCGCTCATTGATAAAGTCATGATAAAATGGACAA
The DNA here is from genome assembly GCA_003439945.1 of Dermanyssus gallinae. Taxonomy (NCBI): domain Eukaryota; kingdom Metazoa; phylum Arthropoda; class Arachnida; order Mesostigmata; family Dermanyssidae; genus Dermanyssus; species Dermanyssus gallinae. The sequence continues at coordinate 16,704 of QVRM01002483.1, read as the reverse complement.
TGGTACATGCTAGTATGGATTAGAACGAGACCAAAATGCCCAAGCGCTACGTACCCTGGATGTGAGGCTCTCTGGCGCACACCAAGGCATTGGAACCTTCTGATGTTCGGTCATTACGTAACAGTCCTGATCACTTTTTAGGTTTCGCATCAATCCAAAATCGCCGATCTTGATCTTATCCATCGACGACAGTAGAATATTTCTGCAATGCCAATCACAAAGATGCGAACAAGTTGTTGTTGTGACGCAAAGCAAGCTAACCCTCTATTGAATTGAAAACAACAAAATACCAATTTTACGTAGATAATAAAAAGCGAGCAAATAATAATAATAATAATAATAATAATAATAATAATAACAACAACAACAATAATATGCGTTCTCGCAAATTCCGGTGGCAAACGGTTGAGCTAGCTAGCGGAGAGCTGATAGGCACTGGCTGGCGAATTGTCTTCAGACAAACCTGCAAGCGAGATCCCGGTGGATGAACCTCATCTGCTCCAGGTAGGCCATTCCGTCGGCAATCTGGACGGCGTAGTCGAAGATCCGTGTCACCGGAACTTTACTACGCCACGGCGGCGTGCCCGTTCCGTGGCCACCGGTTGCGGCGGCGCTCGACGAAGCTGCTGCCGTCTGTGGTGGAATCGGTACGCGGTTCTTCTTAAGGTGGTCCCGAAGAGAGCCGAACGGGGCGAGTTCCGTGATCATCATCAGAGGTGACGCCAGGACCACTCCGAACAGCTTGATCAAATGCGGATGATTGAGGGCATGCATTGAGCCGACCTAATTCAAGCAAGCGCGTTCAATGCGCCAGCCGATAAAACAGCACCCCGATGATGTCAATTAGTTAGTTATCTCTAGCCAATTATTGATTAGAAGACGACGACCATGGACAGCACCGGACTCGGTCTGTTTATGCTTCGCAATATGCTCTCTATAACATAAATGCCCAAATGAGGAGTCCTAAATGTTCTACCCGTAAAGAAGTTGACAGCACAAAGCCACTGACTTTCTTTCTCGCTTGTACTCTCTGCATGTCATTCATATTTCTTTTTAGTATTTCGCCTATTTTCTTCCTCGGCTCTTACTATATACCCCTTCTCTAGTACCTCTTTGATGAAGTCGTCGAATGTGCCGGTCTGTTTGGGATCTTCCTTGAGGATCTTGCAGGCGACATCGACGACACGTCCCGTGCAGGTCGTCCATTCTCCGCGCATGACAACGCCAAACGAGCCATCGCCAAGTTTCGTTCGAAGTGAGATCTCTTTCTCCGAGATCAAGCAGGTCAGACCCGAGTGATGCTCGGAAGGTGATGTACCAAACGCGTTGCCCGCTGGACTCGGCTGTCCCACACCACCCTATGAATAACAGAAACGCACAACAAATATATATATATATATATATATATATATATTGGATCTACAAAAAAGTTTTTTTCGGTTTTTTAATGATTCTCTACGGACAAAACCGAAAAAAACTTTTTTGTAGCCCTATATATCAACGATATTATGTGGTTATATTTACCTCCTGATATCGTCGCAAATTTCAAGAGATCTAAAACACAACAAACCCCGTGAATTATGACAGCTTAACAAAGAGAAAATATCGGTCGGATATCAGAAGATGTTTCGAGCTGACAAAATGGCGTTTAATGTCCTTTTGCTACGGGCGTTCCTGGAGTTTTGTTGGTGATACCTACACCATTGTGAATCCTTACTGCGATAAAAAGTGAGTGAACCCAGCTGTCCAGTCATCATTGGCCGTCATTTTAACTTACCTATGATAGACAGGTTTATGCATTCTAGACGTGAGTTTAAGGCTAATAAATCGAGCACCTTAACTTGTTGCTCCAACAATAGCCCAGCTTGTTGGTTCAATTGTAGTATTGATAGCTCTTCTCGTGTTGCGGCCTCGACACTTGACCTTTTGGTGACCTCTCAAGCGAATATAGTTGACAAACTGGACATCGCGTCACGACGAGTTTTGTCTGATCATAATTAATTCATGCTTGATGATTGACTTATCATACAATTGGTAGTTGCAATCATAACACAACAGTGCGGTCTGACAATATCCGGCAATCAACTCTGGATATTAAGGAGGCTCTAACAGAGGTTTTTGTACAGACAGATATGTGGTAGCGTGCCATGTCACATTTTCTATAGGACCTACAGACACACTCCTCAATATAGACACAGTTTAGCTCCATGTACACATAATGGGAATAGCAACACCAGGCCATTGGGCAGACAGTTGCGCCACTTCCTTGGCAAGCTCTTTTCTATTTCTCCGAGCAAATGCTGGGCCCTCAGTAGTTTCCACCGCACACCTTACGTTTCTTGTCTATCTAAGTGTAAGCGGTAGGAGCACACTTAGAGAGATAAGAAAGATAGTCATCAAGAAATGGCACGCCTAGTAAGGTGGACGAAGTGTACACCTAGTAAGACGAGTAACTATATAAGCCTGTGTATATTTATTTAATTACGGAGCGCTAATTCTTAAGAGCAAACGAGCGCGCATATGGCCCAAATATTGTTCTTTATAAATAAACGTATAATATATATATATATATATATATATATATATATATATATATATAATTATTTATAAATAAAAGGAGCACACAGTGTATCTGTGCTAAATCTAGAAAACAAAAAGCCGGCAAGGCATATCAGTATTGAATACATCGTGACCAATGCTGGAATTAGCGTAAAGTATCGAACACATAGTCAAGCTCAACCATGCAATGGCGACCGCCGTGGGAGTTTCGTCAAGGCTCAACCGGGTGATGTGTGTGGGAGGAATGAGCAAGCGATGCCGACGCCACGATGGCGTCACAGCGAAATTTTACTGCTACAGTGGCATTACGGGACGAGAGACACTATTCACGCGTCGAAACTAAAACTTGCGTAACCGGATTCAATATCGTATGGTTACGGTATGTCTGCGTACGTATGCCTGTCTCTCTTCGGCACCATTGGCACCCACCGCGTCGCAGGGTTGTCAAGCCCGCGCTGCAATTGCATAAGCCCTTCCTAAGACTTCCTTCGGTGACAAAACCGGTAGACCGTTTAACTAATGATTCAATAGTCAAGAGTAGTTTTGAATCTATATCACAGTAATTGTTCTCGATTTATATACATGCTGAGTGTCTGAGTGCTTCTGTACGTAAAAAAAGGACTCTGTCTCTATTTATTTCTCTTCGTCGTTTTCATTTTGGAATGAACTTTACAAATAGGGTGCTCGATTTTTCTATAAGTTCGATAAATATATATATATATATATATATACAATCACGAGAATGATGTGTACGGCAAGAAACGTTTGAATCAGATGCGAGGGTCAGACGTTACAACTTACCCATACGTTAGGGACCAGCGAATGATGTTTGTCGTAGGCGGGACAAGACAGGCGCCTATTTATTCCCTACACGCCATTGCCTAGTCTCTCGTGTTTTACTTGTTAACGCAGCAACGATAAAGCTTAATCGTTTTTAAACAGACATGTAGCAGGCATAAAAGGTGGGCAGGTGTCAGAAACACCATCAGCCTACAATGCGTGCATTATTACCCTTCTAAATCAAGCCTGGAGACCACCAGGCTTCATTGAGCACTATAAGGATTTGGGTAGGCATGCATGGCACAATAGTATTTATATGTTTACTCAAGAAGAAAGGCCAAAAGAACGCCTGCAAAAACACTGATTGCATTCGCAACATACACGCCCAAATAGAGTTGAAGTGTTATTAGCTGTCATTAGTTGGGGTAGCATTATTGGGACTGGCACGCCGCCTCTGCTAGGCAACCCCATCTCTCTCAGAACCAAACGAGTGGCCACCTCATTGGCGTTCTAGACCTCATTGCAACGGGCGCCAAGACGCCGTTTATCGCTCACATAGAAAAAGTAGCGGATCATTTGATAACGCTGTCGTGCAGGGTACGCGCGATTTCAACGCGTTTTTCGCCGCATATGTTCAAACTGAAGAATAGCGCGCTCACAACAGGCACCCTTATATACGCGGCGGCGTGATCGCGTTGGTGATCAACCGGGGTGTTGCCGATACCTAGTTTTGATCGAATTTTCTTTGGACGACTTTTTTCAGTGAGAATAGACGATAAACCCTGACGATCGGTGAGCATGGCCGCCAACTCTTAGCGGTACGATTATATCATCTATTCTCAATGAGGATCAGTCAAATAAAATTCGATCAATGGCCGGGATCGAACCTGTGACCTCCCGGTAGATGACAACCATGACTAGGTTGGGATGTTTGCATGTCCGCTCATGCTGCCGCTCTAATCGCCCCCTGATATCAAAGGGTGATATGTGCACGTAGGTATTCATGTCAAAAAAGTAATAATTCCATCCATCCATATACAAGTATCGACGAGATGTATGGATATTTATTAAGTGTTTTCTTTTTAAGAACGGACAATTCTGTGTGTGTGTGAATGCATTTACCTACAACTTGGAACAATCGAAGAATAGACCATTCTGCAAACGTTCCAATATATATATATATATTTTTTTAGTTTTTCCGTAAGACCCGTGTACGTTTTTTCATATCATGGCTGATTTTTGAGCCACTCCGACATTTACCTCGTTTAAATTGGAAACCATGCGAACCAATTTAAGAGTGGCCGGTCTGGGTCTCGAACCCAGGCCTCCCGAATGCAAGGCCAAGGCTTTGCCATTGAGCCATCATATATATATATATATATATATATATATATATAGCCTGTGTGTGGAATACGTTCATATAGATGGCACAGATTGGGCGACGTTCGATTTCATCTAAATACGAGCATCGTTACCAACATGTACGCGTCGGTACATGATAATATCCATATAATGATAGCGCAGCGACGGCGGCAGCAGCTGTAGCGACATTATCGGCTTTATTCTATCTTCAATTATATCTAGTATTGTGTTGGCCTAGCACGTGGAGGCGGACACGCCGCCGGCCAATGAGCTGAAGCGAGACGGCACACATTCAACGGTGCTGTACATCTCTGCGCGGATCTCGCACCTCACCTCTAGCCAGATATCCCCATAGCCACACAGCAAGCTATTGTATATGCCGGCATATAGTAGAGTTACGGCTCAGTTAATGAGCGCTATTAGCTATCCGACCACATCAGCGGGCCGTCGTGGGGGCCGGCGCCGTCAACGCGTCCTTCACATGCGGCTTTGCATCAGAATCATCGTTGCTAGTTCGCCAGGGACAGACGACATTACGTGCCGGAGATACGTCGATCACACGCCGACGTAAACGACGGTAGAACCAGCCACCGGGCAAAGAGTGGCCCAGTGCGCGAATGCCCGCCACAATTCATGTGTGGGTTTGAGAGCGCGAAACGAAAGCAGTAGCGGCTAGTATATATATTTATATATGTATATAAATATATATATATATATATATATATATATATGTATATATATTTATATATGTATATAAATATTTGTATATATATATATATATATATATATATATGTATATAAAGAGAGAGAGAGGGAGGGAGAGAGAGAGGAAACATCTAAGGTCTGACCGATTGCTGAACAGCAGATGCATTTATTTGCCAAATCAACAGCTGCTACACACATTCATGGTATTACCGTTGTTGATAGAAAAGAAGAGGACAAACAGAGGGATGGAGGCGCTGGGGGTGAGCCTAAAAAATCATGGCTGTCTGCAGACTCAAGATTTCGGCGTTATCAGTTACTTATCTGATAGTACCCAGTACTGGTTATTAACCGCTCAGACTGAGGCCGTTGACGACGTGCAACGCTAGCTACATTAGATAGTATAGCTCTCGACTTTGCATGAAAGCCACGCTCCTAGTATGGTGCGAATTAGCGGATTAGCGCATAGCCAGCACCGCAAAAGCGTAGCAAACAGCAGACTAGTAACTAACAAAAAACAACGATAACGCCAATCGCAACGACAGAATCATATAGGAGCAACAAAACATAATAGCGTCAAATCACTATTATATCTGCAAATAGTCAGAATATTCGCGCTGTCGCCGTTGTCTTTCAACATCATCCTCAAATAAAACATAACAATAATACCTTCATAGAGGAAATGCTACCTAACTCGGGGTGCCGCAAATACGATTGATTTCAGCGTGCGCTGCACAATACTAGTCATCCAACGTTAGTGTCACACCGAGAAAATACGAAAAGGGTTTATCACAGCCAACTGACCGTACAAACGATTAGCAAACGACCCTGTAACGTATCAGCGCTGTCATCACATGACATGTATATATATATATATATATATATATATATTGAGCGCCAAAGCTCTCGATCAGTTGCAAGTTACACTCACTAAAAACGCATACAGGACCGTCTGTAGTGCATAAGGGCTCTTCTAATGGACATGACGAGAAATGTACGAATGAAGCATACAAACCGAGAAAGAGCCAGTATCATATGATGAAGTAATGACATTGTATTATCATATGCATATGAATACCAACAACACAAACAACAACAACAACTACTACTACAACAACTACATTTATTTATATAACCATATTCCAGCGGTACACTTTCGTTTTACATCACTGACTACAACAACTACTACTACTACTACTACTACAACAACAACATGAGCGATAACAATACTGATCATGATACTAATGCCCACAGCAGCTTCAACAACAGCGATATCAAGCTGCATAGAGAAATATGTGTTTCTCCCTTCTTTGTCGTATAGTAAGAGTGGCATACGCGTCCCGTAATAATAATAATAATAGTTGTTGTCAATGTAACGACACTCCGTTCGCAACGGAACTCCACCCACGCGACAACGCTAGCAGATCGTCCGAAGTCGACAGTGCGGCGAAAACGGCATACAGGCGACGAGGACGGCAGCAGCAGCTGCAGCAGCAACAGCCACAGCAATAACAACGGAAGCAGCCCGCACAGCACAGCTGTTCGAAATAAATGCAGCAGTGAAATCCCGCACGAAGTCGCCACGAACACGACAAATCGGCCCACATCGGCCGCCATGACAACAGTAAATGCACACCCACATTTAGTCAGCTAGGCCGAATGCGGCAAGCAGTCGTCCACTGACGACTCAACTCAATCGGCGCGCTATTCTAGTAGGCTATATAGGCCACTCGCGTCGGTCGTCGAGGACTCACCTGGACCTCGCCTCCCGCCGCCTGTAGATACCTGCGCCTCCTGGCTGGCCGGCATGCCAGCCGTCTGCCAACCGCAGGCCCGAAAACCACGCCAAACATAGGCGAAGACTCGGATCTTCGGCAGGGCAGATGTACGTCTTGTTCAATCGCTCGACGAAACCGGGTAGCGAAGTACCCTTCAAAGTATCCTAAAAGTTCAGCTTAGGCGAACCTCGTGGTTACGAGCTTCGCTCCCAACGTCCGCGGACGGGAAATTAGGATTCGCATGGCTTCGGAAAGTGCCAGTTCTGACCACCTCGGGTCTCTAACAAACACCGAGACTTTGGTGTCCGGGATCGCAACACCATATGCCTAGACCAGCTTCATTGCCAAAATGGAACGAGCTTGGCGCTACTATGCAGAAAAGTAGGGCCCACTGCCTGAACGCACTTCACAATCGGCTTTGGACTTGCAAGTATTTAAGTTGATCCAGGAACGGTTGATGATCCAGGCGAACAACATTAAGGAGCAGGTGCGACTGAGACCGCGATCGAGCGCAAATGGCTTCAGGCCATTCCCTTACCGCAGCTGGGAACGACGCTGGACCGCAGTTGGCCTCTTCGTATTCTTGCCAAACCAGCCGGGAGGTTGGGCCAGCCGCTCGCCTTGCTGAAAACCGCAAGTTGGCATAATATCACGAACTGGAGCAAATTTTATCGTTCAACCAATCGCCTTCGAGACATTAGGCCCAACAAGAAATATCACAAGGAGCTTTCTGGCGGAGCTGGGATCCAGAGTCGCTCCGTCAACCGGCGATAGAAGGGCATGGCAGTTTTTGCCACAAAGGACACCGGTTAAAATTCAACGCGGAAACGCTACGTCGATAATTAGATCATTGCTCACGAGCAAGGGACTCCCTTTCTGCCATAGCCGAATCAAGCCGACGTCAAAAATATATGTGCAACTAAAAGATCTAAATACATTTTAGGTGTTTCATGGCAAACAAAAAATAATATATATATATATATATATATATATATATATATATATATATATATATATATATATACGTGCATGTATATGTAATGTACAAAGTATGTACACACAAGGTCCGTAAGGACACGACGAGAAATGTACGAATGAGGAAGGCGATGAAAGTTGATAGATCAGTGATCATCACAGCGAACGAAGTCAAGCAAGTTCTTCATTGCGGTGGCTGCGACAAGCGCAGCCGGTTCATCACGTGGTTCATCCCGATCCGGCAGTCCATTGATCTCGCTGCGTGTGCGCATACCTAACTCAATTCAACGGCAAGCGATCTAAGCAACAAAAAAAAAAACTCGGGACAAAATACACACCTAAAATAGCAGCACAACAACGAGGCGGCGACGGCGGCTTCCACCAGCAAGCAAGCCGGTGAAACGCACCAGAGCCCCCCAACAAAGGAAACAACTACTCGATTCCAATTCGACGAGTTCCGGCCATTTGCCGACTTTCCGACGTAGGATCTCGGATCACGCGCCAACTGTGGCACTCCCCATACTGACTGTGCTATGGCCAACTCACACACACACACATCCCACAGAACACGCAACATCAAATATAGCGCAGTAAAGAAAAAAAATGATTAACAGTAACGTGCATGTAAACTATTCAGAGTAGACACCCATTGGAAGAGCGCATATAAAACTCATTCAATGTCGTTCACAAGCTGGCCGTTCACGGCTGTTGATGAACTCAGCCAACACGCACATTGCTTATGCTCCCATCAATAATAGTACGTACAATTCATAGAACATCTCCCCTCTTTCCGCTGCCAACAAAACCGGCACAATCATGTGGCTTTGGTAGATGCACGTAACCAGCAGCAGCAGCAGCATCATCATCACTATCAACATGAGCGATCGTCTGAACAAATCGAATGAAAGAGACATGTTGAGGGTAGATTAGTTATGCCTTCTTAAATGAAGAATATATCGACCAATCGTCACCAAGCAACAACATAAACTCTAACGGCGACAATAGCGAAACGCAAAGCCAACAACTTGTAAGGAATTCACAAATCTAGCATTTTAACTTCACATATCTCTCGCCTAACCAACTTACATTTCCAAATCTAGCATCTGTTGGTCGCATTTAAAGCTTTTTGCAATATATATATATATATATATATATATATATATATATATATGTATATTTTTTTAATGAAAATTGTGTTACCTGTTTTATAATGTGGCCAAAATACGATATAGATGGAAACACACTCTCTAGTTATCGTTTTGGCTACGATGCGGTCTAATGAGATAACGTGCTGAGTGGAGCTCATTCGACGGTGGATAAAGTGAAAGCAGCACAGTATTTTTCTCATCAAAACTATCACTAGAATCGACATCACATCGAACATTTCAGTCGAAGTCCATGTGGACTCCATGTATATATATATATATATATATATGCATGAACCATGGCATTTTAGATTCGTACAGTAATGCTACTTAGTATTATTTTGCCTAAAGTTAATTAGCTAGCAGCAAATATATGAAAACTTAATTTATTAGAACCGTGTCAACCGCATCGAGCTACTCTTATTGAACAATATGAATATGTGAATAATTGCACGATACATGTATATATATATATATATGCATTATTATGTTAGCTGCATATGCAGTCTAAACCGGATCGTCTCCATAGTTGGTGTGTAGTTAGCCAAAAATGTATACAAAACATCTGCTCACTTTTAAGGATAGGCAAAGAGTCCGCTTTATATACTCGTACTGCGCGAAGCACCGCTCGAGCCACTTTATCTGGAGTTCATTTTGTTAAGAGATTACAATGGAATCCACAACGTCGGTCATTTAGGTACGCCCTTGACCATAAAGATTCGTGTCACTGTGTCGACTGCGAGTCTCTGGCCGATACCTGATTTCTCCATAGAGAGCGCGTAATCATTAACAAATACCGGAATTTGGGAGTTGATAAGCTTAAATGCGCTGGACGCCGACGTCGCTGATCGCTAATTCGCGTCTCCTCCGAAATTAAACAGCTTCGAATTTCTGCGTATCTATGTGTAGCCGTATATATTGTAAAGACATTCTTTCACGACTGTAGCGATTTTGCCGGCGACAGAGAGGTTCCGATGAGCAATCGCAATGTCATCAGCGCATAGGTAACCACGACCGGTACTGCTGCCGCAGTTTCATAAGCAACGCACACATTGCTATATATAGCAAGCGCAATAGAGACAGAGAGAGAGAGAAATAGAGCAAAGCGCATTTTCCGCGCAAGGCTCATCCAGTTCAATGGCGCTAAACGCATTGAAAGTGGTCAGTGCCATCATACCAGTTAAGCGCTCGCAGTCGCCCATACAGAGCATATCGTAGGAGGTAGTCTGGCGGCGCCCCCACACATAGCCATAAACTCCACATAGCAAATAGGCCTTCACGAAAGGTAAATCATTTATATACCAATAAAATCATATATAAATGCAAGTGATCATGGTGGATCACATTTTGCTTTTAACGAATACATCCCAGTAGTGGCGAGTATTAAATTGCTCTTATATTAACACCGTAAGACATATCTTCAATGCACCGAGAGCCGTACATGTTGAAATATCTAGGATTTTCTAGGAAAAGGTGTTTGCCTAGAGTTCAGGCCTCTTGCGTCGGACGTCCTCGTGCAATGTTCTTAAGACTTTGCGGTAGTATTCTTAATTATCCTTAATGACCTTAAAATTGGTGGCAGAAAGGCGAAAAGTGAACGATAGTTCCCTTGCAGTCGGGAAAAACCGTCAAAGCACCTTAGTGTTGGGTCTGCTCTGTCTGATTTTCTTTGATCGACTTTCTGCTTGATAACATCACTGGGAGGATTAGGCTGTGGTGTCGATGTCGTAACCATAAGTCCATAGCTCGTCTCCTGTAATCACTCTCTGAAGCAATCCAGGATCTTCTGCTACCGCCAGGGCCTTCATTTGCGAAAGTTTAACTTTTTTTAAACTCCGCTGCCATTTTCAATTTCTCAGCTATCTCCCTGATAGAAATTCGGCAATTAACGAGTACGTTTTCTTGATTTATTGACGTCAAAGGTTTTTCAAATGGGAGTTCTTTTTGGTCTCTTCACGTCCGTCGCAAAATCGACAGTACCGCATATACACAGTATTTCGGGCACTGCTTGATCACCATGAGCAGTTCGTAAAATGTGCAGCACGTTAAAACATATGCTTTGGTTTTTAATAAGAAGTTGATGCATATGCGTTACTTCTCCATTTTTGGCTCCGTAAAAATCGCCCGAACCTCGTTTTCTTCACTTCTTTGAACTGAACTCAAGCAGTAAACGCCGCCATTGATTGCCGCCCAAAATTCGATTGGCTCATCTGAAGCTAATGAATGGCGCTTCTAAGCAGAGAAGTCGAAAGACTTTAGCGGTTTCAGTACAATTTATACAATTCAAAGTAATAGAATGTAAGAAGATATAGTGCATTATTGTGCTATCGATTTTAAGAAAACTAAAGATAAATTGAAAAATAAAAAGCCATCACATGTTTTTCGTTTAGATAACAATCGTCACAAGATTTGTATTTCGACGAGCGCGTCTGTTCGGGACACATGTTAAACTGGGCTAACCCTGGGTTAGAGAATCGGTGATCACACGTTCGCGCGGAGACAATTGTCCACTTCAAAGTGCTAACATAGTGAAGTTATATAATAAAATATGTTATTCATAGATTTGTATTTTATAGGTTATGTTAAGCGCAAACTTAACAAAAGTACGGAACGTACCTAACGACGATAGTTCATAATAATAATAATAATAATAATAATTATTATTATTATTATTATTATTATTATTATTATTATTATTATTAATCTGCTGACAACGCGCCGTCTCTACGGGGCTTATCTGATGCAGGCTGGCACCAGTCAATCCGTCGTACCGGTGCAAAATGGAATCAGTCGTTATTCTACTCTGAATAACCGTTACACCCTTGACTACTGCAAAGGGTAATTGTTGGAGTAGAATGGTGACTATTGTTGCGATTTTGTGTTTGTAACGTTGTTGCGGTCGTCATAATTATTAATAACGTTGTTACTTTGTTTTTTGACACTGCCAACTGCCCGCAATGCGACAAATATACCACAGTAACTAACTCAGTTAAAGAAAAAACAGCGTAAAACGACACGTATTACCAACACCACTCCTTTATGATCACAAGAAGTCAATCACATATTGATATACATAAACTATATATATATATATATATATATTTCCCTAACCGCCCTCACAACCATCTGCCACCCCTGGACGAATCTGCCGGCTCTCGACAGATAGTGCAGACAGAAGCAGCAGCAGCAGTAGCAACACCAGAATGGTAAAAATCATAACAAATAGTAGCCGTGAGATTAACAATCTCACTAACAATCACAACAACTACATACAAAGACCAGAAACAACAGTAGGTAACGCATTAACCATTCACCCACCGCCCAACCAACCAACGACCAGCAGTAGCGGAACCACTAAACACAGCGAGTCAATGTCACGTTCAAACTGCAGTTGGCCGAGCCTAACTGCCCTGGCGATATCGGCGGCCAACGCGGCCGCCCGGTCGACGACGACGACGACGCCAATTGACGCCACGGCCTTGCAAGCAGCATTGCGATAAACCATGTTTCGATACGCATCCTACGACCTGCCCAAAGAGCCAGCGCTCCGCCACTTAGTCCGCCAGTGAACACACTGGCTAACTTGCAACAACAACAACAACGGCGATAAACAACAACAACAGCAACAACAACAACAGCAGCATCATTATCATGTTCTTCTTCCGCAATCACAGAGGCAGACATAAATGCAAGTGAGGCCCAGCCGGCCAGACGCGGTAACGACGAACGGCCGACTGGACCTGGTCCGACTCAGACTCACTATATATATATATATATATATATATATATATTATATATATATATATATATATATATATATATATATATGCATATATATATTTAAATAAATATATATATATAGCAATCGGTGACGAGCACCAACAAAGCACCTACAGCCTGCATGGACGCGTCCATCCGCCCCGCCTATTTGAGTGGCACACCGCGCCCAAAACATCGACATGCTTGCCGCCGGCCACGCTGCTGACGCTGCTAATCAACTACGATCGACGCCACTAGGCGACTCTGCGCGTGTGCTGTGGGTGATTTAAACATGGAGCATGAACTAACTATATACACACCGGGCGTACCTAAACACCTATGCACAAAAGCAACAGTAACAGCAACGATGAGAGCACCACGGCTCCCAACGCCTGTTAGATTGCAACCTGTTTTGGTGCTATTGTTGTTGTCGGCTGTTGGTATAGACAGAGTCTGGAAAAACGGCTGCCTTGAGAGAGATAAGGTCTGAACATTGCAAAATTTCGGTCCCAATTCTGAATATATATATATATATATATATATACATACATATATATAGGCAAGGCCCCATGTTGCACAAATCGTCCAAACCGCACTCCAAGAGCTTGAATGAAAAGTTCTTCAGTACCTACCGAACTCTCCGGACCTTGCGCCAACCAATTTTTTTGCTTTTTTCGCTTCATGTCAAATCATATGAGAGGAGTCACCTTCGACGACGAAGTGGGCCTCAAAAAATGGCTCAAAAATTATTTGACACCAGAGCAGGCGATTCCTGGCGGAACAAAATCACTAAATTAGTCGAGAGGTGGAAGAAGGTCGTAAACAGAGCGTAACGAAATACATTTTATTAATTAATATATTGTTGTAATATCTTTAATACAATCTCAATTTGAAAAAATGTATATTTGATAAAAACGCTACGATGTATTTAAACCATATATATATATATATATATATATATATATATATCTATATATATTATATATATATTTTTTTTTTTTTTCTCTAGTGATTAAAAAACTACTATACGCCATGACTATATATAGGAGCTACAAAAAAGTTTTTTTCGGTTTTGTCCGTAAAGAATCATTAAAAAATCAAAAAAAAAAAAAAAAATATATATATATATATATATATGTCAACGATCTTTGAAGGAGTTATCAGCAATTGTCCAAGAAGAGTCCGCGGGGTACCTTACGTTACCATAAGTTGAAGATATTAACAATATCAACCTAGAATGACATTTGTCTCAAGGTAGATTGTATTTCGCTAAATTGTATTGGTGGTTGCGCCCAAGAATATCAACCTGAGTTTGCTAATCTCTACATATCACGGCTCAACTAATTATGCACATGTCAAAGCGTTGCTTGGTCACTGGCATTGTAACTACTACTCGACCCGAACTCTCGAATGTCGACCGACCGCGTGTGGTATCGAAGAGTACTCGAATTACTTTCCTTCTCCAGCCAGTCTGCCGTAACATGGCCGATAAACAACGCAACTCCAAAAACACAAACTTAATGGCTGGTAAATCATTCCAGACGCCACTCTGCAATTTGGCGGAATCCATCTAGCACAAAGTAACCTTGCTATGGAAATGACAAATCCCTACTCCCAATTACGAATTGTCCTCAATTTTCCGCCTAAACCTTTTGACATTCGTTATAGAAAAAGATGATGAAATATTCTGTGCCACCGTATTCGGGATGCATTCTACAGAATCGCTACCCATCGGGCCTTACCTTAACAAACAGGCCGAGTTAGAGAGCGTTTACGACATTTACGAAAGCATGCGTGTCAATATTAGTTGCAACTGTATTTACTTCGCCGAAGTGCTTACAGGCAACTCGCGGCCGATATGAGGAATTTCACACATTCGAGGAAAGAGAGCCAATTGGCTTTTCTTATCTATCTAAGACGTGACTTGGTGGGCAATGTCGCACAACCAGTCAGTCAAATTGTAGATTGCGTCTTTGCAATGATATATGTACGTAGACAGCCGATGGAGATAAAGCGCCATTTGCCTTCAGATCGGCTCATGCAATCAAGGTCCGCAGCATCAAGAGGAACGGGTCGTCGTATTCACATTTTGGGTAGCGCTGAAGGTTAAATTATGAAGTCATCGAACGTCGCTCGTAGAAGCCGCGTTTACGCTGGCATGTTTCAGAAGAGAAAATAATCACGAAGATTTCCACATATCTCTAAAACGATTGTAGTTCTTTCTAATAATAAGAATCTATCCTCTTAACTATAAATCAGCTTTGCGCAACTCTCTTTTGCCGTTCCAGTTCCTCCCGACGATGAAAAATTCCAGTGATCATCAGAGTGATCATAGTTTTAAGTACATTTAATTATTTAGGTAATATCATCAGTAATTTCCAGCACGGTCACACTCCGACGAGTTTCACCAGTTTTGGCACTTTTCCAAAACCTGCACAGCAAAAACGTACATTGTTTTTCTCTCCAAAGGTATCTTTTTTTTATAAAACAAAGGTTATATGCGCTACTATATTTGTATATAGTTATGTCTGCAGAGCAAAAGAGAGTTGTGACGTTTTTGTTCTCTCAAACTGTCCCGTTTTTCTTTACTATATAAAAGTTTAGACGCTAATATATTAGTAAAGAGTACGTGCATACTCATAATAGACATATATAATATATATATATATATATACATATAGCAGGCCTTGCTTTCGCATAATACACGATAAGGCAGGACAAATAAGATCACAGAGAAAGCGTCGTTGGGTGAAGACAAGTGGTGAAGAGGACTTACGTTTGTATTAACAGGACTACTCTTTCCGCTTTTGCCAGTGGTCGCCGACTTTTCGGGCAAAATCTTGGTAAAGAGGTTCTTTCTCCAGCCGCCCTTGCACTTTTTAACGGCGTCCAGAAGTCGCTTGGCCGCCGGCCGTGCAATGCCGATCTTCTCGAGGTCTTCAGCGGTGACGTAGTCGAAGTGTTGGATCCTCGATATTTGAAGATCTTCGATGATTCGCGGAGCAAACTGTTCCAGCTGAACATCGCGACAGAGCTCGAGGAGCCAGTCGGTAGACTCCATTGTCGCCATCGGGGACACGCGAGCCGCCAAGAGTGCAGCACGCCCGCCGCCAGGACGTCCGAAACGACGACGGCCTCGAAGAACGATCTCCTGTAAGCGAAATTACATACAACTTTAGCTTATTTTAGTGCTCAGAACTCCGAACAACAACAGTCTTTTCGTCTCCAGCATAAACAACAAACGCCATACCTCTAAAGCATCATGTCAGCCCACTCACTAAAAAAAAAATCCTTTCGGGGCTGACTCTCAGCCAAGATTTAACGTCCATGGGACTGCTTTTCGCATTGCTTCATAGACGGACCCCCATAAATACAAATGTGCAACGGTGGGGTTCGAACCCGCGTACCTATGTGTCTTCTGCGGTCGCGAGGCGCAGACGCATGCCACCATGCCACCGGGCTCGACCGCCCACTCACTAGTAAACGTCTAACTAACAAAAACACCGCCTTCGCAATGCGGTGGGATACACCCTAAATAATTCTGCTTCATTAACCAGAATCCTCAGAACGTTCAGTAAGTTCTACAAGTCTTTACAATCACGACTACAAGCAACTAGAGGGTAGCTTTCCATACGGGCTTGAAA
>QVRM01002482.1:100000-263334 GCA_003439945.1 Dermanyssus gallinae | reverse complement strand
GTACGGTTTTGTTTTAAAGCCCCTCAATGGCGCCACTGCCGCCGCCGCCTTTAGCGCTTCAAGGCGAATTCGTTTCTGTTCTCGTCCACGCTGTCATCCCTCGTAACAAAAGGCCTTTGCAGCGTTGCTTCCGCATCAGCACCCCCCCCCCCGGCCTCCGCCAACAGGATAGGTAGCAGATCACGGCCAGATCCGCTTTGCGGCCGGCCGGGCATCTATTGCGTGCTCCTATCTCCGTTGTCCGATAGAGCCAGCGACCAAGGCTTAGGGGGGGGCCCTATGTGTACATCGAAAGGCTTACGGCTTTCCGACGGTCCTACCAGAAAGAAACTTAATGGTGGTGGATGGCCAACTTTTTGGCCTCGGGACGGCGTCAATTTCCTTGCTGAGCGCCCATTGCTGCGTTCGAGCGAACACGGCAAGGTATACTCTGCAGACTACTATATGCTAGAGTTCATTGACGCTAAGTATGTACAACATGTACTTTTTTACTACTATAAACGGGCTACATTGACAGCGATGTACGCTATACCACTCAGACGATCTAATTATGGTGGTTTGTGTTGTGTCGTTAAGCAGGTGAATTATGAGAAATGGTGATTTTTGTAAAAACATGAACAAAATGACCAGAGCGCTTATACAGTAAGTTGGATTTGGACTTATTACAATTAACCTTCTAACTAACGACATTTCAAAGTGAGGGCATGGCAGCACCTTGGCTAGCGTTGGTGCCAATATGGGCCTACCTTGAAAATTTACTGTTTGACCGCACCTTGCATTTTCCAATAAAGTAAGCCTTTCTCAATTAATTATTCATTAATATATTAACTTGTTGCTCGCTGCAGTACCCACTAGACGCTAAACCAAATAGCTTGAAAGTCATTTAGAGGTATAATTTGAACGAAAAGGTCTGGCCCTCTGAAGTATTCACCTAAAATGCAGTTCCGGAGGGACGTACGTACAGACTACGGGGAGATTCCGACTGTGATTGCTTGGAAGGGATTTAGTTTCGGATGCGCACAAATAGGCGTGTCCGTGTAACTAGATATATAAAATTAACTTATTTAATTAGTAATTCAATACTTTATGCCACTATTACAAGCGCCAATACATTCAGTTTTAGAAAGAGTACGTGTCTCATTAATACTATTATTATTACATTGCGTTTAATCCTCACAATTGGGATGAATGAGCGTTCTTGCTGTTGTCTGTTAAGTGCATGTCAGCCTATTACGCGTATAATAGAAGCCGCGTTCTTTCCACAAACTTTATTATTATTATTTGCGTTCGATTTCTAACCGGACCACGTGCAGCCGCAACACGCCATAACGGCCAACGATCGCTTCTTATTTATTATGCCCAATTATTAAACATATGTAGACTATTAGTAGCTTTTTGTCTTGGCACGAAAGAAATATTGAAACTAATATTATATTAAAATAAAACAGCACAGTATACGCGATGTGTTTGATACGCGATGTATGCAGATTACTTGAACATCTACTTTAAATTAACTAGCAGGCAGCATGTGTTGGACTTTCAACAACTATGGATTTGAGATTTAAGTGCGCAATATGTAGGGGAATGACTATCTAGATATCTAAGTGTGTCGTAATGAAGATGGCGTCGGACGACACGGCATACTTACTAATTGGTAAACCCATACCATGTACTCAACAATACAAGGACTCCGCCGTCACGTTTAACGCCGATTTCAAGTCTTAAGAGCATATTCGAGAGATTGCCAGATTTAATTGCAAATCGAATATTTAATAATGCTTTAAAACCATGACGATTCAAAAATTCTAAGCTGTAGCCTGACGCATTCATTTGCATCTGATGCACACTGTTTATTGCGTGCGGTATTTGGTCGTAATTTCCAATGAGCTTCTTAGTAATCAGAGTTGCAATCAGCGCACGTAAACCGGTGAAACACTAATGCATTTGATCGAATTTTTACTATCGATGGTGTACTCGGTATGATTCGTGTTGGGAATTGAATCCAACAGCCACTTGCCATCTTAAGTGGTCCGGTTTAATATTCAACTTCTTTCGCAAGTGATTTGGATTTAGAAAATGTTAAACATGTGCATATAGTCACTGCGACAACTCTTTTCTCCAGGCTCCTCAGCGTAAAGAAAATGCAAGAACAGCCTGGCAGTTTGTTCCCTGATACTTAGCGCATTCCTGCGAGCAAAACTTACAGCCGAGTTTACATTTTTCTCCCACCTGGTGAAGTTCACTGACGGAGTATATCAGGTGCATGTCATTACGTCTTAAAGGCTTTAGGCGAGGTGCACATTTGCACGAGCAACCTCTGCTATGGCTTTCGCCACTTTACTATGGCAATTTTCAAAAATTAAAAAGCCTCAGTGACTAGCGATTTCAGCCTGATTCTCATTGCTCCAACTGCTGGCCCGCAGTCTACTAGTGGGACACGAATCTGCTACAAGCCGAATTGGCCGACAGATAGCCTGTTTCTTGTAAAGTAAAAAATAACTTTCGAGTTGCGTCAAATTTGCCAGTGAAGGATGTCTTCAGACACCAACAAGGCATCAAGGTATCGACATTTATTTTAAGCTCCAGGAGTCGTTCTGCAGCACCCAGAAACAGCCTGAGAACAAGTTTCACAGATTCAATTACTGCTTGCAATATAGTTATTCCTGAGAAAAAAGATCAGCGGTTGGCCACGTCAAATAATTTAATCTGCTGCAGCCAGTCGACTGTCTCGGCAAAACCTAATTGTTTCGTCTTCGGCAAATTTGCTTGAAGACCGTCACCATTAGACCGGAGGTGACGTACGAGGCGATTGACTCGGCCGCAAATGACTTGTCTTCTCAGCTTCCGCCACCCACCGCGCGCAATTTTCTAGTCTCCTAGAGAGAGTGTGAAGGGCAGGGCATTTTCTCTGACCCACTAGGAGTCTGCCTTGCTCTTGGGAGAGGCGTCAGCAGGCCCCACCGCTTGCCTCTAGCGGCGGCTAGTGCCTCGATTGAGTGAGCACGGCAGTAGGCGCAGCACCCGGGCCTGAATGGTGAGGACGAAGTCATCAGCATAGACAAGGAGGTTAACCTCAGAGAGGCGGGGGAAAGCCTAGACCCTTACGTAAAGGAAAGAGCACCAATATTGCTTCATGTGCTTCTTTCAGCGTTCCCAGACGACGCCTTTATTACCTTGTCGAGTATTCGGAGACTCGCGGTAACGCTTAGCGCGGTAGCGATGAAAACAAAATTCTGAATACACTGCTTACCACTGTTTGGATTTTCTACGATACAAAGAGCGATGGCGCAGACCAGAGATCTTCTAAGTGAACGGCAAACACCATCGCTCAGACAAAACTTTTAGATGTGTCAATATAATAAATTGTGGTACAAAATATATGTATGTAAAAATAAGGAATTATTTTGTCGAGCAAGCCTTGTGCAAGATCTGCGATGATATCCACACCTTTTTGCCGTCTTCCGTAGGCTTTGTCCCTGGGTCAACTTCTTGAGTTTACAGTTGAAGTATTTCAAGGGGTCGCAAAACTCATTAAATAAGGCCTTGCATTCGGGAGGTCGTGGGTTCAATGCCTGGACCAGCCACTCTTAAATTGGCTTTCATGGATTTCAAAGCCGGAGTAGACTAGAATTGGCCTTGATCGGATAAAAAACATGGAGCATAAAAACGATGGTGCATTTGCATCTGTGAGAGTCGGGTTTCATTCATTTCTATATATGCATTGGTACTAGTTGATCTCTTGACGTTGTTGACGTTACCTTTCCCCCTTTCCCCTTCCTTTTGTATGACTATAACCTTGTTGTGTCACTATAAAATTCAAGCAGACAGCAGAGTCAGTGTAGGTGGGGGAAAAAGTAGAGAAGGGGGAAAGGGGAGCCGGCTTTATCGTAGAGAAAGATGTTTAGCGAACATGTGGCGATGTGCACTCTGGCGACGGCTACCGAGGAGATCGGGTCGCAGAGAAGTTACGTGGACGACGTAAGACGTCGTAGTTGTCGGGTCGGCAGTGTAGCCGTATGAGCGGCGGTTGGCCAAAGTTGAAGTTGTTTATACTTTTTTAATAAACCTTACGCTGTTTAGAGCCATTCAGTAGATGATAACATTTTTCTGCTTACACATCCAACCCCCATTATTAAAAATTTAGTTTTGTTGCTAATATTCTCTATATGCATCTGTAATGAACAAATCTATTATTAAGGAACCCATCTTACATTCGTACGTCGGTCCAATGCCCCTGCTTACTATTCAACAACAAACTCCATTAGGGTACCTATCCGTTCTGCTAATCTCCCTTGTCCAGTCTTGCGTTAAATTCCCCTGCCAATATCAAAGAAGTTTTCGGTGCTGCTTCCACCCCTTACATAACAAGCTCAATTTCCACTGATTTCACGCCAATGAGCTTAACATAAGCGGCAACCACTTCAACGTGCGGTTACGCAAATGCAATTATTACCTACTAGAGTACTTACTAGGTCACGTTCAGCGCTCACACCGTTCTAGTTAGACTGTGATCGTGGAAACCCTTCAGCTCGAATGACTTACGGACTTAACTCGCTATCAAAATCAAAATATCACCCCTTTCAGCGCCAATAGTTCTACAAATGCTTCACAATTTCTGAGTATAATCTTAACTTTCTCTGCCCGTTCCATCAATTTGGTCTTTCCCCCTGGACCCATAACTGTTTAGGTATCTTTCGCATTTTTTTCCAAACAAACATTTGCATTATTCTAGGATATGTCAAGGTAGCCTTGGAGATTTCGAAAGGTTTAAGTGCAGACAACATTGTAGCCTCCAATACAGGTGACTGCACACCAAAGATTTTGTCTTTGACCGTGTATTTTACCGTGCGTCTTCATCAATCTTTGCCGACACCTTTGCTTCAGTTAATTCTTGTAGCAAAATCAATGTGGCTGTATTTTTTTATATGGTTTGTTTGTAGGCAGACGCACGCCAAGCTGTATTTTGCGCTCGATGTAATCATATTTCAGATCAAAATCATAATGATAATGACGTCAACGGGGGTAGCAACACTGACACGAATATACGCGTGTTGATAATCTGATGGCAGGTGGTGGTCACGGCAAAGACGATGATGGCTGTGTGTAAGTTTTCTTAATCTTCTTTGAGTGGAGTTCATGCAAATTAGCTGTTAAAACTTCTCGAGGTCGGGGATGCAGATTCCTGGTACATCGACCTCGGTGGCGTGGTGCATTCGCGTGCGCCTCGCGGCTGTAGGAGACACATTGGTGCACGGGTTCGATCCCCACCGTTTACGACTCCAGCGTAACAGACTGGTAGAGGGTCAGTTTTACGACACAATGCGAACGCAAACTTGTGGACGTTAAATGTTGTTTAAGGGTCAGTCCGAAAAAGTTTTAAGTTCCTAGTACGTTTGCTGGTATCCTGGTCCTTTGCGCTTTGAGGATTTTTTAAATCTCCTATGTTGGAGCAGCGTACAGGACGGTAGGCTCCGTTACCAAGGCGATATGTTTTCCTATGCCCTCAGACAGGATCTTGGCCAGACAATTTGTCAGTTTTTTTGCATTCGAGGTCACCTTGGTATTGAACACGTTAATAGAGATGGTCCTGCCTATTGTTACACCCACACATTGGACGTACCTGATGATATGTATGCTCCCGCTTTTCAGTGCTAAGCAGATGTCTCTGTAACTCTTGCGGCCCGTGAGTAGTGCGGTCTTGTTGCTTTCGAGCGCTAGCTCGAAACCGTGCTCTAGCATCCAGCCGTAAACAAAATTGATGGAGACTTACGCTCTTCCTTGTAGCATGTCTGCCTCATGCGCTGTGTCCAAGATGGTTGGGTCGTTCGCATAAGCGATTGTCTGAACGCTCGCCATTCTGCAAAGTCACAGTATGACGCCGTATGCTATGTTCCAGGGCAGAAGCCCTAATATAAATCCCTGCGAGACGCCAACACTCATGGCAAACTCTGTGCTTCCTGTGGATGCCTGACCTGGTGCTGAAGTAGGAGGCTATTATACTTCGAAGATACAGAGAAATTCCCATTTGAGCCATTACATCTATACTGGCCTGCTAACTCAGTGAGTTGAACCATTGGCTCGTATTTCATTGCTTTTTGGCTTCCTGTAGAAGCAGATCGACAGTAAAGATAATTTCCGTCGACAGCAGTTTGCGGAAGCCAAATTGCCGCCTCATATTAAGGACCGTTTGGAATGCTTTGCCCAAGGTGTTTAAAACACATTTTGGGCGGTACGCGCTGGGGTCAACGGCTTTTCTGTTTTCTTTTTTATAAGGACCAGGGTAGCCTGTCACTACGACGCTGGGTAAATTCCCTCTTTCAAGAAGAAGAACCTTCACAGCTTCTGCCGGGATTCGGTACGGACCAGGCACTTTGTCGCTAGGCGACCGTTTTACTAATTTATTACCTACATGTGAATAAGGGCAAGTCTTTCTATTCCATATATATCTTTGGACGGGTGGGCTCCGCGTGGCTTGGGTAGTGTGGGTTTGCCGGTGCTCGTTGCCAGGTGTTTTTGGAGCGCTGACCGTGGTCTCCTTAATATATCTATGACAATATTATAGAACGTCCCCGATCTTTTTGCTTTTAATTACCGTTTTGGAAGCCTTTATCGTGGCTTGTAACTCCCCCAATGCTTCTTCCATCCCTGCTCTTTTTCTTCTAGCACGGGTGTGCATCGGCCGCGCTGCATTACATGCACCCTTCAGGCTCTCGACTTCCTTGGTCCACTAGTATTTGGGTGGAGGATGCCTGCGGCGCACGCTTCGCCGTCGAGGCGAGGCTGCCTCGCATGCCTTTTTTGTAGTTCCAGTACAACATACTCAAGTCGGAAGTGTCTCCGTGTATCGAGAAGTATCTGTCCTTCTGTTTTTGCAAGCGCGCCATGCCGCCCGGCATATGTCTTCCTCCTGCTGGACAAGCGATTCTTATAAATTATATATAAAAATATCTGTGCTCACATTGGGAGTCATCATATGAGACCCTCCAGTTTCGCACTTTGTTTACAGTGTTTTCACATCCGGATGTCAGATATATAATAGAAGCTTGATCTCTTCCCTTAAATGTGGGTGGAAGGCCTTCGTTAAAGATTGTCATGCCTTACTGCGCTAACCAATCTGTTAGATCTCGGCCTCTTACTGCTCTGTGCAAAGGGTTTGCCCACGTCTGTGGCCTGAATTCGTGAGCACGATTCTACCAGCATCTTAAAAGTTTCTGAATGAGTTTCTCTGAGCTCTCCACGTTTTGCAGATCTCTTTGTAACCAGAAGCACGACAGGGCTGGAAAATTCCAAGATAGAGCGTTCAGTCAACTAAAAACGCATAGTAATTGCAAACAATTATCAAGAACAGGAACACTTTTGCAGACACGCTGACGAGTATTTTGTAAAACATACGATCGATATAACCACCTGGTAGAAAGACTATTCGTCAACTTATGCAAACGTTTCACAGAACAGGTTCAGTTTTTGATGTGTTATGCCGTAAATTGAACGGACCACCCGTTCAGCTGAAAATATTGTCGCTGTGCCAACAGTGTGGAACAATGTCCGGAAACATCGGCTCGGCGACGTACTTAGCAACTGGATCTTTTGCGCACCTCAACCTGGTGTAACGTGAGCTCAATTCCGGCAGTGTATCCATATAAGATTCAGATGACGCAAGAGCTCATAGAGGTGTAATTTAAAAAACTGTCGCATCTGAACAACTAAAACATGAGATCAAGCCGTGGGGTTTGCCTCATGTTTTAGTTTTTGCATATGGCACATATACATGTGCCATATGTGACATTCTGATACGGCTGAATGAAAATTGAGCATTTGAGTTTAAAGTTGAATCCTTTAAGGCTGAAGTTGAATCTTGCGCAACGGGGACATTTACCCACCCTCGAGATCTTGCGATTTAAAGTCGGTAGACTTTTCCTGTGATGTTTTTAAAAGAGTAAAGTGATGACTAATAATTTTCCAACCAACATCGAACTAAAGACCATTAAACAATAAAGCGCACATTAAAGTAAATTAGAAGTCTGATTTTTGTAAAATTGTTATATATTCAGTAAAAAAACCAAATAAGCCACTATTTCACCGATCGTTTTCATTGAAAATGATATTTTATCTGTGCTAGAAAAAAATATGTTTTAAAATATCAAAAACATTTGTTTTATATTACGTAAGATAGTAATTTGTTTTCTGTTATTTTAACACCCTAAATATACATATAGCGAAAAATAGATCAAGGGGAGAACGAGAGGGGGTAAAAGAATCTGGACAGGTCAAGTGACGACGACGACACTACATCGCGTACGCCGGCGGGATATTGCGTACAAATCCTAAATGTCGTGGCGCACAGATTTGCTACGCACCCCCGCGTTGCGAAAAACCAGACTGATACGCTGCGGTTGCTGCTTCCCAGCATGGCCGAACAATTTCCCAAGCCCGATACAACGGACGATTTGCTGGCTTGCCAAAGCTGGTTCGTACTGTACCGCCAGCTGTTATCGTAGTAGCCAGATTAAAAGAAGTCATATTAGCATACAGGGTTTAGCATACAGGGTGGTAGTGGTGGCCAAATGGTAGATTAGCGGATTAGCTTTCAAAGAACAGCCTGGGCGATGCGTCGGTGTGCGAATCGGTTCGAAGCTATTTGCACACGCGGAGGTGCTACGCTGGTGGTGCTTTTGTGGATCACTGACATTTGCTCATACATTCGTTAAGTTCCTTACGGCTCGGCAGCAGGAATAGTTTAATTTTGTTTACTGCGAACTAGTGATTACAGCAATGGCGATTAATAAGAATAATAGGTATTATTATTATTATTATTTGTTAAACAATGTTACAGTTGTGAAGTCTGAACGCATTAGTGCAAAGTTTTGTGAATAATTAGTTCACTCCATGGCGCCTAACATAGATGCCGCGTTCCCTCTGCAAACGGCCAAGGACAACGCTTGCCTCAAGAATTGACTTCGGTCGTTTTTGACCTCCTGAATTCGCTTACTTAATTCTTTGAGAAATGCTTCGGTTCCCTTGCTGATTGGTCCTAGTGTCTCCATGGCAATAGGCACAAAAATATATCTTTTTTTGAGTCCAGCATATTTAACCCGTTTTCTGGCGTCGGCGTGCTTTGCTACCCACCCTGGCTCAACGGAGCTGTGGTGTAAATAGGAAGCCGCGGTTGTGCACGAAACCGTTGCATCCCAAGCTAGAGACTTCCCGTGTGACCATAATGCAATGATCACCCCATCAGGTCTTTCTTCGCCAGCGGACACTAAACCTCTCGGTTCAAGTGTAGATGGTGTACCGGCTTTCCTAAGGGACCTTATGATCACACCGTTTAGTTCAGCATGTCTGGACGATCTACCGGCGCTCTTCGGGCAGCTCAGTGGATGTAGGCCACTGGAATCTACCATCTCTCCACAGAGTTTGCACTGAAACGGCTCGCAGACGCTAGCGCCGATTCTGAGTGCTGACATCATGCGGAAAGAGTTGGGATCCAGCATGGTGCCGAGCTGAGGCGAGGGTAAAACTTTAAGCCAACCCCCACTGAAGTTATCTTGTGCCGCTAAGAATACGGCGCGGTCTCTCCGGGAAACAAGCTCGTCTAAGATTTATCTGCTCTTTTTTTGCTTTTGAGCTTATCTAGGTTATATTGGCTAGGATATTCTTCTAAAGGGCCCGGGTCTAGCATGGTTTTAGTAGTAGTTATTATTATTAGAATCAGTATCATTATTAATATTATTATTGTACAGGGTTTATAAAGAAGATGTTTCACTGGTGCGGATGTAACATGGAAGATTACATGCGTGCGTTCATCTGAGGAGGGGGGGTGGAGGGCGTAAATGGTGGGCTGTGGCGGCGAGAAATATCCAGCCTTTTAGTTGATGGTCATTTAGACGAGCGTGTTCATATACAACGCCTGCTGATGTTTGTCTTTTTGTTCTTTTAGAAATCCCAAAACGAAGTGTTGCCGGGCTATTAGCTTCTCATTGTGTGCAGCAGCGAAATAAATCCATATATATATATGGATATATATATATATATATATATATATATCCATATATATATATATATATATATATATATATATATATATATGCATATATGTGTGTATATGCAAGTGTGTATAATTGCACGTTGTGGTTAAGGCTCCCTTACAAAAGCTACTGATTAGAAGTACTATATATGTACGCTTTGTACGCTGGCTAGGCAGAGCCTGGGTGCGTCGCTAGCTGGGTGGGTTTGTTTCAGGTAGACGTGCCTATACGTACGAGCATTGCAGGCACGGCCGTGTATGAGTCTGTGTGTGCTCTACTCTTGTCTAAATGGCCACCATCTAAAGAGCTAGACATTTCCCGCCGCACAGCCCACCATTCACGCCTCTCTACCACCCGCTAGATTCTGTCCTGCAGGGCCGCCCCAACGGGAGAGGCGCTACTAGCCTATCCCATCTGCATTCTACCTACCTACTAAAAGCCAGTTCGTGTAAACGACTTACTCGCCGTACGCATCCGCTCTCATTTGGCAGGCTCGTTTGCCGCTGTTGCCGCCACGCCTCCACTCCATCGGTCGGTCGCTCGCTCGCTCGTAACGACAGTCAACAACAATAGCAGGAACAACAACGACACCACCACCAACAACAACAACAACAACAGCAAGAAAAAGCTCGATAATAGCGACAACAGAAACGAAGTAACAACAACAGCAACAACAACAACAACAACACCGACGGATGCTGCAGCAGCAGCAGCAGCAACGGCACTAACAACAAAAGTATTAATAACAATAGGACTAACGACAGCAACAACAACAACAACAACAACAATAACAGCCACAACATATAGCAACAAACTGAAACAATAACAACAGGAAAGAGCACGAGCATTAACAATAGCAAGAGTAATGATGCCAACAACAACAACAACAACAATAACAACGGCAACAACAACTGGCAGTAAAACAAACAACAAACTAAGCACTAACGACAACAAGAACAACAGAAGCAACAGCAGCCGCAACCGTTTATTTCTAATAGCGGTTGTTTGTTGCTAGTGACCGCTACTCACGCTCGACTCGGCGATGTACGCGGCTCATTGTGTATTCATTGTATAATATTAGCGCGCGGCGTATTAATGCGAGAAGGCAAAGTTGCACGCCTCAGCGACGGCAAAGAAAGTGACGATGACGGCGACAAGCTCGATGCTGCGTGCAGCATGAATGAAGTCGGCCGGCTGGTGGGCGGACCAGGCGCGGATGACGCCCGTACCCCATCTTCTCTGGCCGCGGGGGGCGTGGGGGGGGGGAGGGCGGGGAAAGCAGGCGAGGGAGGTGTGGAGTGCTCTGCATGGCGAAGAGAGGGAAAAGGGCACTTCGCGCGCCACCTGATGACCACCATCGGCTGAGGGGTAACATGCCGAAACCACGTAGGTTACCACCAACCTCAGCAAACAGCATCAAGAGCAACGGTGGGGTGAGGTGATGATGTTGACGACGACGACGAGGATGATGCCGATGATGATGATAACGACGACGACGATGATGATGGTGACGACGGCGAAAACACAACCCCCGCCATTGTTAGACTGCAGAGGCAGGCGGCTCGGCGCCGAGGGGGTATAGGACGAACGGGAACAAGCGTATGCGTATGTACGCGCCACCAGGAAGAGCATGGTGGCAGGCAGGCACGCAGGCACGAAGATGATCGAAATCGAGTAGGCGCTGCTTACGCATCGAGGGGGCACAACGGACGGGAGCTTCTGCCGAAACAACGACCCTGGAGCAGCGGGGGTGAAGGAAGGCAGTTGCGACCAGCAACAGCTTGGGCGGTGGCGGCGGCCGCAGCGTCTGCTGGCGCGGCTGTATCCTATCAGCTATTTCTGCTGCTGCTGCTCTAACTAGAGATTCCAATGGGAAGCTAACGAGAATAACAGCGAGAACGACGGGGGTAAGCAGAAAGAGAGAGGCAGAGGGAAAAAGAGGGAGGGTCACGACAAACCCTACACAAACAGAGCCCCCGGCGGACAGAACGGCCCTGCACAACCCTGCACAGAAAATGTCGACTAGGCTAGATTTTGCACTGTGGCTTCCTAGTCGGGGGCTATCGATTTGACCATGCAGCAAACGACAGTAGCAGTAAAAGTTGTTTGCGGATAGTGTGTGAAATTAATTAGATGTGCAGACCTTTTACACACGCCACACGTGCATATCTACGTGCATGTGTGCATCTACGTAACACTTCAATGTTAAATTATCGTTGGAAAAGTTTTATATATTCTTATTTATATATAAACAGATGGGCGTGAAAAAAAGCAGACTACGTGGCGACATGTATTCCCGACACAAAATAATTAAACGATCCGGTGTATGCTGGCGTAACAAATTGCACGCCATCCACAAAATATGCCGCAACAATGTTGATTTAATGTGTTTTAATGGGTATCTCACACAGTCTCCCCATACAGATAGCCTACTACTAACAGAAAGGGGGAGGATCTTTTCACTGATGCATACGTTTATGTCACGTTGACGTAACCTTTTGCGGTCAGTTGTATGCTTGCCCACATCCCGAAGTCTCCACAAGTTCTACAACATTCATTAAAACAGAGACAACAACATGCCATGTGAGCATGCGTAGCTATTTTATTCCGATTTTCCTATACTCTCTGCTTGGTTTATGCTCGACTCATGAAAATTATGTCAATATATCTAAACGAGTGTACTCAGACGACTCTAAGCGCAGATTTTATTGTCATGCCCTGTCATTCGTTATGGCACGTGGACGCCAATTGTTTTGCGACTTCGATACCTAGGAACAGTCGCCTGCTAAGCCACTTTAAAATTTGTGCTTAACTCTCGGTCTTGTTTTGCCCCTTGCAAGGGTGCCGGTGATGCCTCTCCAGGGTCGAGGCATCGCTCTCAATGGGACCCAGGTTCCCCCTGTTGTGCCTTCGAATGGCCTTACAAAGCTAGAGAGGTTTGATCTGGTGAGTCTGTTTGTCCGCACAGGCCTTGCTGGGGGTTGGTCGGTGGGCCTCCATGGGGCAAAGAAGAAGAAGAATTAAGAACAAGGTAGAAAGGGCGAAGGGGAACATACACAACTCTGCAGGGCGGGATCTAACAGCTGGCAAGCTTGGGGTCTTTCTTGCTCCGCTTGCCCAGCGTGAGCAATGCTCCCTTCTTCTTGCTAAACTTAGTGTTGCTGTAGTACACGCGCCATTCCCATCTTAATGAAATCTATTCCTGTTCGACGAGTCGCGGGAGGGGCGGGAATCTCTCCACGGCCTCGGCCTCTCCTGCCTTCCCTACCCTATCATGCTAAAGTCGCTCCGTCACCTCCGTATAGCCCTGCGTAACTCGGAAGACTTAGCAGAGCCGAATATCAGTGACCCTTTCGAGCCCCAAGACCTTCAAATAGGTCATACTCAGCACAATGTATTTTCGAAAATTTCGAGGAAAAAAAAGGCTTTTTACGTTATGATAACAACATTGTAGACGCTCGTAATGAGCTAAAAAATATATAATACTCTCCTTAGAAGTGTATAAAAATGTATTTCAAAAACGAATCAACTAACGTGCAACAAGTTAAGAGTTAAACGTTTTGGACTGGAACGGTTGTACCGAACCCTCACAGGGCAGCCTTATAACAGCTTGACACATAAGCGGGTTCTACTGAACAATATAATAATTTAAAAAATAACAATACCAGGCTTGGTTATTAACGTTTCGAGAATTTTATAAAAACGAACTACTGTCGTCCAGATGTATATATATATATATATATATATATATGACGAATGCCATTTATTTATTTAACTTCTTTATGTTAGCACATTGGAGTTGAGAATTGTTTCCGCGCGAAATGTGGTCACGGGGTCCCTTACACAGGGTTAGTTAAGTTCAACAATTTGCTTCGCACAAACGCTGCATTTATTTCCAAATTGAATGTTGAGCGATAGCCTTTGACGCAAGGATTCGGGTACCCTCGTGTCTTCCGTCGAAAGACTGAGGCTTCTATCCACGCGCTAATTTAGATTGATAAGCCTGCAGCTCCCATAGTCTCGAACGCTAAAGGACAACATTTGTGCGGATGATCAACGCTAGAGCATTTTCTGCATTTGTTAGCCTCACTTTTGTGAAGGGTGCAATAGAGACCGTTGTCATATCAAACTGGAGTGTGCATAACTCGACATAATATCAGCCGAAACACGCGTGAGATCTGTGTTGTGCCTGAAAGAATTAATTTTAACAGTTATGTGATACCCGTTCCTGCTGAATAACGAATAAGAATGTAAAATAGACATACTGCGGTGGTTGCAGATTGTCTGTTTTACATTCTTCATCCAAACGCAGGCTGTAGGAAACATCAGATAAATGCGCTAGAATGGCTTTTGGAACTTGGAAAGCATATTCATTAAACTTGTTTTTGCTCAGTGGTAGTAGAGGCAGGGCCGAGTATCATATCCGTATGATAATTGATCGGCGTTTTATGTAACAGTCCGCTCGAGTGTATGCGGCTCTTCCCAAAGACGACTTATATTTAGCTGCTACATAATAAGCTATAGGAATTTACCACACTAATTACCTGTGAATATATATACGCTATTTTTATAGCTTTATAAAGTGCTATATATTTGTCTGTATAGTCACAGCTCTAAAGAATAAGCTTAGCTTCGTATGGCTAAACATATAACGTTTGTTTAAGATATTTGGACAATAAATTACTGCTAACAATGTGGCTGTTGTGAGTTTAAAAAGGGCGACTTAATGTGTGAAACTGAAATGCATATAAATGCAAATCAGCAATAGACCCTTGACTATTTTTCTAAGCGGCCGATTGGCGTTGTTTGGTATGCATGTACGCTTTTTTTTATGGAATCGGTATACGCGATCTGAAACGTTATCGTAGTCATTTGTGGAGCGTACCATTTGGTGGAGCCGTACCAGTCTCACGAGCAAAATCCTAATAATTAATAAACAAGTTACAAATCTTGATAGCATCTGTGTGTCCGGCGTATATCCCCCCCCCAATATTTTATAAAAAAGTGGCCCAGGTTATAACGGAGCCACTCTCATTAATTTATGCTAGGTCCTACGAAGAAGGTGTTGTGCCTGACGTTTTCCGACAATCTGTAATAACGCCTGTTCATAAAAAAGGATCCAAGTCAAATATTGATAACTATAGACCTGTGGCACAATTATCAATAGCGTGTATAATATTTGAAAAATTACTTGTGGATCATATATTTCACTTCATGCAGTCTGAGGGAGTGCTTGATGAACAGCAACATGGTTTTACTAAGGGAAAATCTACAGCAACCCAACTAGTTGAAATGGTCCAAGATTGGGCCATTTATATTAACAACAAGAAAACATTTGATTGTATTTACTTTGATTTTTCTAAAGCATTTGACAGAGTAAATCATTTTAAACTCGTACATAGACTAATTGACTTAAATATAGACAAGTACACCGTTTTATGGGTATCAAGTTATCTTACGAATCGGAAGTTTTGTGTGCGGGTAAACAGTTTTAGTCGGTATGGCGTGTGTCCCTCCGGCGTGCCTCAGGGGTCATGTCTTGGCCCATTATTATTTTGTATATTTATCTTAGATCTTAAAAACGTTATACCCGCAACACTTAAGTATAAACTCTACGCAGACGATCTTAAACTGTATGGGCTTTCTGGCACAGAAGCCGAGAGGGGAATATTACAGAAAACAATTAACTCCATCTCCGATTGGTGTCCCAAAAATGATATGATAATTTCGGTCCCTAAATGCGCCGTTGTGTGTCTGAAGGAACGCTTACACACTTGATGGACAAGAGATACCCAGGGTAAACAGCATTCGTGATCTTGGGGTAACGGTTACACCGGAGCTTGATTTTAACATTCACATCACACAGACTATTCAATCTGCTAGTCTTATATGCAATATGATCTTTCGTTGTTTTATTATTAAATGCCCAATGTTTTATATCCGCCTTTATAATAACCTTGTAGTTCCTAAATTCATCTACAGCTGTGAAGTCTGGCGCCCGTATTCAAAAAAACATATTGATGCAATTGAAAAAATGCAGTCCAAATTCCTTCGACGTGTCGCAATGAGATGCAAGGTTGAGCGTAGCAGTCTGTACATACCACCTATCGGAACGACACTCGAGAGCAGATTTTAAAATGTACGAACGAATTTCTCAGTCGAATAGGCTTTCTATCTTTTTTAATATTCGCAAAAACAATCTGCGCAGCACCCAAACCATATCGTCGAAAGTAGTTGCACGTTCTGACCGAATTAATAATATGTTTTCGTGGCGTTTGGCGAGAATGTTGAGGACCATGAACTAGTCATATATTCTTATTCTGTACTACCGCATATGTTACGCAATGGCACTATTTCATTCTATTATCTAGTAAATTGTTCTCTATACTTCCATTATTGCACAATGTATATATTGAATACAGGACTTTTGTGAATAACTATGTACATAATTGTCAACCCTTTGAATATAATAAAGGAGCACTTGAATTGAATTGAATTGAATTGAATCCAGATACCGGAGGGGTTTTGTGAGAGGCAGAGCACAACTTGAAGAAGAGGACGGAGAAAAGGGCGCGCAGAAAGTAAACCGTATCTGTTAATGTAATGATTCGTTAGGTCCTGGAGCTGCAGGAAAATTGCAGATTTTGTGACATGCTGGCAAGCGATGCCTCCCTCTGCCAGCAAAATAATTGTCCTCATAGGTTGACTGACATGCCACAACGTGGCACAGCCACGATGGTGGAACAACGCATATCTTTGGGTATGCATTATAATAGCGCCGTTCTGAACCGTGCTGTGTCAGACAAGTGTCTAAGTTTAGGGCGGACATCTAGTAGATAGCTGACCTTTTATACTCAAAGTAAACCGCCCTGTTCCAGCAACTTGCCAAGGCGTAGTAAAGAAGTACTATTTCGAGAAGCTGGTTTCGAAGCTACTCTGCCAACGACTTACTTTGTATATGCAGTACAAAGGAGCCATTCGCAAAGGAGAGCACGAGCGCTTACAGAAGTGCCCTAACAGTGTGCGACATTTTCTATAGTGATATCAAATGAACGCTAGATGCACGGACGTTCATTTTTGTATGCCGTATTCGTGGACTTCAAAGCTTTAAGTCGACTACGTCAAGTCAAGTTCATTCGCGAAAATAGCGGAATGGTAGCCCCATCCGGTCCCAACTCATTGCTGCCATTAAGATTCTTTGGCTCGGGTGTAGATGGTATCTCTGCCCTTTTAAGGAATCTTTTTACTAGTGGCGTTGAGTTCAGCGTGTCGTGTAAGTCTGCCGGGACTATACTGGCAGCTTAACGGGCGTAGGCAGCATAATAGACATAAGAAAGGCTGGCAAAGGGGGCGCCTATCTTAAGGATTGACACTAAGATCATTAGTATTATGCTGAGTGTATTACAGAAGCACTCAATAGCAATGGATGCCGGAGTAGCCGGCCATCCGAGTTAGTAGCTTTGCCCAAGATGTCAACCTAATCTTCTTTTGTTTGCTATCCTGATCCGAAATCCGCTAGCCTATATTAAATATATCAATTATATATGCCAAAAATCGCTCTTCACTTTATAGCTTTAGAAGCTTTCGTGTTCAACAAGCCTTGGCCTCACGAAAACGGTGAGTCACGGCAGTGACGTTATGAATCAGCACATGCAAGCACAGCCTACGAAGAACGACGTTCCGCTGCGACAGATGAGCTTCGTTTAGACAGGGGTTTTGGCGCCTATTGGTAACGGGCGTCTCTTCCTGTAAAGTTTCTGTGGAACAAGTCATTTGGCAAGCATGTCACGAAACGCGCTGGAAAGGACCTATTTGCCATCAAAAGTCTATTAAGAGTCCTAATTGCCACTTCCCTGATATAGAAGACACAGCGGTAGAACGCTCGGCACAGTGAAAACAGACCTCGATCTCAAAGCCTCTACTAACAACAAGCTTGACTGACAATTTATTGATCCTCTGCTTATAGAAGCCTACGAGTGGGGGGGAATACGAATAGGGTTTCTATTAGTGACTCTAAGAGCAAAAAACGGATAAAGGCCCGAAATTTCACACGGCATGAATGATGACCCGTGACCAATGGAATGAGGCGGCGAACCTCTAATGATTGATTGATTTTTATTTGCCTGATAAGTGTGTATATACATATTACTCTCTCATATCAAAAGCGCGTAAATCTGCAGTAATAGACATGTTGCGGGATATGCAGTACACAGATTTCGTTACCGGCCTACCCCATAGTGCGTTTCCATAATACTTGCTTACATACACAGTATATATGTTATAATTTCGTAGCAGGCCATGTGTGTCAATCCAATCCTACTACCAACAACTGTGGTGAATAAATATGATGTGTGTTATAATACTTGCTGGTGACATGACGCTTTATAACGACTTGGCATCGCACTCTATGCGGATATTGGTTAGTGGATGTACAGCCGTCAAATATATATATATATATATATATATATATATATATATATATATATATATATGACCCCAGCTAGTAAAAAATAACTAAATAAAGAAATAAACAAATAACTAAACAATAAGGACAGTACTATACAGAGCACATTTGGCCTCAAAGGATACGATAATTTACGTGAAGCTGTATCACGACACCGTAAAGCGGCTTGTCCTGACAAAGTGTCTATAATTAGCAAAGCGTAAGCACAATTAAGGACTACCAATACCCGTCGTCGCGCGCGCGCATGCGTACGCCGCTAATCGATCTAGGCGCTTAGGCGTTAGCTGTAGATGTGCATGTAGCTAGATCTTGCATGTTAAGTACAATGAGCACCGGTACTAATTGTTGGTCTGGGCGCGTGCTGTTTGCGTGCTGTGTGTGGTGCCGTGCGATTTCAGCTTCGATCGTATTCACGGCCGTGGTGCGCGGCCGGGTAGCGCTGCCCTGCAGCATCATCCCGCCCGGTCGCGACGACGAGGTCGCGCTCGTTCTCTGGTACAAAGACGACATCCCGGCGCCGATCTTCACGATCGACGCCCGCGAAAGCCGCGAACTCGAATCGGCTCGTCAGACGGCCGTAGACCAGCTCGCCCGACGAGCGATGTTCAACATGGCCAACAAGCCGGCGTTTCTCCAGCTCGACCCTGTCGTCGAGTCCGATGGCGGAGAGTACCGCTGCCGGGTGGACTTCAAGCGTGCGCGCTCGATCAACACCGTCATCAATCTGCGGGTCATCGGTAAGCAAGAAGCACAAGCATCAGAGGTGTTTTTTCTCTGCTCTTTTTTGGGGGGGGGGGGGGGGAAGGTTTTGAAAATGCACGTGATGCACGTGGGGCACGTGGAGCAGCCTGCGCGACCAGTGTAGGGAAAAACTTGGAAACCCACTAATCTTGGATCCCCCTCCTTCCCGCCCAACTTCACCGGCTCGACATCAGTTTGGCATTACTTCGAAAGCACAGTTTTCTGTTTTAAGGTAGGCTGTAGGGTTTCAGATATAAGTGTACATCTGGCGATAGTATTTTAGCCGCATCAAGCATTTTGACATTTAAACCTAATATTTGGCATATTACTATGCACCTATAGGCCTACGGGCGATCTCGTCTATGCTAGATGTATAACCTGTTGGAATTGGTATTTATTATACAATGTTTATCTATCTCATAAAGCTAAATTGCCATGAGGTTTGATCTCACTTCGTCTATGCGGCTAAAGCCTACGGGTTGGACGTAGATAGCATTGCGAATTGGTAGAGATTCGTCGAATAGCTGATAACTTGTAATAAGTTCCTGTGAGGCAATTAGGCTGATATAGCCTTATGCGTCAATATGAAATGAGGACCATATACATAAGCACGAAACTTGACAGGGCTTCCCCGGGTTGATCCTAAAACTCAACAGAGCCCTTCGAGTTTATTTTCGTGGCTCTGCATGTATAAACCTGGTTTTGCATATATATATATATATATATATATATATATATATATATATATATATATATATATATATATATATATATATATATATGTATATCTTTTTTTATGGTATGCTTTTCAAACGGGTTGTTACTTCTGGTTTAGCCCATCAATGTGTGTAGGCCTTCAGGCATAAACGAGTTCAGCTTCTTCTTAACGGAGTGTAATGTCTCTTAAAAGCAATATGAACCTTCGACAGACATAATTAGAAGTCTATGCGGCAAAATCAACGCTCTACGCATGCAGAACCATGAAAATGAGCTTGTATATATATATGCCGAACCAGCTCCACATATATCGATAATTGACTGGGTTGATCCGCACCCTACTAAATGGAGCTCTGCAAGCTTTTCATGCGTAGATCCTTAAATTTGCCATATAGACGTCTAATTAAGTCTGTAAAGTGTATAGATTGCTACTAAGATACATTACATTAAAGAGAAGCTCAACTCATTCATATATATATATATATATATATATATATATATATATATATATATATATTCATATAGGAACTCCTAAGACGAAGCGCCATCTACCATAACGCTGATACATATAGACAGCGACTGCGAGATTTGGCACTATCACGTTCGGCAGGCCGAAACGGCAAATCGAAATGTTTGTACCTCATTAGCGCATTACGAGCTATTAGCTGAATGCGACAAGGTAATCATCCCATTCGCTACTGGGGAGCCGCCGCGCGGTGGACACCTAAGACAGTAATCCGCCTTGCGGGGACGAGGATTGGAAACAAATTTCCGCCGGCTCCGCTCCACCAGTGGCCTCGAGACGAGGGACGAGGTCGATAAGTCGGCGCCAGAGTCTGCAGCAGAAGAGGCATAGGGAGGGTATTAGGAGATGATAGTGGCATTCACACGCTTGCCCTTGGGCACTACGGCAAGCGACGTCGCAATGGCCGTCCTCATCTGCGCCGTCCTCTGTTCCTGCCCCGCAATTACAGTCCAAACATGGAACACGGACAAGCCAATGGCCCTGCAAATACTAAAACTGGCAAACGTATACAAAATAGAACAGAACCTGAACCTGCGTTTTTAGAAATAATCCTATGTATGTTTCCTGAAGATGACAACACCTAGTTAAAGTCATATTAGCCAAAAAGGCAGAAAGGGGCTACTTGAATATTTGATTCGCACATGTGGAGCTATAAAGGTGCCCTCATTTCCTTTAGATCACGGCAATTCCCCCCTCCCTGAGTGCAGATGTTCACTTGCAGATTTCACCTTTCGTCGAACTACCATTTTTTTTCTAGAGATATGTTAGATCTAATTTGCTTATGTCATTTGTATGGCAGGATTGGAATTATTTCTTCGTATTATTGAGACACGTAAAATAAATCGTGCGGGCAAAACGAATTAATGTCCGACAAATCTGGCGGCACCTATTGCGGTTGGCGGCCACTGTTGTCTGTCGGTGGGGTTTTCGATAACGGCTGACGCTAGACCACGGCTGCTGTTGTTGCTATAGTTAATACTATATTATTATTGTTGTGGTTGTTGTTGTTGTTGTTGTTGTCACACGACGTCAATTGCATCCGAAATTGTTGTCGCTAACTCTCGCCTTGTTGCAGTGCCTCCCGGCGAGCCGGTCATCGTAACCGAGAAGGGCAAGCCGCTCCGGGGCCTGATCGGGCCCTTCAACGAGGGCGATCCATTGACGCTCGCGTGTCGTGCCGATGTCGGCAAGCCACGTCCGACGCTCAAGTGGCTGCAGGAGGGCCGGGTGATCGACGACTCGTTCTCATTTGATCACGTTGACGATCGCAACAACGTGGTGCGAAACTCGCTCGAAATACCCAAGCTGAGCCGGGCCCACCTTCTGGCCGTGTTCTCGTGTCAGGCAGCCAACAACAACATCACGACGCCCTCGCAAACATCCGTTACCCTCGACATCAACCGTACGTACCTCTCACTACTCGGATCTTCTTATCCGTCTTTCTATACCCCTAGTACTATTAGTACTATGCCTCTATCTCTTTTGACACTTTGGTTTTTTTGTGCCCTTTTCGTCCTCTTAATGGAGATGCGCTAACAACCACGACAATGACAACGACATGAACAATAACGCTATCAACAACAGCTGCAGTATCAAAAACAACAACAGCAACAACGACAACAACAACAACACTACTAAGATAACGGTCACGGCAATAGCGTATGGACCTTAGCGGGCTAACATCCACTCGCTAGGGTCGAGTCCTACACTGTTCTAAATGGGAAGAGGAACCCTTCTCAGTTCCTACTGCAGCAATAGTCCGTAACAGTGTTTATTTCTCTTAGAAATAGGCTATATACCTTGAGAGAGACGCCGCGATAGCATCAGCACAAATATTCAGCATAAATTTAACTCGGATCGTGCACCACATCTATAGATAAAAAAGAACAGTCAAATTGCTGCAATAGCATTTGTCTTACCTCGCCAACGCTGCGGTTGTAGCGACTTACCTGGCGGTTAAGCTGCTATCAACGTATCACACGTGGTCACAAAACCTACCCTATTCGCTACTTCTGCTTAGACCAAAAAAACGAGTAAAATTCCATAGTTAGGCTGTCAGAAAAGCATATATAAGGAAGGCTAGCGTATCGAGCCAAGCGGTTTTCTTTGTGCGCCTTCGTCTTTTTTTGTTCCGTACGTGAAATGTACGCGAAACGGCGCACCGCGTCAGCGTGCACTTTACGTTTGTACGGATTGCCGAACATACGAGCTCTCGAAAACGGGAACTAGCCACGCTCCGATTTGGTGGGCACGGCTTGCAAGCATTCGTGCTTCTTGCTTTCTCTTGCTTAGCCACGCGGATCGGCACAGAGATGTTCTCCTTTTTTTCCGCTGTTCTGGCTATGAGACACACACTATATATATATATATATATATATATATATATATATATATATATATATATATATATATATATATATATATATATATATATATATATATATATATATATATGTATATATATATATACACGTACAGTTCTACATACATACGTGCGGAGGCAACACGCAGCACAAGTAATAGCAAAACTGAACTACTGTTCTTCGGATGCCAATTCCCTCAATTTCGCTCTTGCTGCTGCTGTTGCCGCCACACTCTGCATAACCACCATCGTCACGCTCACAGACACGCTTACACGGAACATCGCCCAAATCGAATTTCTGCAAATGTCGGCCAACCTTTGTTGGCCGACGATGTTGTTTTTGTGGCTGGTACGGCTGCAGCTACTAGCCGAAGACCATAAACGCCAGACGCTTTTTGCGTTTGCCCCTACAGGCAAGCTAACGCGTTCACGTACAATTATACTTGTCTAGAACCCTCAGACCTTCTTGTGGGGGTCTATATATATATATATATATATATGCCGTCATCGGTTCAAAGTCTTGAAAATGTAACTTAAAACAATGTCCACCTTCTTTAGAAAAAAGAATGCAGTTGTTCTCTGGAGTCCTCTGCCGACGGTTTGCTCTAAACAAAATTATATGTATATATAATAATTCAAATTCAAATAATATTATTATTATATATATCAAATATAAACGATAATTCAAAAGCGAGCGGGCTATTGGCAGATGCCAGGGCAGGGATGTTGGATACAAGGATACAAAGAGCTAAATATATGGAGGGACAAAGTACAGAATGTCGAGCATGTGGACTAGGGAATGAGTCAATTGAGCATATTGTTAAAGAATGTACAGCCCTAGGGGGAAGCAGAGATATAGAGCTGTCGGATGCCCTAGCTCTAGGACCAAACGTTAGAAAGGACCTGGTCGATATTACAAAGAAGAGGCTGTCCCAATGGAAAGCAAATACTCAGTAGGTATGGAAGTGTACATTGATTATTCAGATGCATAGGTAACATATATGCTGCCGCTCTAAGCGCCCCTGATAAAAAAGGGTGACATGTGTATTTAGGTATGCATGCCAAGCGAATAATAAATCAATCAAAATCAATCAATCATATGTATATATGTATATATATATATATATATATATATATATATATATATATATATATATATATATATATATTTATATATATATATATATATATATATATATATATATATATAGTGCTGTCTCTTCAGTCAGCTCACTCTTTTACTTTTTTTAGTAATATGAGATTCGCTTAAGTAACTGCTCTAAATGCTATCTCTCATTTCAGTGAAGCCCCTTGATATCAACATCAAACCGCTCGAAAAGTCGCTTTCAGCGGGTAAATCGCTGGAATTAGTTTGTACATCAACAGGATCACGGCCACCGGCCGTGCTCACGTGGTGGATGGGCGACAAGCAAGTAAAGGCCACGAAAGAGGATTTCGCCAAAGGTGAGACTTTAAATCCGAATATTTCTAGTGTATATATATATATATATTCTAAGTGTCCAGGACCAGCTGCAGATAGCTAAGCAGGAGACAGAGTCACTGGTAAAACTGAGGTCGGATCCAAGTCCTCGAGAAAAAAATTTAACGCTACGCTCGACGACTACAGATTCAGCGTGAGATAGTCCGTGAGATCATCGAGAGCCTCGAATCTACTACAGAGAGAACGCGGTCTTTTTGAGCGCGCGAGATTGCTACAGCGGCGGATTTCTCGGGGCTCTCTGGTCACCGCAGGACAACAACATCTCATTTCGCATGGTGTCGGCTCTCAGAATTGGACTGAATGGAAAACAAATAGAGAAGAATGGCTTTCACCCATTGAGATTTATCAAGAGTCAACGCCTAGCTTGTATGTACAGCGAAATTAACGCAGTAATTTAAAGAGCTCTCCGGAGGGCGGATATACTCAGCACGCTGGAACCCAGACTAAGAGTTCTTGACGCTAGAAGGCCCGACGGTGTCGCCGTCCCTTCGTGGAACAGAGACAAACGTCTGGTTTCGGATGTGACAGTTTCCTGCACAGCCGCACTGTCCTACTTGCGCCACAGTGCCGCCGTAGCGGAATGAAGTGCCGAACACGCAGAAAAAGAAAAGTGGCGTAAATACGCAGAGTTAGAGCCAGGGTACCATTTCGTACCAATCGCGATAGAGACAACGGGTCCAGTCAGCAGAAACACAAGGACATTTAAAAAGCACTTAAGTGATCGAATACAAGCAAACACCAAAATTCTGAGGCAGCTGCTTTCATTGGCAGTTTGCGATGGTCAGAAGATACCTGGAGGAAACCATGGAATAACGAGGGTACTGGTTCTCACCTTATTATATATATATATATACTACTGTGCCCCCTTACTGAGAGACTACTTACCAAACTGAGCGAACGTTTAAAGATAACTACTGGGGACAAAAGAGCCGCACAATTCTTACGTCAATAACATTCTATTGACGTCCAGTGATGCAGCGCGATCTCAATTTTGGAATCGTTTGCCAAATGATGCAGACCAGAGCTGTTCTAGGCTGAAAGTTGACACGTTTACCGACACGGATTTGTAACATGAATTAATGAATTAAGAAAAAAATATTTATAATTTATTGTTTGCTTGGCATGTATACCTAAATACACATGCCACCCTTTTGTATCAGGGGCTTATATATATATATATATAAGGTAGACTAAAGCCAACAAAAAACAACATGCAAACTAGACGCCAAGAAGTGCAGTAGCAGCAAGCTTATTTTTCTCAAACACAGAACATTGCGTCGTTTCGTTTGTTCCTTCAAAGAGGCAGACAGACACACGAAAAAGGCATCTGTTTTCGTTTCTACTAGTTGTAGTAATAATACGCTATTGTTGTAACGCTTAGCGTTTCAACAAGCGCTTACGGTCGTTTCGACGCATACGTGTATTTTTCTACACAGGAGGTTCGAGCTCGAGCACATCGGTGCTGGTGTTAACGCCGAAAGCCGAAGATGACGGCAAAGTCATCGCATGCCGAGCGGATAACCCCGCTATTGCTGGAAGCGCCTTGGAACGAAGTTGGACCCTCGACGTTCACTGTACGTACGACAAAATGCGGTGACTGTTTCTGGCTTTGCTATTGGTGCATGTATTAACTTCTTCCACTTTCACTTACTACAACTAGTACTGCTAGCACGTCGTAATAAGTAGTAGTAGTAGTAGTAAGTGAAAGCAGAAGCGGTTTTTCTCACTATAACAACTTTCACTAACAGGTCTACTGTGGTTGGCTTACGGCGGAAACGGAGAGGACACGTATGATAGCGTAATAACGTAATAAATAAAGTCTCGACAGCAACGCTATTGTGAGAGCTATACAGTGCGTTCGTTACGTATAGCTGATGTACCGGCTCGCAAAAAAAAACTTGAACTGTTAAAGTAGATTTCAGATATGGTAACGGCGGATGCGTCCAGAACGAAACGGCACGCAGTAGTACGATTTCCAGAATCAGACGGCGGCGATTGTCATGCCGACATGCGACGTCAGATTTACTAACCTGAGTTAGGCTGAGTTTGCCTTATCGTTCGATAACTATGCCTAAATGCGGCCGAATGAGTCGTCAGGTTATCACACTCTCCCATGAATGCCTTAGATCTCAAGGTTATTTTGCTAGCTGTGCTAAGTTTTGGCCAAAAGCCAAAGGATTGCATTGTCCGACCATCGAAAATTGCATTCAAAGCTGTTGATATCTAGCTTCGTTAACGAGATGGATAGGTCCAACAAAGAACAAGTCATATGCCATCAGGGCCCAAAACGAATGTTGGGTTATTCTTAAACACTTAGTAGTTAAGTGACGGTTGGCACATGTCTGGCTAGTGATACCAATATTCTAATGCGGCCGGTGCTCTATATCTCGACCATATCTAAAAACGGCTCTGCCCAACGAAGGGAGCGTACTTACATTGAGTTGTGGCTCTTTTTATTTATTTTACATCCTTGCTCTGCTAGTTAAGTATTAGTAGTTGCAGAAACCGTGTTTGTCGCTTTATCATGGTCGTATATGTATTTTTTTCGAACATGCGTACTCCTGCAAGGAAAACGTAACTAATCGTAACCAAGATGTCAGATAGGCGGGTATTATTTGATTTTTTATGCGCCCATTTGACCAATCGCCTAGCAAACAACTCGTTTACGAACTTAAAACGGGCCACGGCTTTTTAGATTGTGATAGATTGCTGGCTCCTTAGGTGATTGGAGCATACATTGCACAGGAATTGATGAAAAAATGTATTCTAGCATTACACTAATTGTTATTTGACATAGAGTATGTATGTTTCTGGCTTAAAAAGTGAGTTTATACTAGGAAGAACATCAACTGGCATGCTCTGAGAGCACCTGAACCGCGTGCGCCTTTGGAACGCGTCTTTAATGCTTCCCCCTAACTTTCTATAGTTAGCCCTAGTATGGGGTTCCTAGACAGGAGAGCAATTTGCAAATTTGGGAAGAACAAGACATTTATAAAGGTGATTGTACACATGAGGTTTATTAGAATAAAGCAGCGGAAGACGGTGTTAACAAGACGCAATGATGCCTTCGCCAATTTGGTAACGTAAAGGCTAAAATCAAAATCAGACGTATAATATACTTATGTGTAATTACATAGAAGTGACGATCACTTAAAAATGCTCTTACCCATTCCACGTACAGATGCGGATACCAGTGTGTGCGCAGCAGAAGAGAGTGTTCAACTTTGTCGAACGCGCGCTATATATATATATATTCTCAAACATGTTTTATGTTCAATATCCGCCGATCTCAGATGCCCCGAAGATTTCACTGGGCCTTGGCGCAAACTTGCGCGACAGTGATATCCAGGAAGGACGGGATGTCTATCTTGACTGCAAGATACGCGCCAACCCGCTGACGTCGGAGGTCATTTGGGAATTTGAAGGACGCGAGCTGCAAACCAACAAGAATAAGGGTACGTGATTTAAAGCTGGGCTACCGTTATTACGGGTGCGACCAGAACTACTATTATGCCATATAAATGCTAAACATTACTAGAAGGAGTACTGCTACTACTACTACTACTACAACTAGTTGCAGTAAGCGGGACACAAACCATCCTGGTCCTGACTTAGTTCACATGATGTAGATGATTCGTCTTCCCGTGATGACCCAATGGGGAAGACGAGATGAAGACGGAGTACCCTAGCATACCCACAAACAAAAGCCAAACGTCAATATCGTTTATGCCTGCCACGTAGGCGGCCAGCCAGTAAAGCGTTTCTTGGCATCTAGTGAATTGAGTGCACTAAACTG
Source organism: Dermanyssus gallinae (assembly GCA_003439945.1). NCBI lineage: Eukaryota > Metazoa > Arthropoda > Arachnida > Mesostigmata > Dermanyssidae > Dermanyssus > Dermanyssus gallinae. The sequence goes on along the minus strand of QVRM01002482.1, from coordinate 235,202 downwards.
GATCGACAATTGCTATGAATATTGCTGCTGCTGTTGCTGCTGCTGTATGGACCAAAAATTGTGCAATATCCGCATAATATTCTATTGTGGCATAATTGATTGCTGCTATTAAGTTATTTAACTAGTGGTGTGCCACCACAGTTATAGATTGGGACGAATTCGACCAATGACCGCCGATGCGGTACAACAGTGAGGGAGACCGGGCTTGGGGTGTTTGTTCATGATTCATTGATCGAGTGGATCGAATATTGCCGATTCCGTTTTGATTTGATGGAATATCGAAGGTCGTACCGCTTTTTGGCCCAAAATTATCCACAGACATCTTTCAGGTCAGCCCGGTCGAAATGTCGAAGGGCCGAAATCGTGGCAGTTAATTGACAAAAAGGCATCGCCTCTTACGCCTGTAGCACAAGCGTTAATCTCTGCTAGTGCTTACTAATATAGTATATATATATATATATATATATATATATATATACATATATATATATATATATACATATATATATATATATATATATATATATATATATATATATATATATATATATATATATATATACTATATATATATATATATATATATATATATATATATATATATATATATGCATTGATTATGGTCGTAGACATAGTGTTTTCATAACCGCTATTGGCAACATTACTTTGTATGTCATACAGGCATTATTGTGAGCAGTTCATCATTGGTGCTGCAGGCGGTGCAGCGGTCTCAGCGCGGGTGGTACACGTGTTCAGCCAGTAATCGTGAAGGCGTTACCGTCAGCAACCGACTCTTCCTTCGAGTAAAATGTACGCTAGTTATGTCAACCACGTCGCGCATGCCATTACTGTAGTTACATTGTTTACTTCGCTTCGATCATCGTAGACAGACCACGTTTAAGTCAGCTTAACACCGCAACAAAATAACATAGACAGGGAAATATTCAATCCTAGCTTTGCGGCAAGCATTTTAGCTATCATCGGCGGCTGAGAATTTGGCTACCAATATTTAACTACAGAAAATCAAAATACATTTTCTGCCTGGGCTAATTCGGCTTGATCGCTTCTGCTCACCCAAAGTTGTATGCGGTGCTTAACCTTGCAAGTTTGTTCGCGGACATAATATAGCTGAATTACTTATGCCAGCGAATGTTGTGCGCCAATCATCCTCATCCATCACTCAGTGATGGTACGCGCAGTTAAGGAAACAAAAAAGAAGTTAATGGTTTACTGTTATTCATTCCCGAAAAAGAATACTAATGAAATGTGGCTTTTCTCTTTAACGAAACTCGGATAATTATTCACACAATTAATCGGTATATAAATGATGTGATTCTTTACGTTTGATTTAGTCAATACGAACAATAGTAACGTCGCAAAAAGACACGTATTTTCTAGTACATTTTGAAAAAAGTAGATCGAAAAAGGGTTGAATCCCAGATTGTGACAAGGTAGCAGTAGTGCAAATGCTGCGATAGTTGCTGTGGTCGTTTTCATGAAGTTGTCACCGTATGCGACCGACCTTCAGCTGTTCAGGCCAAATGGGAAACTCTAAACTCACGAACTTCTCGTTCTACGAGACGACGGTAGGGGGCAGGAAGGTACCATTGTTTTGTATCATCTCCGTGTATCGCGTAACTGCATGTGAGCTGTGTCGACTTGGTACGACAAAAACAATAGCAACTGCAACAACAACAACAATAACAACAACAACAACAACACCAATAACAACACCAATAACAACAAAAACAGCAGAGACAAAAAACAAATAAACACGTTCCGTGTTTCCGTCGCCTAACCTTGTATTCTTGTTGCTTGGCGTGACGATGGTCCGGATCTTAGACGCTCCTCGGTGCCGCGAACAGCAGCGACGCGTGTACGGCGTCGACCTGCACGAGACGACGCAGATTCGCTGCGATCTGGATGCCGATCCCGACTCGCATATCGAGTACACGTGGGCGTTCAACAATTCGCAGGGCAAACGTGCCGATCTCAACCCGCTCACAACGAGCGCCCACCGAACGTCGAGGTGAGTGGTCGGGACGACACGTGACACGATGTCGTAAATCGACTGTATAGCCCGCAGCCAGATGCGCACACCCCACATGTGTGCGCCACATCGTCTGGGGTACGGCCTGTCTGAATGTGGAACGGCACCACCACATGATGGATGCCTTATGTATATGCATGCACAACCACATATGGCACATATGTGGTTATGGTGCATGCATAGGTGCCCTATATCGTTTTTTGCAGACTGACCCTCAGCCAACATTTTGTGTCCACGGATTTGCTATTTTCGCATTGCTTCGTAAGACGGACAATGTTAATGTAAATCTGTAGCAGCGGGGGAGGGGGGGGGTCGAGCCCGTGCACCTCTGTCTCCTTCGGCGCAAAAGGCGTACACGAATGCACCACGCCACCGGGCATGACATGCGTGCCCTATACAGAAGGGCACAGTCCTTCTCTCGGCGAAGTCTTCACGGCAGTACACAGTTGTATCCTTCACAGCAGCAGAGTCGTGACCGCAGGCATACTTTTCATGTGGGCACGGGTAAATCATCACGTCCTACCTACTGCGCGGTATGCCCGTAGCAGTACACCAGCGAGATATAGCTCCGATAAATGCCACAGCAGAAACGAAATATGCCGTTCTGCCGATGTACTCCCAGTATTGCCCATCGAAAACAGACATAGAATAATTGGTGGTGTTCCCAGTAGCTAGAGGTAAAGCCAAACCAAATAAAACAATCACAGCAGACATATCTATGACCTTCCGTATCACATTTAGAAAAAACATATAGTAAGGCAAAACGATTTTATAAATGTATATTATTGACGCTAGTGCAGTAGTACGTATGCTTAGCTTTATACGTGTACTTATAATAGTTGAGACTAAGTTTGTAAACTGCTCTTGATACTGTTCTATTAAGGTGCAAAATCTATAATAACGTTAAGAGCAAATAAATTCGAAAAGTGTTTTGCTAGTTACTGACAACATTGCGTCAGCAGCAGATCGTACCTTACCGCGGGAGAAACTTTATTATAAGAAGGGTAGTGACACTCGCGACGAAACTGATGTTCTATTACATTGGGAAGAACGGACGGCGCTTCCCAGAGGGTCGTCTGATGGCGTAAAACAGGTTTCATGCATCAAAAATGCACTTAACTCTCGCTTATCTATCATTCTGATCGTCAATCTTGTTTAGTGTGTGTGGCCGGTGTCTCCAGAAGCTATCGTAATAGTCATTTATGTCACGGACAAGGTCACAACCGTGGTGGAAGAAATTCTTTGTTTAAGGGCTGCACATAATTACGCAGGAAACCAAACCATTTTTTTGTGGAGGGAAGTTGTTCGGTGGCTACCAGTGGACTCCGCTGCAGCGGCCAGTGCCTTAAACGTGCTAGCTTATTCTAATCTTATACGGACACGAGTCATACGGGCTGTTACGTTTCAAAGAAGTGCTGAAACCGATGCTGACTTCACCAGCCAATAGAGGTAACCACTATATCTGAATACTTACACGACACCACATTGTGAATCTTTATGATAAACAGTGTCCCTTAACTGGCTTACGTTCTCGATCATGTGTATAGTCACTTAAATTAACCAGATATCCAGTCGTCGTAACGTTGTTGAACAGTATGGGTGATAACCGCCGGAGTGGTGCAAAAAACCTTACAAACTAGCAAGAAAGAAAAAGTCCCGTATACATATAATCCAGTGATTTCAACCGCAATCAGATTCGGCATGGCAGAGCTACCTCGCTACCGGAATCTCACAGACACCATTCTAGGCGACTGATGAATTACAATTTAATTGCAAAGACTCTGGGTACATTTAACCCAAATTAGTTAGCTAGCACCGTCAGTATTAGTGCTATGTTTACGTTGCGCCTGTTAGTGCCACTTATAGAATGTTGTAAGGTGTAGGCCGTAAATGACTGAGCGTGTTGCATCGCTAACTATGCAGACAAGACTTTAGTCTCGTCCGAAAATCAATCAATACTGCCGATCAATCAGGCCGGTTATCCCTTCTTATTTTCATTTTTTTATTAATTGACGATTCGTGCTAGGATCGTTACTGTGAGCTCCGCTTTTTGAATCTATCGACGGCATGCAATACCTTTCGCCCATTAAGCTCCTTGATACACTCGCTGTTTTGGCGTTTCCCCTTCGTTAGCGCCTCATTTACTATATCCCGCTTCTATATCTTTGCTTATATAGCAATGTAGTAAATAGGTCTACTCAATCATACGATCTGGGCCTTTTGTATAGCGTTCTGCGAATAAGCAAGCTTCAGTGCCAAGCAGCCAGCCCGAAGGCCGAGCCTTGTTGTTCGGGCTTCTGTTTGGGATGACCGCGTTCCATCCAGCGTTCAAGCGCTTTGATGTCATTTTTTTCCTGCTGCCATTCTTGTTACTCCTGCAGCGGCCATCCTACCATCTGACGTCGAGGAATTTTAGAGCCGCGCCCTATTTGTCCCCTCTCTACAACCCCAGATTTGACCTCGAAAATTGTTCAGACAGTCGCCGGGTGGGTGGTCCGCGGCAAACAGATCGTATCTTCGACTTTGTGCTGCCTGCTGTCGACAACATTGGTTTCCTGTCTATGATAGCCCCATGCCAACTGGTATAATAATAATAATAATAATAATAATAATAATAATAATAATTATTATTATTATTATTATTATTATTATTATTATTATTATTATTATTACTGGCTCACGCAATAACAGCAGCAGTACCACCGCCGCCGCCAACAACAACAACAATAAAAGGTAAAAGGCCAAGCACATGAACGCGTCGTTTAGCGTTACGTATCGACGAACGTGGAGCGTAGAATCAGGCGAATAGAGAAATTGTGCGACAGAACCAGACAGCAAGAACAGGAGAGAAAGGCAGCTAGGGAGAGATCGAGAGAGAAATAGCAATAACAGATATCGAATGCAAAACATCAGGAGGCAAACTCTAGAACTCGCTGCATCTCTAGCCGACGACGTTGGTCGATTTGTCGCCGCCTATCTAGGGTTCTGGGCGAACTGGGCGAGCCATCGGACACTGGGTCACAACTGTCCCGCTGCCACACCGAGGATTGTCGTTCGGCATACAGATGAGCCGCTGGTGTTGTTGGTACTGCGCCAGATCGTCGACGGCAATTGCGCCGCCATGGTCTAGGTTTTGTTCTAGTTTTTGTTGCGTATCTGAGCATTGCGCCTGTGTTTGGGCGCGCGTGTGTGTGTGTGTTTGTGTGAGCCTGCATGTATGCACGTATGTATGTATCTATATATGTATGTATCTATATATGGGTGTATCTATGTACGTAAATGTGTGCGTTGCTGTTGTGTGGCTGTTTTTTTGTTTTGCAGGGCTATCATCAACTACAAACCGCTGACCGAGCAGGACTACGGCGAACTGCTCTGCTACGGAAATAATGAAGTGGGCCAGCAGCTTGTACCCTGCATATACCAGGTGGTCGCCGCTGCTAATCCCGATGCGCCCGAAAACTGTTCACAGGTTCGTATGCGAATCTAGAAGGCAAAAAATACGCGCGAAAACACACATATGCATACAAGTCTTCCGCGATTCGTTCAACATAGCTGCGTGCTTGGAATAGACGTTTGCATTTGTTGAATTGCATTCTACGTTAGCTCGAAATAGAATAAAGGTTGTTAATTAAAAATGATTCTCAAGAAATGAAGTTTCTTGCAATTCTTGTATTTTGGCTTTCACGCCTAAGTACTCATTGTAGAAGACATTTCCCTTGTTTCATTGGAATTTTTTTGACGAGTTGTACTAGATTTCAAGGTTTTTTGGGGAAACATTTGAAACACCCTATATATATATATATATATATATATATATCTTCTTATTTTTTTCCTTTTATTCCCAAACCCTTGTACCACTTTCCATAACGAGAACTAAAGCATGTGAATGTATGCAGTTCCGTAAATAAACCATGTCTGAATTGAAATTGAATATATATATATATATATATATATATATATATATATATATATATAAAATGTTCTTATGATGTGGGCGTACGCGTCTCATTATATCGTGTCTCTAGTAGAAACATCCATGACTGTCATCTGCTATAGTCTTGTCCTGCCTCCGGCGAAATAGTCCTCACTGGTATCGTCACCATGCCACTAAAAGTGCTCAACTCTTAAATGGATGTATTATATGTACTGGATGATAAGAGTAACAGTAGTTACGTTAACAAAAGTCGACTTTTGCTTTGATGTTATAATACATTCAGGGGAAACTCTATCAGGATAGAGACGAGCCTAGATTATAAAAAGCCTGTCTGCTCACAGGCTCGTATCTTTGCTTTTCATTCGTCGCAAGCAGTGCTGCTTTGTCTTCTGAAGAATTCGGAGGGACGGAGATATCACAGCACGTCAGAACAGCGTCGTTTTTATTGTTACGAGGCTGCTATCACTTAGATGTATGATCTAAGCGGAAGAGGGGACGCACGCCGGCGAAAGCAGCCTATAATAATAATAATTATAATAATAATAATATCTAGTGAAAAAGAAGTATTAACATTGATGACAACATGTGTATGTAACAACTATATTGATAAACTAGACATATCGTTACATGCTTGCAGAATTTAAAAAAAAACTATAATGATTTAACAATATTTCGTAGGGGCAGCAGCAAGAACCACGCAAGCAACAAGGAAGATGTAATATCAACACTGACATAACATAGAAGCAAAAGTGACGTCGCCGGGTTTGAATGGGCTGTTACTAGAACTGGCGGCTCATTTCAATGTGGTCCTCCTAGTCTCCGAGGTCTAAACGTTTGTGTTAAAGTTAAATATTATGACAACGACAAAAGCAACAGCAATAAACAGCAAACAGGTACCAGTAAACAACAGCAGCAACAACAACAACAACAACAGCAATGTTTAAACTAAACGGCAATAACAGATTTTCATCGTTATCTGCACGCTTTCCGTTGGCCGCTGTTGCAGGTGAACGCAACGGAGAGCGGCTTCACTGTCGAATGTGTGTGGGGTGACAATGCGTGGAACGGCGGAGTCGCCGCATCCCAGCTGTCGTTTGTCGCTGAAGTTTACGATGAGGACCGGCACGAGTACGTGGCCAACGTGACGACACCGGACGGCGTCACGCCGCCTCTATTCGTCGTGCACGACCTCGCCAAGGCCGAAAACAACGAGGCCGGCTACCGGGTGCAGATCTACGCCCGCAACCACAAGGGTCATCGGTCTGCTATCACACTGCTCATCGCTCACGTCCTCAACGCCTCAAAGTACCAGACCCGTACGTACCCTCGGTACCCTTTGGCGGCAGCAGCAGCAGCAGCACCCGCTTACTGTTGATGTACTAGTAGGCTCTTCCAGTACCAGGCCAGAGCCGTGCTGCGGTGTTTGTAGCCACTGCCAGCTTCTTCTTTTTCCACCAAATGTCAGGTCACGCGAGGGCCTCATCATTGGTCCAACAGGCGCCCAGTGCGTCTATCGCAACACCTCCCGCTTGTCCCCCACGCGGGGCAGACCCTTCCAACGGCAGCAATTGTCATGCTGATCGGTTTTCGGTGTCACGTGTTTGTGTTTGCGCGTTCAACGTCAAGTTGAGCTCGCCTAGGCTATACGCATCAGAGTCCAGCAATCCTATCGGAAGGGGACAGGGTGAAAGTAGCGGCAGGGGGAAGAGGAGAAGAGGTAGAAGCACATTTTAGGTTGAGCTGACTTTTAGGCGAAATTGCAAATGCAATTTGCTTTCGCTTCTCTAACCAAGGCTATCTAAGCTGCCCGTTGGCGGTTAATTATTAGAAATGATGCTCATGATTCGTATAAACAAGACGCTGTAAAAACAAGTATCTACATCAAGGACAGTTTGATAGAAAGCTGTTTTCGAAACAGAAATACGCGCGTTCATATACTATACAGAGTTTGTCCTTCAGGTGCAAGCATGGTAGTAAAGGCCCGAACTGAAGCATACATTGCGTACTTGCTAAGTACCAGTAACGATGGGTCCTGATCTAGACTAAGCCAGTCGGCTCAAATTATTTAAACTACAATTTACACGGTACAAATGTATTCAAATTGGTCTCAGTTGTTCTTGTGTTTAGATAATTCGCACAGGTGGCAAGTGATTTGGCAAGAAAATTAAACATACCGTACATATGTATTCGTGTGCATTTCAGAACCGCCGGGCCGGTTGGGTCTGGTAGTGATTCGACCGGTGATCGGAATTATTCTCGGTCTGATCATAACAGTGGCATTCGTTGGTTTTTTTGGTTTTACCATTCTCAAATGCAAGAAGTACCAGGATGAGCACAAAGGTCAGTAAATGATATGTCAGGTATTACTAGCTAATTCATTTGTTTAGCGTTACAATATGTGTATAGCTGGAAACAATGACTGGGGGGTACCTATATGCACATTAAATACGTACATTCTTCTCGTGGACCTCCATTTAGAAGATTAAACAAATGGCCGTTATGTTTAATTCTGAAATTCACCTAAATTTAAATATCTGTAGCTCGGTCGATTTAGTGCACGCGATAAAAATTGCTGTAGAATAATTTCTGGAAGCATTGATGAGCGTTGCCGTGTGATATAGGTTGTAGATCGTTTCAAGCGTTAACCAAACCTACTTGACTTTCAAAACTTTTTATATCACTTACCAACTTTCAGACATGTTCCTTAGTAGCATAATAGGCAGCGACTTTTGAGAAGAGAAATAAAAAAAAGTTGCACTCCACTAGCACGCGTACAAGTAGCACATCTTGATAGTTTCTACATCGAGAAGAGAAGAGGGAGGATTAAATACTTTTGAAAGTAAAGTCAGAAGCTAACATTAAATTGCAAGTTAACCGCTCTACGTTTCTGTCAGTACATGCAGCTGCGATTGCCCAACAGCAACACAAGGACGGCACCAGTACAAAGTGAGTAGAGAGCAGGTTTGCTCTGCTAAATACACATGTAAACATTTACACAATGCGAAAAAGTATATATATATATATATATATATATATATATATATATATATATATATATATATATATATATATATTAAAAAAATGATATATATATATATATATATATATATATATGACGAATAAACAGATTTGAATATACATATGAACTAGCTCAAATTTTTGGAGGTGGTAGTAAAAACATATTGTAGATTCTAAATAATCAAACTATTTGCTGTTTTTGCTATTGTTGGTTCCATGTAGTGTTAGGATAAAGATTTAATGAGGCTCTGACAACAGCGTCTACATTAATTGCGTCTAGGTAAACAAATGCAGGACTAATAAAGGTATTAGTTGGACGACGCAAAGGAATGTGGGAGAAAGCGAACCAGACTGGGGGGGGGGGGGAATGATTCGTCTAAAAGCGTTGTCCACGCTAAGGCGGCAGGCAAACGAAATCGTTGATCCCTTTCTCGAGCGAAGCGATGAACTAGCATAAAGGCAGGCAGGCACGGTGGTAGGAAAGGTTTTGCGTAGTTTAGGCGCAGGTCTTCAGACGCGCGGACAAGCAGGAGAATGGCCTGCACGCACTGTGCGGTGTTCGAAGGTAAACAGCGTTTGCATAAAACCGCCGGCATGTGTCTCGTCATTGCCGTCGTGGTCGTCTTCATTGGTTATCCGCCGTGAAGCAATGTCGTCGGTCCGCTTTGGGCCACCTTCCACCTCGGGGCATCTTGCGCGTGGCAGGCGCAAAAGCGCTCCTTTGTCTAGACCGCCGCCTGAGCGGAGAAAGCTTGAGTGGACGTATGTAGAGGAAGAGGGAGGAACCATCGACAAATATGTATATATATATATATATCTAGAGAGAGAAATAGAGAGAGTGAGAACAACAGTGCTAGGTCCACCATATAGAAAAGATAAACGAGATAGGCCAAAGAAAGAAAGTGCGCGTGAGTAAAAAAGGGGATTGTGGAAGCGTCGAGCGGCGGGCGCATGCGCTCTCGTGTCCGATCATGATTGGGAGGGAGGGGGGGGGGGCATGAAAGGTCTTTGGGGCGGATCAAATGCAGAACGACCGGCTACAATTTTGCTGCACGACGTGCACTCCGACGAGAAAATAAGTTCAGAATGCGACGTCGGCAAGCAAGTGAAGAGGACAGCACTTCCTCGGAGGCGGATAAGAAAGACAAAGGCGCTCGACATTCGTGTCTCTTGTCGAAACGAAACGACAAGGGGCGGTGCAATGGTGACGCGATCATAATGATGATAATGGTTGTGCTGATGATGATGATGAGGGGCAAGCGGACGAAGAATTCTCTTCTTCTTAACCACTTTTATCCCTAGCTACAGCTAGAACAAGTACTACTACCCCCCCCCCCCCCGCCGGCTCTACAACTTCGTCCGAACTGTCCGCGCCTCTTTGATGTTTTTCCCCCTATGGATCGTAGTTTGCATCATTCGGACCCCTGGCGGCGCGATTTCCTCTTCTGCTTGTCCACGTCCGACATCGCCGGCCTTTCTTCCCGTGGTCGTTGCCGTCTTTGCCCTTCTGAAGTCCTTTTTCCTCTCTCTTGCGGCCGCTTTTCGCCTCCCGCTCAAAGTTCGCTGCTTTTTGGGGCTCGTTCGTCGGTCGTTGAATTTTCTCTCCGTCTTCGGGTTCCTTTGGCTGCACCCTCCTTCATCTCGTTCCAAAGAACGCGTCGGTCCGTGACAGCCCGCCGGCCCGATAGGGTCGTGATGTTTCTTCACCGCGTTTGTCCTACAACCTCGCGTTCCGATTACGCGTCGTCGGTAGTCGCCAAAGCTGTGTTGTTGTTGTTGTTAATTTTGGTCACCATCCTCCTCGCCGTTGTGGAAATGCTGCTTCTCGCTGTGCAGGCTGATGATTGTTGTGGTCTTGAGGAGGTTGTTCTCGTCGTCATTTTCATCATCAGCATCATTATCATCGAGGCGCTGTTGGGGCTCTTGTCAACAGAGTCGGATAAACAACAAAACCGTCGTGTGTCCACGACCGGCATTCCGGATTCCGATCCAACAACCTGCAAATTATGTGCACGCGACTCTTGTTTGTTCTCTCCGGCGGGGTTGTTGCTACGAACGTGTAACCCCCTACGACCACACTACGACTACCCCCACAACGATTTTCACTAGTGCTACTGCTTCTACAGCTATAACGAAACCACGTGCAGCCAGATCAAATCCAGGTGACTTCTCAGATAGCAACATTTTCCAGGCGGCTTCCACCGTATCATCCATTTCATCTAAGTCCCATACCATTGGAAATTTGTTCTACTGCAGCTCTCTTATTTCTCTCCCGCCTATATATAAACATTGGGAATTCAGTTTTTCTAAGCTTTCCCAATTGCCCTAACGAAAGATTTAGCGTTACCGTACAGGAGCGGACCAGACCTAGTTTATAAAGCTCGTCCAACCTGCGGATTAGTAATGCTTTCCATTTTGCTACTGTAGTGTCCATATAGAAATCCCGATAATTTGTGCGGTGTCGTAGTGGTCGTGTCATTCAAGCAACATCTATGATTTGCACCTAGATACAAAACGCTTGTGTCTGACTATCTCCGATAGTATTATTTCCGAAAGCGCACGCATATCACTGTGTGACTCCCCGGTTTGCACAACTCGCATTGAGCCAAGATTCTGAGCACAGCAGCAATTTTCTTGTGTATGAAAACTATTTCATTCATGATATATTCACCATAGAATTGGTATGAAAACTATTTTAGCCTGGAACTTGGAATCATCCGAACAACATTTGGTGTTCTTGGCATAATGTTTTTGGACTTTCTAATCGTTGATGTCGTTATGATTACCAGTGGGCAAGTATTGTTATCTTATTGCACATGCCGTTACAGCGTTAAAGGCCGTACAAGATTATAATATTTTAACAGCAATCATCAGGAAACGAACAAGATTACTGTGTGTTTCAAGTCGTGCAATAATCGACAGCAAATCGATCGACCTGTATGGATTGCACGTTTGAGAGAAAGTTTGTTGGACTATTTTATGTCAGGCAGACAAAATTAAATGTGTACATACCACTCTATTAGGCACGTATCACGATCATAGCCATCGCAGCCATTGTTGTTGCGCTCATCTATAATTAATCTACGACTACGATAATTAATCTACGAAACGACAGGGCGCATGTGTTAGACGTTATTGGCACGTGTTGTACGTTATTAGCATTCGTTGGACGTCTCAATAGCTGGCACGGTCTAGAGCAATAATAAGTGTTTGGCGGACGCCGAGCACTGAACAATGACTAGAGATCTGCAGCAGCCTAGTATGGCAGTAAGCTACGAACTGTAGTAGAATGACACAGATGGGACATTTATACATAGATGTATATGCCAGGAGTATTGGACTATTTGCCAGAGGCGGGTGCTTAACGGCATGCAGTTTAGACTGCCCTTGCTCCGCCCGTGCGGGATTTTACAGTCGGACTTCTATGCCCTGGTCGTGTTGTTTTTGTTGTTGTTGTTGTTATGGTTGTTGTTGTTTTTGTTGTTGATGTTGTTGTTGTTGTTATTGTTGTTGATGATGTTGTTATTATTGTTGTTGTTGTTGCTGCTGTTGCTGTTGTTGTAATCGTTGATTTGTTTTTTTTTTTTAATAAGGAATGAGACAGCGCTTATACACACATCGGCGCCAATGCGGTCAACAGTCCTTTAGCTCCACGTCACCCTCTGTGTCCATACTGCTAAGAAAGTCGTCTGCCATTCTGATATACGACCAGTCTGTGCTATGAAAATGCTATAAAGAAGGTCAAGAGAAGAGGATTGCTTAACCTGGATGGTGTTTCGGTGGCCCTCGCCTATATCGTTGTCACAGTCAACGTCATACATAAAATACCGATACGTATGTCATAGTATACTCGTTGAATATTTATATATATATATATGTTTTTCCAACGAATATACTATGAAAACGAGTCACGTGGGTCTCCTATGTTCTTAGAACATTTCGTCTCTGCGCTTTGTCGCTTGTTGTCTTCACCCTTTGAGATGTTGTCACCGTTTTAAATTGTTATGAGTGTAATAACCTTTTACTTGCCCTGAGAGATCCTTTAAGGTTCTTATAAAGCTGTTCTTATTTTACCTTTAAAGATATTCAGGGGAATTCGACAGCGATAGCGGGCCCCGTTTGTGCACTGTAGTAATGTTCGATGGAAGGTATTCTGCGAGCTTCTTAGAAGCACCGTCTCTATTGATGCACGATGAAGAGTTCCGCGGGATGTCGGCGTCTATTTTAGGTTACGTCCTGAACCACTTGCCGAGGGCCACACTGCCGAAAGCTCCACCTGCCAACATCCAGTTGGCCTTACCAGCTCTGTTCTGCCTTTGCTATTCTGGGGCCTACTTGGGAAGCCTCCGACGATCCCGCACACCCTGCTCATGGGACAAGATTCTCCTGCCTGACCTATTTCTAACGAAGAACGAGCGTGTTACGCACATCTTCGCGAGCTTAAACGTGCTAAGCGTTTAGCATATTCATAAAACTATTGTTGTAATAATACTAGAAGTTAGTGACGAAATTGTGCCGTTTTCAGGGCCACCGATAGATAGTGGTATAGGTGTGCAAAGCTGTCGAACTGGTTTGCAGTCGAGCAGTTTGAATACGTTTACTGTGTACACGTGTACATAATAAATCAATGTTGGTCAACAACTATAATTTCGTACAACTTATATATATATATATATATATATATATATATATATATATATATTGTCTGTTCCTGTAAAAAACATTCCAAAATAAAATTAGACAATCGAAACGTTGCAGTCGATGTTTCAACAATATTTTGATGGATCTCAAGTTGCCTATAAAGGGTTGCTACCAAGTCTTTAAACATACTTATATATAATCTTTTCGTTAACATTGTCCGGGTATCTCGAGGGATTTGTTCGTTACGCCTGCGACGTTTTAGCACAGGTATATCCATGCGATTTGCTTGGTACTAGTTTGCTATAAAATGTATTGTCTTCCGTACCAGTTTAAATATCTTCGGCATGTATTTTTTAGGTAACGTTAAAGGCTTTGAGAGCATGACCCAAGTAACTAGCAAATACTGCGAACATTCGTGAAGTATGTTTGCAGCAGCATAAAGAACTCCTCACAAGAGCCTATTTCATGAGCAGCCATTTTCTCTTACGGCAGCTTATGATTGCCCCCTCTGAAGTTCAACTTCAAGGAGTTAATTTGCAGTTGAGCGTCCCTTGGTGAATCCATGTTGATTGAGACTAAGGTGGTCATACGCAGACACATTGAGCTATAGGAAGGTAGTTTCCTGAGACTTGTCCAGAGCTCTCTCCTTTTTGTTGACTGCGATCGATCACTGGAGAAACTATTCCGTTAGGTTAAGACACTCATTGGCCAACAAAGATTTTGGCATCTGGCATATTCAAGCGTTCTTTCTCTTGATATCTGTTTGGGCTGACCGTTCGCGTCAGTTGTTTTTCCGGCCTCGTATGATTTTCAGAACTGCGCGAAAATTGCCTTAAGACAACGGGAAACTTCAACTACGTTTTGCAAATACTCCATTGACGTTATTGGTGTAATACCGCAATAACTAATCTAACTAAGTAGTAAAACTTTAAATTAACAATGTGCTTCGATAATGTCAATAAGCAGCAGACATTAAAGTGAAGTTCGAATGAAGTATCGTAGCAAGCGCCCAAATATCACCGCTCAAACAAACAAATAAATAAAGAATTGTGAAAAATAAAGACAGAAACCGCGGCGAGACGATGACGGCGACGAAGACGAAAGAACACAGTTACATAGAGGCAACAACGTTAACAGAACAAAATCAAAATAATAACAAGCAACAACGAGCATGACAATACTAACACCAAAAACAGGTGCTCATCTTTATGGTAGTACGCTTTACTACTGGGACCGACTTTGCGACAATTAAAAACCTCTGTCAGACGGAGAGACAGACACTAGAGTAATCCGCCCGTGAGACGTCGAGTGTGCAGGCGTCTGTGATTGTAGCGTGAGCGTATCTCTTTGAGTGTGTGTACACATGTGCGAATCGCCATTGGCCAAGCCGCCTCAGACAAGGGCAGTCCGCTGGGGTGGCTATGCCACGCACTACAGGCGAATGACGGCGAAGGGCTCCCACACTACTTTGTACGCGGGCGGGCGGGCGGGCGTCTCAAGGCGGTAAGGCCTGAGGGCTCGTGCGAGCACCACCACTATTGTGGCAGCCACCCACCCTAATGTCCGAAGCAAGTTAATCCAGTAAAAAGCCTTCTTCGGGCTTATCCTTAGCCAACATCTAACGTCCACGGGACTGCTTTTGCAATGCTTCGTAGAACGGACCCCATAAATACAAATGTATAAGGGTGATGAGGGCGGTGGGCTCTAACCCCTGCACCTATGCGTCGTCTCCGGTCGCGAGGCGTCATTGAAATGTCGTCGTTGTTCTCATCAATATAATCATCACAGACATCATCATCATCATCATCATTATCGCATTGTGTCTTGCAGTACACACCGTCCGCACGCAGCTGAGATAAGGGGTGACAGGGGTTTTCATCGATACCGACCGAGGCGAGCGATGAGCAAGGTCTCTAATTTATCCAGGTATTTTTATTTGAGTTACGTTTATATCCGACAACATACATCTCTATCTCTCTGTTCCTTTCTCGCTTCCCTCCTTTGCCTATCCTTTTCTGGCGCGCATTCTCTGTTACTCTTCTCTCTCGATCTCTCTATCTCTCTCTCTGACCTCACCGCACAACCATTATCAACGCGACATTGATCATGTGTAACGCGAGTGTTAGTCACCGCCGCGGCCGCCGTTCGTGTTGTTGTTATTGTTGTTGTCGTTGTTGTTGCTGCTGCTGCTGCTGTTGTTGTTGGCAGTCCAGGCTGCTTTTGTCTACGTATCGCTCTTGTAGTAGGTAACGTATGCTCGATTTCTCTCGTAGTAGGTACGTATGCTCGATTTCTCTCGTAGTAGGTACGTATGCTCGATTTCTCTCGTAGTAGGTACGTCTGCTTGATTACGGTCGTAGCTTCAGCGTTCGCTGTATACGACCGTTGCATTGGTCGCGTTCACTTTCTGTCTACCTACCACCTCGTTCTCACCGGCGCTCCTACCTTTCATCCCTTAGGTCGGTGACTCAGCTGAAGTCCGATTCTGACTCGGCTGGCCTGCCGCTGGCCAATGGAAGCGCTCTGAGCTGTTCGGACTCGCTGTTTGATCTCAACCGAGCACCGGATATCATTCAGCAGCAACAGGGAGCTGGAAACCATATTAGCTCGTCTGCCGCCGCTGCCGCTGCTGCTGCTGCAGCTGGCATTGGTACGCCTACGGCAGATGCCACTGTCAGCGCCGCCGCAATCGACGCCATGACAGGCGCGACAGATGTCGACATCTCGTCGCTGGCCAACGATCTTCAAAGCGAGCAGCAGCATCATCGGGGACGTCACGCTACTCACGCCAACAATTCGGGTATATATTGATTTAGAGACGTTTTGACATAAACGGCGAAACCACGAAACGTTCCACACTTAAACGCTTCACTGTGTATTTTTTTCTAGCCGACAATTTATATATATATATATATGATATAGTACACCTACCGTGTCGCATTATGTATATATATATATATATATATATATATATACGAGCATGTTTTTCAGCATACAGCCTCTGTGCTATAGAACTAGCCTTTTAGATAGATAGAGATAATGTAATCACGGACTCAGAGATAATTTAATAATAATCATAATAATAATCATAAATGTGCATTACGATGGAAGGGCAAAAAGAAGTGAAACGCAAACAGGGCTTGTCAAGCTAGATTGTCGATATGTCTCATTGGAGGAATTGCCGTGACGGAATATCGGGCCATGCATGTCAAAGTTTTATTAAACACCAAACTGAGGCTGTGGTATGATACGACAAGAGCTCACGTATAGTGCCGTTCAAAACCAGATCACCACTGTTGAATGCAATCGCGGAGTGCAATATACGAAAATGCGCAGCTTGCGTCTTGCTATTTTATTAACTACCATACGTAGGCTACTAATCATATATATATATATATATATATATATATATATATATATATATATATATATTGTTTATTAACCAGTATCTGGTTTACGCATATATGTGCTACAGCTTGTCTATACCACTTTCATTAGCGTTATCGCTCGATACAGGTCGCACGGTCTTCCGCATAGCTTGCATTTGCACTCGGTCGATATTTTATGCAACCCATTTCCGCCGGTGCAATCTTTGCTGCACTTAGTCAAATGCTAAACAAAATTTATTGTTGCTGAGCTCAAGCGTGATTCAACGTTTTTTGGTTTGCCTACTTTCACGGCAAAACGTCATTGCTTTAGTTTTTGATACATTTATCACTAGAGCGTTAAGGTCAACAAGCTTTCGAAATCGACTCCGGGAGTAGAGCACAAGGTCATTAGCGTACATAAGTGTACTAAATTGCGTGTGTCGACGCTGGACTTTGACCGGCAGATCGCTCACCAATATTGAGAACAAGAGCTGGCTAAAATGATCGCTTTGTGCAACTCTTGTAGTCTGATTGATTCGGGTGTGTTCACTTACCTCGCAAGCACTCGATACTTTCCAAAAAAATCCGGTCGCCGCGCCACCAGTACAAATAGTACTTTGTAAATAACGTTTTTCTTTGCTATGCTACGATACAGCGAACGTGTCGAGGGATCCCCGCTTGTCTTCAATATCACACTTAAACGTCTGACCTTTAATTCTTCAGGCAGGTAGGATGTTTTATGATTTCGCTGAAAAGAGCAGCGAAACAAGGAGCCAGAACAATCGCCTGTTGCAGAAGTTTGTTCCAAACGAAGCCTGGGTCCGCAGCTTTTCCTGACGGCGCTTTCATTATTGCGTCCACAACCTCCGAAATACCTATATGGCAAACTAACTGCTGTCGTGCTTTGGCTATCCTTTGGCCCTAAACAAATACATACATCGGGGTGCAACTGGGGACCGTTGATGAGCTGGCAAACATCTGAAGAAACGACGACTCTTTGTCAGGACATTTATCCGAACCATACAGTGTTTCAGAGATCGGCATTCTTGGGTATAGCAACTGGAATTTCAGGTTTGCCCAGTTGGGGGTAGTGCAGTATAACATTTTGAATTTGTGTTTTTATACTTCGACATTCAGGGGTTTAGGGAGATTTAGGGATAGGGAGAATCCCTTGCGAAAGCTTCAGTAAGCTGGATGATTCAGTGGTAGCGTTTAACCGTTGCCGTCTTTGGCCTGCGGCCTGATAATACTGTCATTTCTGGCGTTTGTGGCAAATATATCTATCGTAGAGCTTCCTTGTGAGGCTACATAGGTCGGTTCCTTGGCTGTCCATCCACACACTACGGGACGCTAACGTCCTGATAAGGTGCGCCTGTACTAACGTTATCCGGCTTGTCCACGGGACAGTGAATGTTCTGTATAATAATAAGCATTAGTCTAATCAGTAGGCCGGTGTTGCCAGCATAGGTCTGCTAGTTTTTGTTAAAAAAAAGAAATTCTACAGGCATAAGTGTTCTCAGTGCCAGAGTGTTGAGCGAATAGAAAGAGCTAGTGTATCTGCCACTAAGTTAAAAAAAAGAACGCCTATATATATATATATATATATATATATATATATATATATGGGCGCTCCATCGCATTACTTGCACACATTTTACGTTGCTTTAGGTAAATGTTAATATATATATATATATTTATACGCCACGGATGCTGTCATTTGTTCGATGCTCACTTGCAGGGTTTGGCAGCAACGGTGGCGAGACGCAACGTAGCCTGTCGTTCTATCCGCAGTCGATCGGTTCGTCTTCGGCAAATGCCTCGTCTGGCTCCCACCCGACGATGCTGACGCTCAATAATAACAGCGCGACCGTAAGTTTGCTCTCCCCCTCTCTCTCTCTCCCCCCTCTCTCTCTCTAGCTCTCTCTCTCTCTCTCTCTCTCGCTCTCTCTCTTTCTTTCTTTCTTTCTTTCTCTCTCTCTCTCTCTCCTCTAGCGTACGTCTTCGAGACGCCAATCGTCTCTCGAATCGTGACCGAGACTTGATGGGCCGGCGCCCTTCTTGAGGTGTGCAATGTCCACTGCGACAATCGTAGGAGGAGGAGAAGCAGATGCGTCTATTCGTTTGGTAGAACAGTGGCGGCTAATTAAGCCGGCTGAATGCCTTGCTGCTCACCTGGCAGAGGTCGATTACGAGGACAAATGTTGCCAACCGCGATTAGCCGACTTGATTAAGACGCTGCAGTGTGTAGCTCCATTCGTCCGGCTAGTCTTCGGCCATGAGCAAGCTTTGGTGGTAGTATATGTATATTTATATATACATATACATATCCAAGTGGTAGGCTGAGCAACACATGACTCTACTACTCGCTAAGGCCCAGACCTGGGAAGTCGAAAACAATAACCGCTCGACTCGGAATACAGTTTACTTAGGGCGGTTATGTTTAGAATCTTACTAATTAACACACTGCTTAGCTGGCAGTGTGTTATTGGCAAGTTGACCAGTGGATATAAGCGTAAACGATCTCGTCGTATACGTCTAACTGGAGCACATACGCATGACGACGGCACGCAATATTGCCAGTTTACGGACCACGCAGCAGACTACTATTAGTGGTCATTGGGACGGTCATTGCATATTTTCTTCTATTCTCGCTATTTAACGTCTTGGCGTTTCGCTAGTGCCGTCGATAATGTACAGCAGCGATGTAAGCCCGCGTCTTGTAACTGGATATTTGTAGAACAAAGATACGCCAAATGCAGTTTTGTTTTTTGTTTCAAGGATGACCTTGCTCGTGAGCAATTACGTGCAATTTTACAGAGAGACGGCGGCAAATTCGGCGGCCAAACTGTGTACTGTCTTACACATGTACTGTCTTACACTGTGAACACATGTAAAAATGCCAGTTCTTTATTATTTGAGTCTCCTTACTCGAAAGTTGCGTAAATCTGAGTTCACTCTTTGTCAGACCGACGGAGGAAATGTATATCTACTGATTAGGTTCGTAGATGCGATGCTCTGGTTGTTCTTTGGATTTGCCGCGTTTTTCTCTCTCTTGTCTATGGCCTGCAAGTAGGTTTTTTGCATCAGTCTCGGCGAAGCCAACCATTATAAAAACGCTCTAATATGAGACAAATGACTTCTATCGTTGCTTTGAGCCACTTGTAGACAATGCGGTTGAAATCTGCTGTTTTTCTATAAGGTTTCGTCATTATACAATCTCTGAACTTGAACTCCATGAGGCGTTTAAAGTTTTGAGGTTAGCTCTTGCAGGCTGGCAGCGTGACGTCCCTATGAAGGAGTTTTTGATCGAAGATAGTGTACCCATTCGATGTCGCTGATTGGTGGGCTTGGCGGAACTGGTCTTTTAGGGATTAAACGCCAGCGTTTTTATATTGTTTTTTTTTCGGATGAGCGTAAGACCTTGGCGTTTCTCAAAGCGCTGCTTCTTGTCCTTCATAATTTCTTTGAACCTTCATTTCGGTAGATTGCAGCAGGGGCAGCTGGTGTGGTCTCTTTGCTGGCACAGATTGTACGCTTCTGCTCTCGGCACTCCTTGTCAGTCTGGGGCTTATGTTTTCGTCAAGTCATTTATTTTTGGCGCTAGTGGCGCAATTTGAACAGCCCATTGAATCGTTTTAGTGTGCTCCAGCTTAAACACAACTTTACAGTCCTTACAGTTGCTTGCTAATAGGCCAGATGTATTAGATATAATATATATTTTGGTTAGGGGGTTGACGAAAGGACAACGCAGACCATCGGTAATTTTCCATTCCAGTGATACGTCAAGTCACTGACAGCACAGACAAAAACTGCTGCTGTAACTAAACTCATAGTAAACTTGGAGCAAAACCGTAGGAAAGTATGTCAATGTCTTGTATATTATAGTGTACCTTCTGCTCCCGGAGGGCTACAGGTAATATTTGCACACTACATACACAAGATCATATACTAAAGCCATTTTCTATTAGGTTATCGCACAATGTGGCGAGACGAAGTTGTGGTAGTTTCTGTGGCTCTCACTCGCATAGATACTCTACTCACTTCAGGCGCGCGGCTTTCTCTTTTGATTTACTGCGTAGCTATAAAACATTTCATGATTTTGAAGTTGTCCACAAAGGTTTCCATTACTAGTAGAATGAGTAGGAATACTCGGTCGCGCTCAAAAAAACTCTTTGTCTTCTCCTCGCATCCTACTTGTACAGAGAGTCAGGGTATAACTCAAGCGTTATTATCGAATGGCTACTTGCGATTACTGCATGGTATCTCATTCTATTCATGCGATCATTAACCTCATTGTTGGATCGGCTTCCATAGCTGCCCTGTCGAGACCTATATCGCCTGTGCTGCTATTGCTGCTGCTTAACATGCAAAGCGTATTAAACCTTTGGCAACGATGGGCGGGGCGATTACCCTCTGGCTAAACTGCCGTGTTTAGTAATACCTTGTTGAATTCGCTACGGCGTCACCTTGCACCGTGGTGCAGCCGTTGTGCTGGTGAATGCTTGATTATAAGTAGGCCGGCCAGTTTTGTCACACTGATGTCAGCTTCGGTCCCGATAATACGAACCCATGATTCTCTTGCATTGTCAGTTAGGTAATTTTCATATATATATATTTATATACTTCCAATTCATGGTGAATAAACCTGAAAGCATATATATGTATATATATATATATATATATATATATATATATATATATATATATATATATATATATATATATAATATATATATATATACATACATACATACATATGCATACACGCAGGCTTGTATGTATGTATACAGTTTTGTCTGCATGCGCGTACGTCGGGATGTGGATAAACACACACACACACACACACATACATATGAGCAATTATACTGTGACGGCTGCTTGTGTACGAATAATATGAAGACAAGACGGTTGCTTGCGTACTGAACCGGAAGACTAGACGGCTGCTAATGTACTAATTCTATGAACACGACTAGTCTATGTGTTCTGTCTCGGTCGCTGGTCGACAATACATACGTATGTATGCAATGCATGCATATATACAATGAACTCGTATGTCTCTGTTGGCACGGATGGACGAACGGACGAGCGGGCGGGCGATTCTGTAATCCCTGTTTGTAAATGCCTTGGCATGAGCAGGAGCAAGAAAGCGTTCTTGTTTGTCTCGACGAGCGCCGGGGAAGAGAGTAAAAGTGGCAACAACAACAACAAAATACTAGCAGCAACAACAACAACAAAATACTAGCAGCAACAACAACAACAACAAAAATAATCCCAGCAGCAACAACAACAACAACAACCGCGGCGATACAGAAGTGGTAATAGGCGTAGTATAAGTAAGGGTTTCGTCAAGGCAGACTACTCCGACCAAAGAGTGTGCGTTATGCATTTTTGTTCCTGGCCCCTGTAGAAGAGAATAAAAACGAGTAGTCGATTCAGCCACCACATATTAGCATTCACCTAGCCTAAATAAAACAGCACCTACAGCGTACAGAGCTGGTGTGGACGTCCATTCGGGACGCAGTGTGGGGCGCAGTCATGAAATGATTTACTAATGGTACGATTTTTACCTCTAAGCAGCACTTCTGTTATCTACTACTTCCCTAAGCGATTACGTCGGGCGCACTGGATAGTTCTCGTTGTGGTCGTGTGTGTACGTCTGAACTTTCATGTCATGATTTTGTAAAACGACGCTGACGAATGTTTAAAATGCTGCTGTGCCACTCTTTAATTATCCAACCGGCCATTATCCCAAACGGACAAATTATCGCAATAGGTTGTCTATGCGTTCTCCAACCACGCAATAACTCGACGAGTGGCTAGCAGATCCAACAGACACCAACAATTGGTACGAGAGCCATACATGTGATTTGTCTGAACAGTCATCTTCGTGACACAGCCGCCTATATATGCGGAAAGCCTAGATGGTGACCGGAGCAGTGCCAGATAGAGAGAGAGGGATCGAGTCCGAAAGCGTGGTGGATTAAGTCTGCGTCTCGCAATCGGAGGAGACACATAGGTGCGCGGGTTCGAGCCCCACCATTGCATATTTGTATTTATGGGGGTCCGTCCATGAAGCAATGTGAAAAACAGTTTCGTGGACGTTAAATCTTGGCTGAGGGTCAGCCCGAAAACTTTACTAGATAGAGAGCGGGCGAAAGAGGGATAGAGAGAGACACTGAGACAATCGGCCCCCAACAGCCACCCTGACTGAGAATAGCAGACCACGCGATCACCGCTTCTACGCTGCAGGGGCGACTGAGAGCTGTAATAAAAAGTTTCTTATAATAATAATAATAATAATAATAATAATAATAATAATAATAATAATAATAATAGTAATACGTTTTCATGCAAGTATGTTCTGTTAGATAAAACGGCTGGACGAGCGTGTGACCCAGTCAGCCTCCCGCACTCGTGGTCCGGTGGAGCAGATAGGTTTTGCTGCGGCCGCGGACCAAGTAGTAGCTATGCTTCTGCATGCGGGCTATCCCGGCTACCGTTCTGCTCTGTAAGCGATCCGTATCGCTAATCATAATTTATATTCACCACGAGAGATTCACAGGATTCACTAATGACGTCGACAACGCCCAGCTTGCCTGCCATGCTCGGCGTCTTACGTAGTCTAAACGTAGTCGGTAACACGCACACACAGAGGCTACCACATCTAGTTCGCCTAGTTCACCTCTCTGTGGTCTCTCTCTCTCTATTGCTCTCTACTCCAGCTCCGTCTCTCTCTCTCTCTCTCTCTCGTTCTCGCTCGAGCGTTCTCAATTGCAATCGGCCAGCCAGCTGCTACAAATAGGCCACTAATGAGCCACGTACGATTGGAACATTGTTATGCTGCGTGGCTTAGTCTAACAGGCCTGACAAGCGCATTGGACATATTACCACTTGTCTTCTGTTACAGTCATTGTTAGCGCGATTGTTTGGGTGCTGCTGCTGTTGTTGTTGTTGTTGTTGTTGTTGCTGCTCTCTCTTACTACTACTGTTTCGCCTGTTAGTAGTTTTCGTAATTTTGTGTATTATTCTGTTCAATAATAATAATAATAATAATATTTATTATTATTATTGTTATTAGTATTGTTATTATTATTATTCGGCTGTTACACTGTTCCAACTTGTCATTTTTCATTTAAAAGACACGACCATTATGTGCGTCTCTGGTAGACGTATTTGGCATTCTGTCTGCAAACATACGCCAAACATAGACGGGATTGGGCATCTTGCAGCGAGACATAAAGAGGGAGTTGCGGCCCAACCGTTCGCGGCTCACGTCTACTCTGAATCGGTCAAACTTTGTCGTCTCACTTTGGAATCACTCGTCACGAGGGTGCGAAACGGCGTGGCATTTACCGTGTGGAAATCGAGGATGTCACATGTCTGTTACTGCTGGATATATTATTTACTGACTCGTAACCCTAACAGCGATCTAATTACAAACATCGTTAATAAAAGCGTAAAGGCATTTTTATAACTAAGTATTCATATATCCGCCACCTTCCGTTAGCGCCTTATCAAGTTGCACCACAGGTTTCCGTTCAGCATACGCAAGACTCGAACAATTCCGCTTCGTTATATGTTTAAATATGGATCCTTAAGCTTCATATATACTTTGTGACTCCCATCAGTTAAATTTATCGATATAACAATCACATGTATAGTGTTGTCAAAAAATAGGCTGCATGTTTTCGATTCCCGTTTCAGCTTAAAAGTTTACAAAACCAAGCTAGCCTAAACTATGCGTGCTTTTAAGTTATAGCTAGCAACAGCCAATACTCCTATAGTATTTAACTGTTGCAATTATAGATTTTAGTTTCTTATTGCTTAGCGCTCCTAGAGTGATTTTATTAGTATCGTTCTACGCCGTAAAAGCCTTCTTCACTCTGGCTAGCGGCCTATTAAATAGCAGTTATACTTTTTTTTAATATAACCATAGCTATAGTGTTCTTCGCATAACATTTTAGTTAGTTGTCGACCTTCAAGTTGAGACCTGCTTGTGGCGCGATCTTTGGCACGTATTTGCGTCAGTCTAGGGTTGGGCTAATTAAAAATCGATTTACTATTCTCTTTTTGAACTGGAGCTTTCTCCTTTCTTATGCAAAAAACAACAAGATCCAAGTACGATCGACCATGAATTAAGTTGATGTCGACTAAATGAATGCAGGAATAGGAAAGAGAAGACGACGACGACGACAAAAACAAAACAGCTAGGTAACTGATAAACTAAACGAATAAAGAGAAGCTGTTTGCTGAGTTCAACACTCGTGGGAGCCGCCACAGCAGAAGTGCACGCTAACACTAGCAACCGCGGCAGAGGTTTACGATATTGATCTTAGTGCGATGAGGTGGGTGGACGAAGGCCCAAGTGGTGCCCCTCGATGACTCCGCTAATTTATCAGAACACCACTATTCATAGCACCGGCAGTAGCCTTTTCGCCGCACAGTGCACGGTGGGTTGCGGTTGTGCTTGCGGGGCCCGGTCGATGAAGGGGATGCAAGGCGTCGCGGGGGGTGTACAGAGGGTATACAAGGGCGACGTAACACAGTAACGAAGTAACTAAGTAAGTGATGGATAGCCGCCGAGACGCACACATCGTTCATAACCTCGTTATATACTAGCTCATTCGCTTTATCAGTCGAAGTTGGGTTTGTGCTAGTCGTCGCCGTAGTAATCGTGGTTATAAAAGTCATTGTTGCAGGAGCGATAAGAGCAGCAACAACAGCAGCAGCACTGGCCAATCGAATAGTAGTAAATAGGAAGCCGCAGTGTTGTTGACACTTTGCACACCAGTGGTCGTACAGAGGACAAGTGTAGGGATTAAGGGCAGGCAGAGAAGCGTTAGGAGTAGAGCGGTCAACATCTGGCGATATTGATCATCTTTGTTGCTATTCTTGCTGTCTCTGTTGGGGCTGCTGTTGTTGTTGTAGTTGTTGTTGTTCCTTCTACTGACCTATTCCTTCCCTGCGTACCCGACAAAGCGGTGTCTGTAACTCCTGATGCCCTGCCGCTGTACCCTCGTGTCTAACGTACCTGTTTTTGCATCCGCTAAAAGCCCGCTGCCCCTTGGGTTAGCATGCAACCTTTTACATCGTCCCTTTCGAAATTCATGTTCCCTACATTTCCTTTAAACTAGTTTGCTTTGTAAATGCTTCCTGCCATTTCTGTGTGTTGCTGCTTTTACTATACGTTTTATTTGCTTATGGAATACGTTAGAGTCTGCTCTCTGGTGCTGGGTTCTGTTTGTCTTTCCGCAATTTCTTGTCTCATTTTGTTTTTACTCCTATTGCTTTTTTAACTATTATACCAGGGCTCACCTTAAACTTATCTTCCGATCGAATTTGGCATTCCCTCTCTTCTTCAAGATGCTCTTTGCTATGATTGAAACGGTACCTTAATGAAAATGGAATTTCAATACTTGTGTCTGAATTCCATATAATTTTCCTCATAAGCCCAATCTATGTACTGGAGCAACGTTTGAAAATATCAGCCCTGATACATGCATTGCCCTCCAAATATTCGTTATAACCACATATATGTAATAATTAGATATATGTGTCCATATCTCAATAATTTAATTCAATAAAACAATAATAGTGTAATCAGTATTAATTTTAAATTCGCATTGCCGATCCGCAATTTTTCTTTGATTTTAATCTGTTTTGTGTTCGGCTCTTAAATACTTGCATGCAAATATAATACGTAGTTGGAGTAATAGTCGGCGACTGTCTATTTCAATGCATCGTTATAAACGCCATCTTTTGGCAACAATGAAATCATCTTTTGTTGTTACGCCGACTTCCTGGAAGACCTACCCCGGCGAAGATATTAACAGAGGAATTAGGGGATCAAGTTCCGGGTAGAAGGACGACTACATGGCCACGATCGGCTTTGGCTTTGGGACTCCTAGGAAAGAATCACAGGAACATCATTGGAACCCATATCGCCAAACGCATCACAAAAAGCATTCCGGCTATGGCAACAATTCCAACTCCTAGAAAGTTGTCTCTGGCGACCGCATTAGCTTTGTTGTGAACCAAGGTGGCCTTAGTCCCTTATTCATGCGGCATTTGCCCACTGGTTTAGGACGACTTGCTACTCGGAGAACTAGAAGATATCGACGGACTTCTCCTCAAAAGGGTTAACGGGTTACCCCCGCAACGCACGCGACCGTCTGTTCTACACACTTTTGGGCGCCCTACCAGTTACTGAAGATCTTTTAAGACAATGACCTGTCTCTTACTACCCACTCTTTAGAACCTCAGGACGCATTGCTCCAAGAAGATGCGACCAATGCCTAGCGATCTTTACAATACTACGGAGAGAGAGTAGTTCATCATTCTGGTGATGAAATCTCAGTCCTGAAAGAAGTGAGATATCCTACAAGAGCTGCTCTACATCCTTCAAGAGCTCCGTCATCTAGTAACGCAATGCGCTGTTCATGACCTTTATCACAAGGCCTGTACACGCCAGAATTTTCAGGCGCAGGAGGAGGGCTGTCTATGCAAAGTTTGCCCTGGTGGCTACACGCTGTATGATTTAGATCTTGAAATTTGCCGAGCCTCGAGCAGCAGCCTTAGCTAACTAGCCAGTTCTTGATTTTTTGTGTATAAAGATTTCAACATGATCGTATAGTATACCGAACTTATTATACCGACACAAATAAACGCAGTTACGTAATGCCCATTTTATTTATCCAATGTTCCACCTAGCCCATATGCCGCCTCCCTTTTCGTTCTTCTTCTAATAACCTGTTCTAATTTCTCTGCATCTGCGATTTTACCCTAATTTCTTCTCGACTTCTCTTCTATAACTCCACCCTATATATATATATATATACATACATACATTTATATCGTGGCGACCCCCTCCCTGGCTGCCGCCGAGATCGATCCATCGGTGAATATCAGCGTCCCGCTTCCCCATCTACTCAACGATCTCCGCCCATGACTTCTGCATCAGATCCACGACTGACTGATATCGACTGTAGCGGCGGCGGACACAGCCAACGAGACGCATCATAGCATTAGGAAAATGGTTGCCGCCGATCGCGGTAGTGGCGAGGACAAAATTAACATAATTCTGCTAATACATTGCCAGCATAACATAATAGTCGCACCCAGTCCTGGTCACTTGGGGTTACCTGATATGGCCAGAACAAGAGAGACAGAAATAGCAAAACGAGAAAAAGAAGAGAGAAACGCAGTCGAAGCGAAAAAACCGGGGAACCTTGGCGTTGTACCTAACCAACCTCACCTTGCGCATATCATATGATGTGTACGCTATACGCGCGCATATCATATTATGTGTACGCTATACGCGCGCATATCATATTATGTGTACCCTTACTCCGCTCTCCTATTAATTTAAACAAATACCCAGACGTACTTGTTAACGTAACGTGTTATTGTTTGGCACATAGAACAAGAGCCGAAAGTTTGATCCGGCGGGATCATTAATTTTGAGTGTTAAAAATAATGCATTTAACTAAAAACTATATTTATATATATATATATATATATAGAAGGCGCGGCAAGTCACTTTCGATTTTTAAACGTTTTGACATAAAAGACAGAGAAGACTAGATGAGGTCAAGAGTCCAGATGGCCGTTCCGGGACCTTTGGCCGGCATTATATATAGTAGATACGCCATTTTCATCGTTTACCTACGTGGGTGTTCCAGTTGAAGTCACGCAGCTGAATCCCGTGATTGGTCCTCAGCAGCAAGGCTTTGGCATTTTAGAACCATGTACAGATTCCAAAAGTGTCTTGCGTACGTAGGCTGTTTAAATAACGTGTTTACCTCTTCTTGCGTGTTCGGTTGGTTAATCACACCTCTATATCTTACGACACACACGAGTTGATCTTCTGCGTAGAAGCAAACTTTAAAGGTTTTCAGTCGATATCGATATACGCGGTGATTTCGCAAGAAGCAGCCTGCAGGATTCTGATTTCTTGGCCGACTCGCAACAATGTGTTGCGGGGAAGCTCGAAACTTCAACAGATTATGCAAGCTCCCGGACCATTGAGTCTAGGCTGTTGGTAATTTTGTTTCTACCTTCTCCCGCTAACTTCCGCAAGATGTAAAGTAGAAAAACTTAGATTCTTAATTACTATTTATCGTCTTTTTAAAGTTGTAGGTGCATAATAGGTTCAATATAATAATCTATCAACAGTGACAAGAACAATAAACATGATATTTTTGCACCGTTACGGGGGGTCTAGTGAGGGGACTGTGACCCATCTCTGGAAGGTTCCCCACATTATGTCTCGGCCGCTTCCCGACCTTCTGTAGCAAACTGCATGTGGCCGGGCATGGCCCGCCAAGGGTCTCGAAAGCAAATGGGTAAAACCCTTACGACTACCCGATGTTTTGGTACTTTCCCACCTTGTCTGCCTCGATGAGAGGTGAAGCATGACCAGCCGGAGTCGCGCCAGGAACGGATCGCTGATGAGACTAATGAGTCAGTGAATGTCGTATTTCAAACCGGCATGTAATCGCTCTCGAGCAACGTTAAGATCAGAGCGTTAGGTCTCTTCCCGCCTTCCCTGTTAAGCCCGACGGGTTCCAAAGCGCACAGTAAACTACTGGGTCGTACAGCTATGCTAAAGGTGTCATTCTTGTGCCTTCTTCGCCTGCCCCCGCCGACGATACAGGACGGCTCGTGGCACCCGTCCGGCCAGACAACGTCTCGACAGATGCAGGTTACCGACCGCAATTTTCACCAACTCGTCATCTAACAGAGCTCCGATCTAAGCACGGGGAATGGAGGAGAGCTATGCGCCATATTAAACTGTTAATATTGTTGCTACTATCAGCTTTTATTTGTATGAGTGGACTGTATCGGTATAGCAACAAACGCTTGGAGGCGGGCAAGCTACAAAAACACGCACCCTGTTACTAGGTTTACAATTAACGCTTTTCACATCATAATCTGCACACAGAAACAGAACAAACTTATCACGTCGTACAGATGTCGTACACCTTGTGGAGATAAATGCTCAACGTTTTCTAAATGAAGTCGCCTTAAATAAACGAATTGGTTTAGACAACGAAGCATTCATTGCATGTATGAAATTCGTACCGTAATTCTAGTTGTTGCTATTAAAAACCGTCGGAGAATGCCAGACCCCCAATTCGTAATCTTACCCTGTGTAGTTGAGACGCTGATACTGATGTGTGCGGTATTTTCGCTGTCGGCGTGTACATATATGTCCCATGTGTGCATGTGTGTTTGTGTTTTCACAGCCTGTTCTCGCTTCTCAGGTGCGGCCTGCGGGTTCGAAACAAGGCCAGAGTGGCGTACAGTAGAAGTACTGTAGATGTACTGCAGTCAGGCCGCTTGGTCTAATAGTCTAATAGCAGCGGGTTGTACGTATGGTTGCCCAGATGATTTATGCACACCGTTCCCATCCTCAAGCCAGTCGAAAAGCCCGCCCACTGTGTTCGGCTATCGGTTGCAACACGATTCGTAACGTGACCACACAGCAGAAGCGGCAGCAGCAGCTGCCGCACGCAGTAGTCCGTCTGTTCAGCCAGTCCGTCCAGATGGAGTCGACGGAGCGCAAAACTAGATAAAGCTTGAGTTAGGGTGACCGAACATTGCGGGGGGCAACTGAGAGGCTACGGCCACGCGAATTAGCAATGGGTAGGCTGACGTCAGCCAAAGCAAACGCTATGCTAGCCTACGGGTGACGCGCAGGTAACTTTGACTACTATTACTACAGCACGATGGCTGCACACGTGGAGAGCGCGTGCACGCTGATTACATACTAGTAAACGATATACATATATATATATACATCTTGATCGCGGTACTAAGCGACTGTGAACGGGTGTCTTCTGCAGGTCATATCTAGGCTCTGCTTTCTGTCACTAAAGCTAGTTTCTGTAGAAAGCGTGCTGTCGTCTATAGCGCTGTAAAGCACGGTCGGCCTCTCACGGATCAGTGTCAACCAACATACATATGAACATATTATTGCCACGAAAGATGTGAAATTCTTTGTATTGCGATGCTATTTTTGTTCGAGCTCTCTTGCCGGTGAAGCTAAGATTGCTGATTTAGGGCGTTATGAATCGTGTTACGGGATATGTAGCGCAGCTGCCATGGAAACCAGCATATGGCCGGGAATGATTTAAACCTTTCGTTCACGCGTTGACGCAGCGCACCTACACCAGCCACTACACTCGGCAGTGCCTATTTCGTTATTGTCAGTGTTGTTGTTGTCGTTGTCTTTGGTGTTGCTTTTGTAGTTGTTATTGAATTCGTTGTTGTTGTTGTACCATCCTAGAAGCAAGGTTTCATACGACGTGTTATCCGCAATCGGCCGCTATACTTAGCTCTTTTTGTTTTCTTACTTTGCAGGCCACGACAGACTTCTATGCTACGTTACGAATGCAGCAACAGCGAGGCGTGACGACGCACAGCGGCACGGAAGTCGTTGGCAACAACACTCCAGGCAGCAGAACGGCGGCAAACGGAACGAGTCGGGTGATTATAGGTCCACAGTCGTCCGACCAGCATTTGCAAACTCTCCTGCTTGCGGGGAGTAACACAACGACGTCCACGACGACAACGGGGGTGACAATGTCGATGACAACAGGAACGCCAACAACAACAACACCAACAACAATAACAACAACAACTACACCAACGACTGCTCCAAGAGCAACAACAACAGCGGAGAGTACGGACGAATACCTAACGGTATCACCGGCCAGTGACCAAGAACAACAACAACAGCAGCAGCAGAGGCAGCAGCAACAACAACAACAACAACAACAACAGCAGTACTACTTACATCATCAGCCCCAGCATAATAATAATCATTATCAACAACAACAGCAGCAGCAACAACAACAACAACAACAACAACGCGAGCCGTCGCATTCGATGATCCTGTCGACAGGCCTCTTTAGTACAGATCGATCGGCGACGGGGACAGCAGCGGCAGCGTCGATGAGTTGCTCGGCACTTACTGCAGCGCTGACATCACCTGGCTTTAGCTGTGCCCCCACGACGACAATAATGACGCCCATCATATCTCCGATGTCGACAATGAGCGGCCATCCAACGACGTCGGGATTCTCCTTATCGGTAGTACCAGCAGCAGCAGCAACAACAACAACAACGACGACGACGACGACAACAACAACAATACCAGCAGAAGGAACAACGACGACAACAACAACAACAACAACAAGTGCATTAGCAACAACAACACCGACACTTACAACATTAGCGGCGCCACAGCTGCTGCATCAGCACCAACAACAACAACAGGAACAGTATCATACTATGCTAAAAGCGCTCGCTGGTCATTCGGTCGATAGTACAGATCCTCCATCATCGTTATTATCACTATCGACCTCGTCGATGGCTTCGTCGGCGTACACAGACGAGATTTCGTTTCTGGGAACTCTACAGAAACGTAAGAGACAACAACAGCAGCAGCAGCAACAACAACAACATCAACATCATCATCAGCAGCAGCAACACCATCCCCCTCATCCTCACCAGCACCATCACCTTCACACCTCAATCATGCCTCTGCAATTAGACGAAAATAACAAGGGCGCAGTTACCACTAGTAGTAGTAGTGGCAGTGGTGGGGGTTCGGCGCACAACAACTCGAGGGAGAGTTGCGTGTAACAATAAAAGCGTGTCTTGTACCACATGCAACAGGAGTTAGCGGCTGATTGGTCGCCTATTGTTTGTTGAATGAACGAATGTGTGCCTATATATATATATATATATATATATATATATATATATATATATATACATTTCTGTGTCTGTGTGTGTGTAAGTCGGTCTTTGCGTCGCGGCTGTCCTCCAAACTCGGCGGAGAGTGCGCAACTGAGGTGCGGACGAGGGCAAAGTGCCTAGCACTAATACCAGCAGGGATTTGTGTTACGATATTTATGTATAGCGAAGCTGAGTTGAAAAATACGTGACTTTTTGCTGTCAGTTATTGCCGCTAACACATACCCGAAGCCTGCGCTTCGGCAAATCCAGCCACAAATTACGCGGCATTAGAGCTCGTTTTGTTATAAAAAGTATTACATGTGTCGTCGTTGTCGTTACGCCTGTTTTGCGGAGTTTCGAAGAAGAATGCACCGTGATATCTACTCGGACGTATGGATCTCAGTCAGAAGTTCACTTTTAGTTTGATTTAGGTCATGTCGACAAATGGCCTTTTCCTCAAGTGGACGCGAGGAAATATTGAGAGCATCCATCATACGCTATAGGCGCACACGCGCACAAATAGCGCAGCTAAATGAAATGCGTTATTTATGGCTTGTCTCGTTGTCTACTTGTCTCCGCACTCAGCATAGCAGAGAGGACACAACGACCTCTTGAGTTCTTGCCAGACTTGTCGGCCGAGTGGTCGTCCTGAGCCACGAACGATGAGATATGCGTTTAGAAGAGCCAGGAGCCGGAGTCCTGGAAGGGGCAGAACACAGTTGGAGTTCTGGAAGGCGCAGGAAGTGCCAGGAGTTGGACATCTGAGACGAGCAGAATAGCCGGACGTTGGGGCTCTGAAAGGTGCACGACGGTCGGGCGTTGGAGTTCTGGAAGGTGAAGGACAGCCGGGCGTTGGCGAACTAGAAGGTGCAGGACAGCCGGGCGTTGGGGTCTTGTGAGGAACGGTAGAGGCGGAAAGGCGGGGGTGGGAGGGTAGGAGATAAGGTACAGTCATTGCCGCTACGGCGGCTTTTCGCCAGTGAAGAAAAGCCAAGCCTATCTATGGTTGCTCCGTGTTGCTACGCGTTTGCTGTTGGTGACCCCGAGTGTCGAGAGTCGACACGGCCAGTGCCGCCTTTGCCAACGCCGCCGCTGCCGTGTCTGTGGGCACCGTTTTCGCTCGGACAGAGAACTGTGCAGAGCTGGTTGCAGGTGACTACGGCTATGGCGCTGATATGCGCTGACTAGCCGGCGAGCAATAGAAAACATGCAAGACGTTAGAACAATGCGAAACTTTGGCGGCCGCGGCGTTGAGTGTAGTTGAGTACGTTCAGTAGGGGCAAGGATTTGTTTTCGGACTGAAGCCCGAATCAACGCCGTCGTTCCGGCCGGCGGCGGGGCCAACAGCAGCGGGAACAGTGAAGCAACACAGACTGTTAGGCGTGAGTGGAACAGCACAAGTCAAGACGCAGAACCGCTGGTAGACACATGCAGACGGACAGAATCGCGTTGCGTTGTTACATTGGCTCTTCCTGACCCAAAAGTTAATTCAGGCAGCCCGCAGGGGCTGACGTATTGTATGAGAAGATATAAAAGAAGAGGAATAGGAGGAAGCGAAGAGCGCGTGTTGTCAAAGAGGGCTGCAGGCATGAATGTATATGTGTGTAGGTGTACTCCCAAGTGCAAGTGTACGTGTCGCTCAGTATGAGTGGTAACAATGAATATAACAATGATGATGAAGAGAAGTAGTAGTAGGATGATGGTGGTGATGATGACAATGGCGGCGTTCATGACGACGTGCATGCAGAGCGTTTACGTGTGTGCTGTACATATGACATTCTGATTGTACATAAAGTTGTATTTTGAGAACTGTTTGTATAAAAATGAAAATCACCCATCAACGGGTCCGCGTATATATACAGGAATTACGAATATATGAAGGTGAATATAAATATATATATATATATATATATATATATATATATATAGAAAGAGAGAGAGAGAGATAAAGGGAAAGTGACTTCAAGGGTGGGCAAACCGTAAACGAAGTACTAAATACGAGGCGGAACGAAAGTAGAGCAGTGGAGCAGGAAAAGCATGGAAAGGGGGGAAGAAGCAGAACAGAAGTCGCTAAGGGGCATCTAGCACAACAAATAGGAAAAACGAACTAATTGTATTGGCGTCCAGCAACCACTAACACAATGCGAAAATCTATGTTATTTTAAAATTCGGTCCGGTCAAAGGGCAATAGGAGCTGAAGAAGACGAAGTAAGTGCGAAGAATGAGAGGAGAAGTAAAAAAGTAATAAACGTTACGCCACTGTGATGATCTCAAGCAAATGCGTGCTTTCTCATTTGTAATGGGCCGCGAAATGTGGCGGTGCGGTTTAGGGAACTAGTGCGCTACTGAACTAGACGCGCAAGAATTTTTTGAGCGATGCTTATTATAGTGCCTGTCTAAGGTGCGGTTATCAGGTACGCCATCAAGATGCGCAGATCAGCGGTAGGTTAACCGAGCAAAATGGCTTAATGGCAAAGCCTTTGCTTTGCATTCGGGAAGGCTGGGTGCGAGACCGGCCACTCTTAAATTGGTTTGCATGGTCTCCAATTTAGACCAGGTGCCGGAGTGGATAAAAAAAATCAGCCATGACATGAAAAAACGTACACGGGCATTAGAGTTACGGAAAAAAATACGGCTTCTAAATACACGCTACGAGAAAGTAAATATTTGCATCCAGGAGAGAGTTAGGAAGGCCACTATCGCAGCCGCAGCAATTAAATGCCCACATATGTTTTCGGTCGATGCAGCAGTCGCTCTGTTTGGAATACAGATAGCACCCCATTGCCACATATGGTATTTCACTAATATGGGTATTTAAAATGGGAAGGGTGGGAGTGGACGAATTGTGTTTAATTTATGTAGTAAGGTTTTTCTTTCTAAAGAGGATTTTTGCGCTGTTAATACATAAATAATGTCAATGGGAATATAGCCTGACCCGAATTGCTGCAGTGCAGCCTTCTGTGAATAACTAGCACTCCTTATTTGGTCCCTGGAACGATGTTAGTTTTATAGCCAAATGCATCTATTGAGGTAAGTTACGGAAAACAATCAAGCATTGGTAAGTTAAGCAAAATAATCAAACACCGTTCAAAAGAACTTATGAGCATTAGTTCTAAACTACTACATGTGGGCCGAAAAACGCTAATATAAAACATTGATTCGTCAAGTTTTTTAATATGTCAGTCAAAAAAAGGTCGGGAGAATTAACCCGCAAGACTATTGAGCAAGACGCAGACATGAAACACATATTGGTCTATAATAATGATCAAATTATAGGAACTCCATTTAAATTTCATACTCATTAGTAAAACAAAATGTATATACAACTGTCTCGCTGTTATCTGGTTGATTTAAATATTTATTTCGTAGCACGGTCTCACTAAGGGCATTACTTCAAGCAGTAATGGAATAAAAGTTACTATAAATTAAAACCGTCCTCTGATCTGTATATGAAATAGATAAATAAGAGTGTGCCGTATCTAAGCTTAAAGGCTTATTGAGAAATTGGACGAAACAAGCGCTTAACAAGCGTAAGGAAATCCTAACTGCATGGCAAAATACTTAGTATATTTTTTGTTTGTATTTACATTAAGTCGTTATGATCATAAAATTCACTATATATGAAGGAATATATGTAGAAAAACGAGGTTAGAATAATTAAACGTATTTTTAAAAATATCAGTTTCGTTTGATAAACCTAGTTTCCGCAAAGGCGCAATTTCCTAAAAAATAACATATTTTTTTTAATTCGTGTAGAACGACATGCAAAGATACTAACTGAAAACATTGACCATATATAGTTAGAAGCGCCTCCATGTAATATTTCATATTAAAAATCATAAAACAAATAGGCATAATAAAACACATTACAAATGTAACATGGAAAACTACCCTGTGAGAGACGGGTCAATCTAAGAAAATATCGCAGACAGCTCTTTATTACAGATGTTTTTTCCACTGATAAAACTTAATTTTTCAAATGCAGCATAGTACATTAAACAACATTTCAGTGAGGTCATAGTAGGATATTAATACCCAATAAAAAAAGTGTCAACTTCTATGTATATTAGGTTATCTCGTTAATAGTAGATTTTCTTTTTAAATTAGTTTGCCCTGATGTTATTAGGTGACAAGTCAGCTAACATCTAGAAAAGAAAGCAAACGCTCAATGAGTTGCAAGTGCACTTTGCAGTATTTGTCAGATAGAGCGCGGTCGCACTCGTTGAAGAGAAGTTTTTTACTATTCACAAGACTCGAATGTGTTTAAAGAAATGTGTCGCATAATCGTGTGTGCTTTTTGACAGAAATGGTTTGCAGTAATCAATTGTTTTAATTTAATATATTCATAGTGAATAATACCTTCGCTATTCCTCCTACTAAACAGTAATGCCTTTTCCCAAAATTTTATTTTTAATGCGTGATGCTTTAAATATTAAATAAGTAGATTTCACAGAAAAAACTGACAATTTTAGCAGTTTTATGTTTTTACATTTTTAGGAATTATGACAATTTAACAAATTCGGCACAGTCGTATTTATTACTTGTAAAAAGAGCAACTCACGTCTGCCACAACCAGTATCTGCCTGTCGCTCTATGTCGATCCAAAAGAAGCAATAGTTATTTTAAAGTGTAAAGCACAAGTGCAAATTACTGACCTATTAAGATAAGGCGTAAGCAAGCTGCTCCGTGTGTAAGTTGTTGGGTTAATTATGCACGCACAATTCTGCTGAGGCAAGCTAGAAGCTTCGTTACACGAAGAATCTCGGCTGCAATGTGCTTATTCTGTTCCGTTCGGCAGCGAATACTAAGAGAGACTAGGTAGATAGATGGAAGGATGGATAGGTGAATACGTCAAAGCCGATCCGACAATATCTGACGACACTTATTGTGATGAATTAATTATTCAGCATGATAGGATACCGATTAGTGGCTATCGCAACCAAGGGAGATGCTTGTATCTATTCAGACGTACCGGGTCACTTAGGCCGCAGCTTTGGAATGGACGTCTATTCAGACTGTTCGGATATGCTCGCGTATTGTTTATCTCGCAAGAACTTTGCATTTTAAGATGATACATACTTACAATACAGTCGTCACTATATACAATTTAAACACTTCAGTGACCGTCTCACCGGGCGCAAAAGTGTAAAGACCGCCGATGCGCCTGGCAGCTCGCTGCATGGTATTTAGCGCATATCTGCAAGCAGAACCGGCAACGACATTGCTCTCCAACTTGGTAAAATCCTTAGGTCAAACATACCAAGTGATGATAGCCATGCACAGTGTACATTATGTACACGTGTCGGCTAGTGCATGCCATTCCATCCCAAAGCCCCCTGGCGAGGACAAGGAGCAGTCACACGTGTAATAGAAATTGCTGAACTGGTCCTGTAATAAGTCCTGAATTAAGCCTGACTCTGATTGTTTCCACTGCCAGTCTGCAACCCGCTAGCAGGTACAACAAGCTGTTTCTTGCTTTCCGTGATGGGCAAAGAACACGCTTTATATATATTGTAAAGCATCTTTCTAGCTGCGCAAAATTTGCCGCTGAAAGATGGCCCCACACCCTGCCAGGGCTGTAATTCAACATTGACACAATCATAAGCTCAAAAAGACGCGCGGCCACACTCAGAGATAGTCGTCGAGGGTTTCTCACTTCTGTGTGAATAGAGGCAATAGCTACCCGACACCTGCCGCCTATGTGTTAAGGAAAGGTTGTTCCCCTATAGTGTAGTATCAGATCCAAATACGGGAAGGAGTTAACAAACTCCAGCGGTTGGCCACAACAGGGTATTACGTCTACTGCTGCCAATCGACCCCCACGGTGAAATTGAATGGCTTTCGTCTTCCGCAAATTTATTTGCAGGCTCTTACGGTGAAGGTTACTTTCTACGTCGCCGACAATTCGACGAAGCCATTACTATGGCATCTGCATACATGACGACGA
Source organism: Dermanyssus gallinae (assembly GCA_003439945.1). Lineage (NCBI taxonomy): Eukaryota > Metazoa > Arthropoda > Arachnida > Mesostigmata > Dermanyssidae > Dermanyssus > Dermanyssus gallinae. The sequence goes on along the minus strand of QVRM01002482.1, from coordinate 196,497 downwards.
CAGCGTTTCTAAACTCCTCCCGCACATGTCGGGCTAGGTCTGAGATGAGCAAGGAGAAGGCCAGGCATCTGAGAGGGTCCCCTTGAGGGGTCCCTACGTTTTGACTCAGCTTAGAGTACATGGATTGCGTTTCGTGTACTTTGACCCCTCCTAAATCCAAACTGCTCCGGAGGTAGGATCTTCTCTACAGTTAGAAGCACCCTTGAGATAATCAACTTAGCAAATATTTTCTTAAAAGTGCTTTCCGACGCAATACCCTGGTAGAGGTTTGAATCATCCACGTTGCCACCGTTTTTGCCCTTGAATAAAGGGCAAAAACGTGATCTGGAGGAGAAGGAGAAGCTTCGGGTGATGAACACTCTTTTTCTACAGCACCCGCGTTTCGATCGAACAGAAATCGAGACTCTACCGGATGGCTACGTGGACGAGAATGACTTCCCCGGGGTCACTTCGAGCAAAATTTGGGCTGCGACGGACAGGATCAAGCTTGGAAAGGAATACCGCTCGAAACGGTGAAATTCCTCTTCAGAGAGTATTCCACTCTTGTGACAAGGATTATTACAAAAATCTTCTGTACGGGTAAGCTTTCCGGGAGCTGGAAGGCCGCGGTAGTATTACTGCCCAAAGGCAACGGGTTATACCGCCCGTATTTGGTCCTAGTAGTTTTCCTAGACGTAAACAATGCGTTTAATAGCATCCCGCGGCGAAAGGTTTTTGAAACGCTTCAGCAAAAGAATATCCCACCATATCTGGTGCGGTTGGTTTCCGATTAGCTGAACAGTGGGGTGATTGAAAACGGGCGCACCAAGATAGAGATGACTGTCGGAGTACCGCAGGGCTCAATCATTGGGTCAGATTCATCTCACGTGTAACCACCTTCTGCAGCGCCCTAATGGCCGAAACGGTAACTACGGCAGATCACGGAATTACAAAGTCACTAGTACAACACCACACTGAGATCACCGTGGTAGCAAAACGGCACAACAGCACATTTCAGTACAATATTCGTGTCGGGAACGTAGTCACAAGTACCTGAGTCCGGGGCACTTCGCCGACAAGTGCACCGTGCCGCAAGATAAGCCCCACGTATTGTCTTGGTGCTTGGCTTGCGATCGTGCGGCGGGTTCACCTGACTGTCTCGTCAACCAGCATACCTTGGGAACGAAACAAAACCATACTGTGCCTGCATAATGCAACTTGTACTGGAACCGACAACCGAGTTCACCGATATGTCCTCTAAATCATCAGCCCTTCCGGTAGACAACACATCTAAGCAGGTTTCGAATCAACCTTCCTGTGCCAGCGTCGTCCGTGGGGGCCTCTCAGTCACCCGATGATCCCACCTCAACTGCTACTTTTGTTAGGGAGATGGGACATCCATATAAATCCCCGCCAGAAGAGGCAACAGTTTTACAGGGCCGCCCCATCAAAGGACTCCCGTTGTAAAACATCGCTATATCAAAGCACCCGTCAAACGCCTACTAAAGCGATCAAGGCTGTGCGCGGCTCTTAAACCGGCCTTCCCCGCCCTGTCTCAGATTTTTCGGACTTATCCCAGATTTGTCGGCCATATTTAAGGCCCTATCAGAGCTGCTGGGGCCGCTTTTGTGGCTGCTACCGCTAGTGGACAATTTACGATGGATAGTTTAAATACTAATGGTCATGATCGCGAGCAATGTCATACTTTGCATCACCGATAGGCTTAATGGTCGTGGCGATGCGCGGTATACGTGGCGTAGCCTAACAAGGCAGACCACTCTGAGCCCCCCGTTTGCAACCGGCACACCTTTTAGAGAACGTTCAAGTGATTATGAGTAGACTCATCATATCAACATTTTGCCAAACTCAGTCAGGAGGCAAGTGGCCAGTGGATATCTGCAGTATCATTCTATAATGACGTCGACGTTCGGCATAGCCTTTCCTCTTTTATTTTGGTAGTCCGTCGCCTCCTCTGCAACAATGCTTCATCTCTTTTAATCAACAACGACTTTTCATTGCCGCGTCTCGAACCCCAAACCATCCACAAGCAATGCAGTGCACAGTTCATTATAAAATACTTGTTGTGCCAAAAGCTGAAGTGTTCATCTGGTCTACACTGGCTCGTTACGGAGATTAGATGAAACCACAACAAAGCTGTAATATTTGACTCCTTTGAGAGTTTGCTAAACTTTTAGTATCGTGACGCTTATATTTCGACAGGAAGGCGAAGACGTCGGATCTCTGGCTTCGATGTAAGTTTCCCCGACCTACAATCATTTTAAGAGGCCAAGGACGACCTAGAGATACAAAGTATGATCCTTAGCTCCGACGGGCTCACTGCACTAATTGGGCGCTGGAGATCAAAGCTGGAACTAGCCGCCGTTTGTCGATCTGGTCTGGGCGAGCTACTTTTCGATGACGAGGGGAAATTTTAGAAATCTGGTTGGCTGAGAAAGTTAGAATCGTTGTCAAGTCGCCTGGGTTTCCTAGGTGCACATGGAAGCTTGTTTAATTTAATCTCCATCTTTTGAATTGCACGGGTAAACCACCTGCTCCATGGGATTAACTTCACAAATTATATCAATATTCTCGATCAGTTCAACGCTCACGTGTTGGAATCATTAACCTTCTTTCTTTATTGAAATCTTCCAGAGGCAGCTTGCAGCCAAGTTCTTTCACCCGTGGCAAAAAGAGGCCTAGGCATTCAAGGCGCTGTCTCGGTCGCAGACACCACGATTATTAAAGCGACCACTAAGGTGGCCTTTAAGTTTTAAGTCTAGCGCATGCGAATGAGCGTTAAATATATTAGATTCCCAATTTTAAATCATCATGGTTTATTCTGCATTCACAGCCTAGGCCGTACGACAGACACGGTGCTTTTACGAATGATATCCTGGGCCGTGCCCCAAGGTCTCCTGGCTATTCTTGCGTCCTTGAACCTTTAACGCAGACGACTCCAAGCGCCTGACGGAATGACCCTAACAGCCTTTGAGAGTGGGAGGATGCTCGTACCGTAACTCACTTTTTATCACTTTTAATGGCCAGTAACGGCGCGGCCCAGGCTGGTTGTGTTGTTTCGCAGAGGGAGGGAAATAAGCGTCAGGAGCATGCATTTATCGGGGACTCTAGGGACATCTTTCATTTTGCCGTCGAGACCTTAGGCGGCGCAGGTAAAGTAATTGAGGTAGTTCCTGGTGAGGTATGCAAATGTCTCAGATTAGCCACGAGGGACCATATATGTGTATATATATATATATATATATATATATATATATATATATATAACAAGATAATAAGTAACAAAAATTCCAGTAATGAGGCCGTTGCATATAAATACAGAAAAGGCAATGCCTGGTAGTGACTGGGCAATTAATTAAACGCTTTGCTATATACTTATAAAGAGTAAAGGTCGCTTAAGGTGTCGCGTCGTTTTATGCCATTTCATCGCAGAGTATATGTGGATATTTCTAAGAGAGTTGAGCTCATTGAACTGAGTTCTATAAAAAATGTAGTTCTGTTTTCGTGCGGCGCATGGTGAGAATAGAAGAGTTATGGAGACGGCTGTATATGATCTGGTAAAAGGTTCCAAGATACATGATGTCCCTCACTCGGGCTGTCCACGTAACGCTGGAAATTTGACCTTTCCTAGTCTACTTTGTCTCTTATGTCTATTTAAACTTTTCAAGTGACTGTTCCCGCACTTGCTCTTTCTCTCTCTCTCGCTCTTTCTATATATATATATATATATATATATATATATATATGCGCTCCCTTTGCAATGCCAAATGTTATCTGATCCAACACGGTCAGTTTGTGCTCTCTATTTAAGGGGTTCGTTGTTACTAGGACTAACCTAGTGAATAACCGGAGTGCCTAGCACAACATACGTTACGTATTCCAGGTGCGTATATAAAACATAACGCTTATGTTACGCATCTAGAAGCAAAAAAAACAGGTTACTGACGTGCTAACCATACAAAGCATGGACAGAAATATATATATATATATATATATATATATACATTTTTTTTTAACATAAAACATTTACAGTTTTATTTGCTTATATGCAAGAGGCAACAATTGTCTTCTTATGAACGTGTACACCGGATAAATCAAGTGAAAACGTCGGTAAGTGATACTGGCATACTTTCTGCACTTATTCGCTTCCGCCAACATAGACGCGTGTCCAGCATGTTCCGCTCCCGCACTGACCATTGAGGGGGCTAATCAGTCAGTAACGGTTGCATCCCATACCAGGATGCGACCTATCTCGAAGGACGTTAGTGTTAGCCCGTCCGGTTGCTTCCCATCATTCCTGTAAAGGACAGGAGGTTCGAGAATCCATGGAAAGCCGGCCGACCTCAAAGCTCGGCTAAATGTCTCGGTAAGTGCTGCGTGTCGGGCTCGACGACCTGAGCTTAAGGCACAAGAGAGGCCATGGTGTGCCTGTGGCCCCACTTGATCGCCGCACCTACATTGGTGGGGGATTACGAGAGCTGTCCCCAGGCGTAGCTCCGCACTAATCCGAACAGTCTCGTCATCTAATGGAGTGCCTAACTGAATACTGGGGAGAGCCTGTAACCAGGCCCCGGCGCTTTTTGAGGAGACCGCCCGTAGCCTGGCCTTGTCAGTCGTAGTGGGGGCTTTCTCAAGGAGATGCGCAAACGTCTTCTCCTGCAGTGGGGCCAGCTTTTCTAGGAAAGGGTCTCAGTGGGTATGGCACCGCACAGAGAGGCTAATCTCTCAAGTAAGCCTGCTAAAGTGTGATCGTATACACTTTGACCTGTGTCGTCCAGTAACCGTTCGGCCTTTTCCGATGCCTGGGACATACTCGTAGATGCGACGATGGCAGGCCCAGCCAACGCTACTGCGTCTGGCATTCCCAGTCCACCTAAAGATATGGGAAGCAGAGCCTGCAAGCCTGCATCGGGTAAGAGGCGTACGTGCAGGATCAGTTCCAGTGTCTTCAAGGTCCACTCGTTAAAAGCTCGAAGGTTCTCGGTCAAGTCAAAACGATTAGCCCCTTTAAGTAAGTGAGTTATCCGGGCCGCCAAAAATCACGATCTCAGTAGGCACATTCCGCGATGTGATCATAGCGATGGAAGACGGCTGGCGGCTACTTCAAGCTTTTCTCTCCACGCGTTCAGAGCCCCAGGTAGCCTCTCTTGGCAGAGAGGAACCCCGAGAAGCTCAATGTCACTCTTCTGGACTACTTTGCAACTGGGAAGGAGATGACATAGCTCCGATATATCCGGCGAAATCTTATCCTCGGGGCCCGTGACGTAGACCTTGCATTTCCCAGGGTTTAGGGATAGACCACTCACCCTCTTGAAATCCAGGACTCTGTGAATATCACCCACTACCGTAGCTAGGTCACCCCCAAGCACACCGTCGTCTAGGTACCAGGCATTTAGAGAACATTGTAGGGAGTCGATCAAGTCCTTTACGCACAGGCAGAACAGCGGTAGACCTAAAGGGTCTCCTTATTGGAGGCCCGATTGCGAAGATATAGTCGCGTGTGGCAGAACCAAGTGCGACGATTGAGCATAGGCCTCATGTACCTGGTGAAACATTTGCGGGGCGTAGCATTTCACCGCGTTTAGCAAGTGGTCTCTTCTGACGCTATTAAACGCATTCCTAAAATCCAGCTTCACCAGAACAGTCGGGCCACCGCGGGAGTTTATAAATGCACGAGAGGTGTGAATTCCGATCTCCGTACCGCCAGTAGTTGCAAAATCCAGCTGATGGTGACCATTTGCCAATGAGCCAACCTCCGGAGTGTGGACGAGCATGCTATCGGGCGGATAAAGCCGTCTTTCTTCTTGAGAGCAAATAGTCGTGCCCCAAATGTAATAGGTTGAAGGGCTACAGGGGGAGACACCCACGAAGAATGTCTACAACCTTTGTCAGTGCATCTGCCAGTCTATCGGCGACATCGGCGATCCTAAGACAGCGGACAGGAGGTCCTGAAGAAGTCGAGGCCTAAGGAAGTCAAGACCAGCTGCAGAGCTCCTAGGAAAGGATCTCCCGGCCAGGCGCACTTCCTCGCTAGAGGTAGTAGATGGCAGCATAGTCGGGGGACGAGATGGCAAGCAAAGGTCCGAAGGGGCTCGCAGATATTTGCCTCGAATAGATTTAAGGCTTTCGGACTGACATATAAATGTAACCGTAGAGCCTGGCGGCGGCAGTGACGTCCCCTTCGGAGAGCTTGACTATAGCGTCTACAGATCTCATCTTCGGGATATATATATATATATATTTATATATAATTGCAATCATGTCAATATATATATATATATATATATATATATATATATATATAACGATAGTGCATACTATAAGGTGCACGGCGACATGGCTACCTCTCTGCATCTATAATGTGTGGCATGTATCTTGGCATTATGCTTGTGATATGTCTACGTGACATGCTGTCCTTATATAAACGAGAGGCGACTTCGGTAAACCCAGAGTTCATCTCTAGGAAGTGTAGCAGCATTAATACTAGTAGTAGTTGCAGTAGAACAGTAATGGCGTTGGTCAAAGGTCATTCACGCAATGCGAAAAAGACAGCAGGTGAAGACCTGAGGTAAATGTAAAAACATCGGTGCAGGCTATTTCCCCGTCACATTTACCTGCACGATACGTATATATATATATATATATATATATATATATATGATCTCGCCCGCACCAATATAAAAACTCAATCAATAATGTCAACTAGCTACAATGGCTGTTATCGTTGTTGAATCGAATAGAACCGCCTAGTAATAATATTAGTTTGCCACTTGCGTAGCTTCATGATTATATTTACGTTTAAAATAATCTTTTTCGTTGCCTTCAATAGCAGGTACTTTCTGCGAGCCACCCGACGAGTTGCACGCGAAGACTAAACGCGTAACCAGCCACACTCGTGATGATTTGACACACTACTATCCTGATGACGACAACTAACCGAGCTGCTAATTTTTGTCGAAGTTTTGCATTTTCAGCAGAGCATCTGCTAGCGAGCAAAGCATTGCAGGGACGCGTGACTACCTCAATCAGGGATCAGCGACCGGCCGGCAACATCCTGATAGAGCACAACCACGACTGACACACCAGCCGTCTAGTCGAACCCGGTGGCGTGGTGGCTCAAGTCTGCGCCTCACAATTGGAGGAGACACATAGATGCGCGGGTTCGAACCCCACCGTTGCACCGATTTGTATTTATCCGTGGGTCCGTCTATGAAGCAATGCAACAGGCAGTCATGTGGACGTCCAAATCTTGGCTGAGGATCAGCCTGAAAACTTTACCAGCCGTCTGGAGCACGCCGACAATGACAGCCTGCCGCGGGACGGGCAGTCACCCGAGAGTTCTTCCCGAGTGGTTCGTAAGACACCGGTCAACCGGCTACCACGTTGCCCTGCAGGTGGTGGCAGATACAGCAAGAGGAACAGACGGTGTCCGGTTCTATATTCGGGGGACGTATCGTAGTTGGTGGCGACGACTGCTGCTCAATCACGATGACTCCGTCGTGAACGGCGTTATCAGTTAATTAAGGAAATAAGCGTTTTTGGAATAACGAAAGTCGGTTATGACAGCCTTCGTTATGACAGCGAGCGCCCTCTTGTCGGCTGGCTGCTGGCTTGCTGGCTAACTGGTTGGTTAGTAGGTTTGTTGGTAGGTTAGTGGGTTGAGTTAATCATGGTCATGGTGTAATAGTAATCATATCAATCTACGCGATTGCTTGCAAGCAAGCAACCCAGCAGCAAGCAAGCGATAGAGAACAAAGGTATTATTTATCTGCGCCGCGTAGCTGCCTTGGCGTTAGCAGGCGGGGGAACTTTGCGTGGTCTGCGGATCTGGCTGGACTGGCGTTCAACACGTAAGTACGAACGTACACGTGCTGCCTTCCGGCCTGCGTGCCTGCCGGGCGGCCTTACGTCAGCCAGCCACGTTCAAGCTTTGCGAGGGAAGCCGCGAGCCGCGATCGACGATCGAAACAGGCACCCATCGCCACAGCCCCAGCACCTGCCCCGTCCACGACCGTCAACGGTGGACGGTGGAAACGGCGGTTGCTCACTCAGCTCTAGCTACGGTCTGCCTGGTCCCATCTCACCTCAGCTCAGCGGCGGGCTTCTATGAATATCAAATAGCTATAGCCCCCCCCCGCTCTTATTAATATTCACCATAAATATCCAAATACCTCTCTGTGTTCTGATGTGCGCATACGCATCTGTTCTGTGCATATATATATATATATATATATATATATATATATATATATATATATATATATATATATATATATATATATATATTATATATGCATATAGATATATATATATAAAGTGCGTTGCAAAAAAATAGCAACTCATGTTTTTTTGTGATCATTTCGGTTTGATTTGTTTGGCTTGAAATTTAATAATAATAATAATAATAATAATAATAAGGGCATGATATACATAACGAAACACGAGTATGGTGTTAATTTCGTTGCAATCACACAATCGCTTCATACAAAAAATAAAAAAGTGTGAAAAAAACAGTGTTGCAAAATATTAGCAACAATAACGCCTTACGGCGTATTCGATTCTTAGCAGGGCTGTATGACTTGTTTGATACTACAAATTCTATTTTAGAAACGGGTTTTTCGTCCCTTCTTCTGAATCAAATCGTAAGTTCGGTTTTCATGGAGTTAATGAGCTGTTGTAAGTGCGAAAGTGGAATATTAGTCCATGCTTGCTGGACAGCTTCTTTAGGGTCCGACAAATTATCATATTCTCGACCATTTGCGTAAATCTGCTTCACCAAATGTCCCCAAAGATTTTCGAAGGGATTCAGGTCTGGACTCAATGCCGGCCAGTCAAAAAATGGCACTCCTTGTTCTTAAAAAAGGGCTATAGTGCTAGCCGAGGTATAAAACTTGGCGTTGTCGTGTTGAAAAACTGCGTCAGGTCCCCCAATTCTTCTGAAATGGGCTTCTAACTGGGAACCGACGATACGCTGGTACTTGTCGGAGTTGGGCCCACAATCGCGACTAGATCAGACTTCCTATTATATCCAAACGCGCCCCAATATTTCACAGAGCCACACGTTTCGAGAATCATTTAGGTTCCTTCCGTAAGTCGTGACAGCCGTCAGGGCCATCGAGATTAAATTTCTTTTCATCCGAGAAGACGATGTTTTTCCACTCGTTATCCTAAGCTTGGTATCTATGCAAAAATTCACGCCGTGCGACAATGTGCTTCGGTTGCAGTCGCGGCATAAGCTTACTTTTTGCGTATCGCACGTTTTTGTCAGTACTTAACACTCGGTACACTGTGGATCGGTGCACTGGCACTTCCAAAGTAGTCTTGATCCTGGAAAAAGACATTTGGTCATGAGTAGCCAACTGTATGATCCTACGCCGATCTCAAATAGTCAAAACTGGCTTACGCCCACTGTTAGATCTGCACCTTTGGTTCACCCCAGGGTGTAAGAACCTGCTGATGGTGCTCTTATGCTGTCCTAATCTGGTTGCTATAGCAGTTACTGTATGACCGAGCTCAGCATATGCCTTAATTCTTGTCTTTTCGTTATCTGAGAGATCCTTTGTACGACCCATGGTTTTAACATACGCTTCGCTGTTAGTTCGGCACAACGACTGAGCTGTAGAATATTTTGCAGCTATAGAATGATTGATTTAGCTAGACAATATTCCTGACATTTGATCCCCGGGATCGAATATCAGCTGTAGCATCGACTATCCTTTACAAACAAAAGCTGTATTGTTAGCATGTTATTGTTGGTAATATTTTGCAACACTGTTTTTTCACACTTTTTTATTTTTTGTATGAACCGATTGTGAGATTGAGACGAAATTAACAACATACTCGTGTTTCGTCATGTTCATCATGCCCTTAAAATTTTAAAACGTTCAAATAAATCAAGCCGAAATTATCACAAAAAAACATGAGTTGCTAATTTTTTGCAACGCACTTTATATGCATATATATACATTTATAAGCATATACAGGTAGTTCAATAAGTTCTTAGAATGAAAACCGAGAATTTTCCAAATCATGTTTTTAATTTTTTCTTATTCGATATACTCCCCGAGAAGCTCAATACACTTTTCCCACCGAGATTTCAGAGCTTTCATACCTCTTGAGTAGAATTCCGCGTCGTTAGACTGAAAATAGGCATTGACAGCAGCCTTAACCTCTTCATTGCTGGAAAAACGCTTTCCACCGAGACTATTCTTCAAATGTCCAAAGAGGAAATAATCAGAGGGGGCCAGGTCTGGAGAATAGGAGGGTTGTTCAATAAGTTCGAACCTCAGTTGGGCCAGTTTTGCCGATGCTTGCCGGGACTTGTGTGCAGGAGCATTGCCCTGGTGAAACGGGACAACCTTCTTCTGCAAAGCGGGCCGTTTCACGATGAGTTCTTGCTAACGGCAGTCCAACAGTCTTGCATAATATTCTCCTGTGATAGTTTTACAGCTCTCAAGGTAGTCGACCAGCATTATTCTACGTTGGTCTTAAAAAACTGTAGTCATCACCTTTCCGGTCAATGCCGTTGTCCGCACCCTCTTCGGAGGTCCTTCATCAGGTGCACACCATTGGCAAGATGCTTCTTGGGTCTCGGGAGTGTAGTGATGAACCCGGCTTTCATCGACGGTCATGAATCTCCACCAAAAATCCGACAGATTGTTCGACATCTTGGCCAAATTTCGCTGTAAAGCCAAAACAGGCGCGTCTTTTTGGCCTTGGTTGAGCAAATGCGGCAGCCATTTTGCTCTAAGCTCTTTCATCTTCAAGTTTTCGTGTAGGATAAAATGCACACTGCCTAAACTAATCCCTAATGCCTCCGCTATTTCCTTAATGTTCATTCGCTTATCTGTGCCAAGAATTGTTCGCACTTTCTCTACGTTTTCCTCATCAGTTGCCGTTTTTTGGCCTCCTGGACGTAGTTCATCCTCGGTGCTCCTGCGACCTCTTTTTAACACATTAATCCAGTTGAAAACAGTGGCAAAACATGGCGCAGAGTCACTGTACGTCTCGTCTAACTCAATTTTTACTTGGGTCGCAATCCAACCTTTGAAATAAAAATGCTTGATAACCACTCGAAACTCTTTTTTCTCCATTTTTAAAAATCACGCCGATACGTTGCACGGGAAAAGCTATCAAACGAAATCGCAACGGCCAATCACCATAATATATTGAGTGCTAGCAGTCGAAAAGTTGCAGTTCCTATCAGCGGTGAAAGCTTGCCAAAATTCGAATTCTAAAAAGCTCATTCTAAGAACTTATTGAACTACCTGTATATGTATATATATATATATATATATATATATATATATATATATATATATATATATATATATATATAGAAAATATTGTGATAATTTATTAATCATTTACAATACGTTTGCACACTCGGTAGTGCTCGCCATAATAAAAATGGTGGTAAAAAGGTGTCACGTGAGGTTAAGAATCAGCTGTCCGTGTCCTTGCTTGATGGTAGCCCCCGCTCTTATAGACCCGGTGCGAGCGTTCTATCCTCAAGGTTCTTTGCAACGTTGAAACGGTAAGATCCATAAGATTCTTCTTCCTGACGCCGCGCCCCAAGAGCGTACTCGCACCATGTAAAATAGGCGGTAAAACGTAAAGGTAATTACAGTTGTCGGATTTTCTTTTGCCGTTATTCTCGCAGCTAGTAGGCGCCGTCTGCTTCATTTAGTCCCAGTCAGAGTTGTACCGTTTCATGCCGGCAGCCGTACCACAGCTAGTTTGGAATATCTACGTTCCAAAACCATTCTAGAAAGTTGATTGGGCTTGAAACGCAGGTAGCCTGTTATGGCCATAACGGCGCCCCGCTGACTGCATCAGTGGCGAATTCTGAGTGCTACGAGAAACGAAGCGTAGAAAGGGAGGGAACATCGGGTGTTTCTAGTCTACGAGCGTAACGTGAAAAGCCCGGGTTAAGGAAACAACAGCCGAAATGGGGCGAAGGGATAACTATTGAATGAAGGAATACTGAAATAAAGATTCCTCATGGAGAATCTTTATTTCAGTATTTCTTCATTCACCACTGGTATAGACAACCTTTTTTTTTGAGGGGTTGGAAAATGCATTTACGCACACTCGCCGATGTTTTGGCGGGTAGTGTGAGACTAAACGCAGGAGAGAGAGTACATGACTCAAATTAATTCCACCGCACTACCCACTAAAACCCACCCCCAAGAACCCTCTCCAGGTTCGGAATTGTAAACCATTACTTCGAGACCAGGAGAGGGGAGTCTCACGCTTCAAGCTTCTCCATAGTCTGTGGGTGCGACCCAAGCAGGTAGGTCCTGCTGGGTTCAATCTTGGAGGTTCCGGGCGACGAATCGCGCCCGACGAATATTCTCTAGCCGGATCTTTTCGCGCATGAGCCCATCGAGGTACTTTAGGCCAGCACCCCAGTTACTCGTCGAATCGACCATGTGTGTGACGATCGCCTGCGCGGTAGATGCCTGTAGGGTGAACGGTAGAGCCACGCCTTTGTCGGTGGCGCGGCGACCCCCCCCCCTAGGCAGTGTGCACTGCGTTAAAGTCTCCCGTGACGAGCAGTGGGTTTTTTGGGTATCGGTGAGATGTTATTGACACCGATAGCCTATCCAGGCAGTCCTCCAGGTTTTGCAGAGTTTTATTAGGCGAAAAGTAACACGAATATACAACGAGATTCCTATGTGGAAGGTACGTCCACAGAAAGCCTTCCGCATGACCCCAATCGGTGAGGGAGAGCGTCACGTCTTGACGTGTCCACCAAATGGCCACGTTACGTTTGGCATCAGTGTACATGTTAGGTGTAGAACGGGAGATGTGCACATTTAGTTCTGTTATGAGAGAGAGACCCACCTGGTGCTCTGTGGTGTACGCCCAGCATGTCGTGGTCCGCCCGGCACCGTTTGAGATTACCTGGAGAAACTTGATCAGTACTCTGCCTGGGGGATTTCAACCTGGGGGCATTGCCCACCTTTTGCCAGTCGTCCGTCGGCGCGAGGGTCCTACGGCAAAATTGTTGCCGGCCCCGATTCGACGGCGGTTCAGCGCGTATAAATGCTTTAGGTAAAGCGTCAGGCCTGAGCTGAGCCGTAGCACCTGTTTTCGGCTCTACAGATGAAATGGGCTCCTTCCGCTTACGCGACTCTTGCAGCTGTGTGCGGTATGACGGGCAGGCCATACTGTTGGCTCTGTGACCCGCGACATCGCACACAATACAGTGTGTCGTCTCGGCCTTACACGCAGCCGCCGCATGACCTGGCGATCCGCATCGGCGACAGAGGCGGGCGACCGTCTTGGGTGCCTCGCAGGTTGCCGCCTTGTGGCCGGGTCTCTGGCAGTTGAAGCATGTGGGTAATCTCTCCCAGACCTCGGGCCTGCACCTACTGCCCGCAATCAGGATAGACTGTTGAGCTTGAAGCCACCTGCTTTAGGGGCCGTAACCTTAAGCAGCGTGTACTAGCGGGTCGTGGTGCGACCCTGGCGTGGGTTACTCGCCACTATGGGAACTGCCTTGGTGGCTCCTAGTAGCTGACGGATATCTGCCTCTATCATTTTAGCGCTGACCAGAGGATTAATGCCCCATAAGGCCACTTTTCGCATGCCGGCACCCATTCGGCTGTTAGCCTGGTGGCCGGTTGCTTTGCTGATGCTATCGGCCAACTGAGCCCCAAGTTCATGGGTGATGCCCCGTAATCGGATAATGAGGTCACCGTCACCGTTCCTAATGAGGCCGCTCACGGCCGACTCCACTATGCATTGTCGGCTAGGTTAGCCCGGAGGCTCTTTACTGTGTCGGTCCAGGTCCGGCCTTCTCCGACCCTGACAGACATTTGTCCCGCCAGGGCCGAGGCCGGTGGAGGGGCCCTACTCGCATTTGCTGGCAGCCGACCCCCTTGCGGCGTGTCTGCCCGGCAAAGCTCTATAAGGCCGTCCCGTGACGACTGGGACACAAGGGCCGCCAGAATCTGCTGCATTGGTCCTGATCGCCACTCATGGGCAACGTATAAAAGAGGGGGTTTCGTGGTCGCTGAGACTGAGAGCTGGGTCATGCGCTCGATAACAGAGCGAAGCAGTGTAATCGCAGCCTCATCGCAGGTTTTGTTGGAATGTAGAATGCCTACGACAAGGTGACGATTCTCGCTACCGTTGCCTGGGGTCCCAGCGAAGGACTCCCAGGGATCTGTGGTATGCAACACCGCCGCCGTACCTGGGAGCTGTGTAAGCAGCCGTGGTAAAGAGGGGAATTGACCGGCGAGGCCGGCAAGTACCTCTGAGTCAGCCTTTGCTCCCGGCACGACCAGCACGACCCTCACTTGCCTGAGGGAAGTGATTCTCTCCGAAGATGGGGGAACCTGCCGAAGGGAGCCCGGGTACCAGAACAGACCCGTTAGTTTGGCAAAGTCTTCAGCCGTCGTCGCTGCCGAGATACGCGATTCTTAATACACTCGGGCAGCCTCCGGGTCCGCCGGAGCACACCGCAGGCAGATTGCTGAAGGGTCCGAGGATTGAGAAGGCCGCGCCAGCAACTCATCTCGTTCCCTCTGCATCGCCTCCAATGAGCTCTGGAGGCTCCCGATCCTCTCCTCCGCGTCCTTTAGCGAGGTCCGCGGAGAAACCTTGAAGGAATCCACTGCCGTTTCGACCCTGTGGAGATCCAGATCCAGCTTCTCTAATATCTCTTTTAGCTTAATTCTGGTGTTTCTCAACTTGCAGGACCATACCACTGTCCTGACATGTCCTTTGAGGACCGTTAACGCCCAGCCGTATGCTGCGTCCGCGTCAAAGCCTTGTTTGAGATTAGCCTCCGCGCAATCCGTCATCCCCGTTGCAAAGGTCGTCTTGGGTGTCACGGTGTGTTGTTCGACGACGTCAGAAACGCGTTTCTTGTCAGAATGGATTCCGATCGTGGTATCCGATGGACGTTTCCGAATGCCGAGAGGCTCGACGCACGAGTGATCCATCTCCGTCGAAGATTCTACATCGTCGACGTCTATGGCGGGACGGTTTAGCTCCGCTACGGAAGCGTTGAGGTCGCCCCCTATGTCCTCGCTGGTAGGCACCAAAGGATCAGGGGGCGGCCTCGCGTGGCTCGACGACGGTCGTACGGGCATTGTAGCCCTTTTTCCCCCAAATATCTCGGGAAATGCAGCAGGTATTCTCGCGAACGCCTTAGATTATGCTACGTTTGGGCAAGTCTTATATGGTGGCGAAATGGCAAGGCGATATCTATAGCCGTTCGCTATCAGAGCTACTGAGAAAGAAACAGTAGCAGCGTTGCCGCGTCTGTCTGGCCTGCGTCTCACCGCGTAGGCGGACAAGGCCGGCAGTGGCGCGCCTACGAGTGACACTACGAGGGTCAAAGCGCACAGATCACACTACGAGTGTCAAAGCGCACAGATCACACTACGAGTGTCAAAGCGCACAGATCACGCCACGAATGTCAAAGCGCAAAGATCACGCCACGGGTGTCAAAGCGCGCAGTTCACATCACGAGTGTCCAAACGCACAAATCACATCACCTAGCACGGATGTCACGATAACAGCAAAGTCTAGTAGACCAAAAATGTCGCGGAGCGGACGTCCGTTCGCGGCAACGATCAGCACGAGACTACGGTATAGACAACCTGTCCTTAGGCATATATGTTTAAGTTATAGCAGACAAAAGGATGACACCCAGCAAGTAAAGCCTGCAGCCAAAACTGGCCAAAGCACTCTGGTAAATTTGATCAAATTCTTGATTTTTACCAAAACGTAAATATATTGGCATTTTATTCAAACGTGGCGCGGACAATGCTAGCGATCATCGCTACTGTCCAGTGACTACGATAGTTTTCAGATGTAAGCATGCAACTGCGCCTTTATGTTTACCCACCTCATAAAAGCTATATTTGCATTAATCGGAGGTAGCATATCTGTTGCAACTACACACGCTTACACTATTCTATATTTGCTACGTACTGAAACAAACATTAATTAACTAGGACTTCTGTTAGTGACCGAAAGGAGTCTCAGGTGGGCTAGAAAACTCTATGTTAATAATACAGTTTTGCCGGCTTGTTTTTCATTTGCTTTAGGTAGTTATCGAACTACAGAAAAATACCTTGAAATCAAGGATATCGTCGTATATGAATACTTTCTTCAGTCTAGAGCGCATTTGAGCATATTATCAATAAACGATTAGTAACGGAATAATAATTTCCATCAAGGAGGCGCAGTCGTGCTGGGGAGTCAACACGATTTCCGAACCGGACATTCCGCACACTCAGCCACCAGGTAAGTGCTAAACGTAGCCAAAGCACAGAAAAGTGCCAAGAGCAAACCAGTCGAACTTCCAGGCCATTCTCATAGACGTTAACGCCGCCTTATGGCTATCGTGATACGCCGCAAATAGAGCACCTGAGAATAACTGCACTTCCTCACCCCCCCCCCCCCAAACCCATTGAATCTCCTGCACCGTTTAGGGGGCGATTACGTCTTGTACGCAAGTATCCTTGCACTGATCGTCACTTTCCGCAATACGTATCTACTCGAATGAACGGCCAGCGGAGCTTTTACGGCCACCGTCAGGCAGCATCTTCATACACACACTAAGCCGCTAATTAGCTTTACAATCAACGGGAGCATTCTTCGAAGTAGCGAAATATAATAAAATTGAAACAGTAACAGCCATGCCACGTGCACGCTCATCAGAATCATAGCACACTGTCTTTTTAACAAGACGCATAGGCCCGTCTGGCATTTGCCTCACAGCTGAGAGTCAAGAAACTAGCATCAAAATACTCCTCCATTAACCCCGGGACAGTACGACATTAATCAGCAGAGTACGACTGAAGAATGTGGGCTACATCACGGGTTTTTCGGTCTCTCCTAAAGCCGAAGTGCTCTGGTAGAATCTCTACTAAACAGATTTGCTCCGACCTTGGGTTTGATCACGATGCCTACCCTTTCCCCGCACTGCAATGATCTTAATAATGACGCCAGCGTGTACCAGACATTTAAGCAGTTATTATACATCAAAAGAGAAATCAAGGTAATAGCAACTTAGGCTGGATTCATTGTAATAAAATGTTTACAGGTGTGATCTGAAGCATGCAATAGTAACAGTCAAGGAGGCTTGCATATCGTTAGCACCGTTTCTATGATTATCAAATGTTTGTCTCTGAAGGTTCCAGAACTTAACGCACAGTTTTCGTAACCTCCTCATTTTAATTTAATTAACCTGTCCATCAGCTCTCACTGTTAAATTAACTCCTTGGTTGAAAAAAGTTCTGCCTAAAATTCAAACGTGTTAGATCTTATTTTTTAAACAAAATGTGCTGCTTCAGTTGATGCAGATATGTTTCTAACCCGGCAAGTATAAAAACTTCGATGTTCTCGAGGTGGCTACAAGGAAACATCTATCGGTGTCAGCAGTTGTAAAAAAGGCTGATATTCGTGGGAATACAGCGGGGCGATCTATACTCGGCTGCCACGAGGCATGTAGACCTTTTTACATTTAGAAGTTGATAGCCTCGAGATGGGCAGTGATGTGGACACTTGCTGTGAACAGCTAGAGAAAAGTATGAGAAAAGAAGTCGAGTGAAAGAGACCAGAGCAGAGGAGATCAATCACGACCGTGGTTTTCGCTCAAGTTCGCTATCCCACCCACCGTGGGGTGATCTAGCTCTTGCGGCGAGTGAGGGTAGAGGCGCCACCGCAGCTGCTAGCCAGACGCAGGCTTGACTACTACAACAGTAGAATAGCTTGCATAAAGCTATGCCATAACCACAAGCGTGAATACGCTAAGCGGCAGATTATCCAGCTGCTCAAACGAGCAGAACAGACAGCCTAAGTGTACGTTGTGCGACCTCGTAGACTTACGAACCACCTGCTTAGGCACGAGCCACCTTACTTAAGGTCTTCTATCTAACTGCCGTTGTACCACCAGACCAGGTGCACTACAAGCATTGGGCGCAGCATGAGCCGCGCTTGGCAAACAACGAAATCGTGAAGGTGGACAAACGCCTGGGGCCTGGCATATCGCCAGCCTTTTTCTGCTATTTTGTGGCAAGCATGGCAATGCCAAATGAGACTCAAACTTATGCCGCCGTGCGGCGCCTGCAAGAACGGTGAAGAAGATCTTCTGCACCGTGGTTATAAAAAGATTCGAATACGTGGCCGACCAGACCTTTGCGCCGGAGCAATTCGGCTGCCGGGGAGATCTGAACGCGTGCTGCAATCCATACGCTTCAGTCAGAGACATAACAGGCTGTAGAAAAACCGGAGGCTAGTCAATCCGACACGCAGAGGTTGGTGGCTCTCTTCTAAGCGTAATTTTGAGCTTTTTTGATGAGGACACCTTACAGGGGTAGGGTGAGTAGAAAGTGTTGCGGATAAGGCAAATGTGGGAACCCCGCAGGGGGACCGACTGAGCTTTGTCTTTGTCACTTTTCTGCTTGCCGATTTTGTTGGCTGTATTCGACAGTAGTACCGAAAAACCATAGATGTGCAAAGACGAGGTTGCGACCTGGCGCGCACGACTTCACTAGCAGAGGTGTTCCTTGTCTTAAAAGGGGTGAAAGTATACACCAAAAAGGCCAAGGCTATGACATTCAGATAAGAAGGTCCATTGGCTGCCAAATACATTATATGTTGCGGTGGCCGATTTTTAGAATTTGCTAACTCGTTCCGGTTTCTAGGGCTTCGGCTACATTATACTGGGACAACCTTCACTGCGCACATCGTTGAGACAATGCGCACCGTTCTAGTCTATCTTTATGAAAAAATTGGCGACGTGCAGCGACAATCCGTCCTGATGGCAGTAGAACTCCTCCATCTCTAGATTGTTCCAAAGCTAATATTTTATCTACGCCGTGCATAGAAACACCTTACTGGGGCAAAGTTTGTATACATGAAGCAAGTACATTGCACAATGCGGGTAAGGGGCCGCTTTGTGTACCATTGTCATACTGTGCACCAGTAAGATAATTTAAAATAAGGTGGAGAACGAAGCGTATAGTACCATCCGAAAGCTTTGTCTTAAAAAGGGAAAATAAAGTTCAACAGGTCCGACAAGAGGTTGGAGACTCTTAGATGAATATTTTCAGTGTCTTCAACTTTGGTCTGGTCTTGTATGTGACAATCGCCACGCCTATACTCGATATATAGAATTCATGGCTATCATCAAGTCTGTTTGGAGTCGAACATTTAAGAGAACTACATTACGTACATATATCGACTGTGCTTTCAAGCGTGTACAAAGCGTCAGCCTCCCTAAGGCTTACAAAGAAATCGCTGCACTCCCTCTCTCGAATGTCATGCCGGGAGCAGTTGACAACAGTTTAAGTATCAATGGCATACGCATACTCAGTATGAGTGAAATAAATGTGATGACGATTGTTTCAATCATTGAACATAGCCAAACATAAGGTAAAAGGCGCGGTTGCTCCCTTTTGTAGACAAATCTAAAGTACGTATTATGCACATTGTGAAAACTTTTCAAGCGATAAGAAATTGGTTTGACGAAGGTGGCCCGATCGGGGCAATACGCCAGCTAAGTAACAGGATAAGGGGCTGCTTCTGCAGTCAGCCTACGCCGAACTCAACGCCTAAATGCGGGAGGAAGTTCACGAAGTCTGCGGGCAGTCCGCGGCCATATACGAGTATACTATCGGTTACAGTTAACCTAACGCCACCGGAGCATATTACGACCGCAATTATCTGTGTATTTATTTTAGGGCCTAGAAACACGTGGGCAGTAGCGGGCGGAATTAAGATAACGATCAGTAACAAGATCCAATGGGGCAGCCTGGGATAGCTAGGTTCCCTACTTCCTCCCTCCAATCATTTGCAGTTATGCTTATGCAGTTCCCGATTAGATGCGGAAATGGAGGCATGACCGGTTTTTAGTGGGTTACAATTTCCTGCAGTGGTGTCCGTATGTGCATACCGCATTAAAAGTTCCATGCCATTGCAATCTTTTATGACCCCCTACCTCGCTGCGAACTGCGTTCTAGGAGAATACTTCAGAAGGCCAGAGAGAATATTTCGTTCCGGATTTAGCCTATGTAGGACTTTTCACGCATTTTTTTCAGAGTCTAGTAATTTTATTAATTGTTTTTGCTTTGTTCAGCTGCGTGGGCCTTTTTAACAACAACTCCTTGTGGCGTCGCGGATACATGTCGACCAAGTCGGTGGCTTACGCAGGCAAACGCGCGAAAAGCGTGCTAGCCTAACGTTAAAGAAACGTCACACAAATCATAATATATACTGAAAGCATAATATGACGTAACACGGCACATTTGAGCCCTTTGCTGCTGATAAGTTTACAATTAAGTAGCCGATAAAGCGTCGCACCAAAAGTATAAACGGCGTATTTGGTTATGCAAGCTTCTTATGTAACGCTTCCCGTTTATCTTCTAATCAGGTATACACGATCTGCCTTAGATTAAATATTTTGCAAACGCTTAGCTTTCGCTGACTATGTCTAATCAACTCTAGGACGTCACTGTGATAGAGGTGGTCTCTAACAGTAAAGGTATCACATCACCAAGCCTACATCTATGCGTCCTCCTTAAGGTGACCCTCCAACCTGCGGGATCCCTTCCGCCGAAGATTAACAACGCACAGGTGGCGGGGAAGTCTCGGAAGCTTTAAATCGTTAGAACCTGCTTATCGAATCGCGTGCAGGCAGCGACCCTTCTACGTTTTCCACCATTTTTATTTTTTTTCCTTTGCCCTTATAATACGTTGAATGGGCTTTATAGCCGCGACCCAGTTTTTGACGGACGTAAGCACGTGCGTGACTGCTGTCTCAGCGTCTTCTTTCGCTAGTGGTGGAATTCAGTGGAATCTCTTTATACCACAAAGACCCTTGTATATCTGAGCAGATACATATTAGGGGAAATATACCTCGAAACAATTGCAGTGGGAAATAAAATTACATGCAATACAAGAATTATATGTGAGAGTCGGCATACATTTGAGAACAAGCAGAGCGTCCCATTTATCGCTTCCCTTATATATATATATATATATATATATATATATATATATATATATATATATATATTTATATATATGTTGTTTGAAAAATAGTTAAAGGCAGTCGGATTGTTAAGGTAGCTGGATAATATCCTTTAGTGTAATACAAGAACAAAGTATATAAAAAAAAAAAAATATATATATATATATATATATAAACAGATTTAATTCAATGTTGCCATATAATACCAGTGAGCTGGCTCCGGTTCTTACAAGCTGTATACGTGACACCCACTTTATCACCTAAATCACGCTTAATTACATTAATATACGCTTCAATGTTGGTTTTTTTGTTCGCTAATAGTCGTCCGGTTGTTAGCGTACACTCTACTTTGCACAAGACCCCACAGGATAATGTCTAACGGCGTTAAATCGTGAGATCTTGAATACCAGTGAATGTCCCCCCTCCGAATTGATGTTTCCGGACAGTATTCTGCATTGTCAACCAAAACAGCGATGTTTTCAGTCAAACGAGCGCTCCACAGCTTGGCATCTCACGTACTGAATCTGACCAGTGAAACTTCTGCACAAGTTCACCAAGAATGGTGTTCTCACAAGGCCGGTTATGTCTACCGTAAATTGCACGAGGAGCTCGTTAGCAAGCCTGTACAGAGCTTTAATAATAATAATAATAATAATAATAATAATAGATAATTCAGACACCCTATGTTCTGGGTCTCCCAGAAACATTTGAATAGCGACACAGGGAATTGTAGAGCTGGTTTAAGTCAAAAAAAAATTTCAAATAAAACATGATTTCTCAGAAGTCTTATTTCAGAGTGAAAGGAATATAAAATTAAAATCCGTGACACTGGCGTTATTGCCTAACATAAGAGTACAAAATGTGCAATTGCAAGACAACCAGTCCTCTTATATAGAAAATAAGCACATCGCCAGGTTCGACTGTGAGAATATTTGGCTTCGTCTGAGGAACACACACCGCCGGCCAGAAGATGCGACATGGTCGTCTTAAAGAGAATATGAGATTGTTTTATTAGCTTTCACGCCCAATATCTAAAAATCATAACTTTACGACCATTCACAGCGCTCTTTATAATTACGTCAAAATAATCGGCTAATAATAGAACTTCAATGTTTGCCAATTCTCTTCTAAATGATCACGTCGCATGAAATCGGCGTAAGATATCCTCGGATGTCTCGCAATCACATATGTTGTGCGGATATGTGAGGCAACAACAGCAGTGTCACAGACTTTAGTGATTTCTCACTCTCACTCCAAAACAAGACTTCTCAAAGACCATGTTCCGTTAGAAAAAATGTTTGCTTCAACGAGCTCTACAATTCCCTACGTCGCTTTTGAAATCCTTCTGGGAGACTCTATAGATGTGCCAGTCTTTATCCAGACGTTTTTGTCTTCTGTTTTTCTCACAATTGATCTCTCTTTTTCCTCCGCTTTGTGTCTTTTTTTATGGAAGAGCGTTAAATACTTTTACGTACTATTGCTACGAGTAGAAAATGAGAAGGTCCCACTTTCCATTCGAGCAGTGTGGGACTCGACCCCAGCGGATGGGTGTTAGCGCGCTGAGACCCATACCCACTAAACGCACCTCCCCCCTTAAGCGTCACTCTCTGATGGCCCAGATCTCCATAGAACAGTACTATGGGCCATCAGGAGAAGTGGCGAGTGCCACTCGGATCATTTGGCCGGGGACACTCACGGGTTTCCCCAACGTTCGACGTGTTTTGTACTAACACCTGCGAAGCCACATCATTCGGACTAACGTAATTTTCTAGTGCAGTAGACGGAAATCTTGCTCTCGTGAGCCTTCCCAAGGCTCTTTTCTCTTTCATTTCCTTCGTAGCCATAGCTGCTCCTAGCTTCCACCCAGAAGTCGTGCCGCATATGCAGTCTACGAACTCCTTAAGGGTTCCTCTGGGGGGATCTGGAATATTTGCTCCTTTTCCGTCTTCCTCATTGGTCTATTTGTTCCTGAGTTTTGCAATTGCTGTGGCTCTAGTCTGTTCCAGTGCCTGGCACCTTATAAGAGTGTGGGTCGAGTCATCTTCCGTTCCCTCTTGGCAATAAACGCAGCTCGATGAAGGAGCTTTTCCGATTCGAAAGAGGTATGTCTGAAAATCCCCATATCCCGTGAGGATATGTGTGAGATAATGGTTTAGTTCTCCCCCCGGCCGCTCAATCTATTGTTTGATATTTGGGATGAGGGATCGAAGGGTGTGCCCCGGTGCTCCAGAAGAAATGGAGTCCCATTTGGCTTGCCATGCTTCCATTGTCTTCTCTCTCTCCCAGGGAAGAGCTGCGGCCAGCACGAAAGCAGAGTTTGTGCTAACGGTGCGATACGCCTGGATAATCCTGAGGGCCGCCACTCTCTGAGTGCTTCCAAGGATCCCTCTCGCTTTCTTTGTTTTCAAATAAGCCTTGAGCCAGACTGGGGACCCGAATAGCGCTATAGATTTGGCCACTGACATTAGCAATCTACGCCTGCATCATTTTGGTCCGTGAATGTTTGGTAAAATTCTTGCAATTGCATTAGCCGCCTTGGCCGCCTTTGCCGAGGTTATCTTTAGGTGGCTGAGGCCCGTCAGGCTCTTGTCCAAGCGGGTCCCCAAGTACCGGGCCTCCTTAACCTGCTTTATTTGCTGTCCTGCCAGGTATAGTCTGATGGGACTCACCTTCTTCCGTCCCGTTAGCAGTATAGCCTCGCTTTTCTCCTGAGCGATTGCTAAGCCGGCTTCGTCCATCCATCTCCTCGTAGACTCTAGTGTTTTATTAGCGTCAAGTTCCAATTCTTCTGCAGTCTTTGCCTGAACTGTGATAGCCAGATCATCCGCGTACGCGATCATCTCTACTCTTTGTGGAAGATTATCCTGGCAGAGTACACCATCGTACGCTAGGTTCCAGAGCAGGGAACCCAGGATCGAGCCCTGTGGAACTCCTGCTGTCATTGATAATTCCACTTCACCGTTGAAAACAGTTCGGTCCTCCAGGTATGACCTTTACAAGACAATGTGGGACTTTTTCCTCACTAGCGTGTCCAGTATTGTGCTCCACGGGAGACTGTTAAAGGCGTTCCTGACATCTAAAAGTATTGCCAGGAACAGTTTTCTGGTGCATATGGTTGAACTATGTAAAAGGTCAGCCTTGTTCGTAACTCGACGGACAGCAGTGAGGACTGACCGCTTTTTTCTGAATCCATATTTGGAGTCCGAAAGGAAACCGTTTTCCTCTACAAAGGTCCTAAGCCTTTCTTCAATGATTGCCTCGTACCTTTTCGCTAGGGTATTCAGTAGGCAGATAGGCCTAAATCCTCCGTTGTCTTTGGAGATAAGGTTAACCTCAGCTTGTTTTCAGTTTGCAGTTATTGTTCCTTTTCTGGCCGCTGTAGTGAACACCTGTGCAACCAGATCTGGATACTCTTTAAATAGTACTTTGTACATGGCTATCATCACTTGGTGTGTTCGACTCAAGGATTTCATTAAGTTGGCGATCAATGTCGTTGCCGGTTCTGCTCGCAGGTATGCGCTAAATACCACGCAGCGAGCTGCCAGTCGCATCGGCGGTCTTTGCACTTTCTTGCCCGGTGGGTCGGTCGATAAAGTGTTAAAATTGTATATAATGATGATTGTATTGTATTTATGTACCATCTTGAAATGCAAAATGATTGCGAAATAAACAATATGTATGTAAATAGTACTTTGACTGCCAGGAACGGGATGCCGTCTGGTCCTGGAGCCTTTCCCGGCTTAAGTCTCGCCGCAGCCTTGAGCACCTCTGCTACCGATATCGCTGGGGGCAGACCGCTTCGTGTCTGCGGGACAGCCTCCGACGGCAAATAGGTAACCCGTTGACTAACAAAGTTTCCCCGTTATGACGTTTTTCTCTTAACAACAGTGGCTACATCTGACAACGCCTATTCTCGCTGTTACCACGGCACAGCTACGAAAAGAATGCGTAGTCCGACCACACAACCGCAGTGCTACTGATTGAATCTCTTAGCGGTGCGAGCAGTTCTAGCGAGCACCTCCTTATTGTCGGTATCCACAACAGGCAACACAGTCAATCCAAAGGTCAGCCTTCCAAAGAGCTGCGCTCGCTGTTGTTATGCTTCACTGTGTTGATTACCTGTTACGGTTGTTTTTCTATTTTTTCTCTCTCTCTCCTTTTTTCCAGCTAAGTTTTTTGTTTACCTTCGTCTCCTTGTGTCTTTTTTGTTTGTGTTTCATTTTTACGTAACTAGTCGAACAACCAGTTGTCAAACAGTTGTGTTGCGAGCCCGCCAATGAAAGCATCGCTCCATAAACATATGCATGGGCATACGTTGTACAAAAGGTACAGAGGCCGAGACAGCTTTTGGAGCAAGTGAATTTGCGACACAATCATGACACGGTGCGGTCGTTATATGCGTAGTTTTTTTCCTGTAAACAGTTAGTAACATTCCTGCCGATATGTAACGGGCGAGAGCGTTTCTTTTAAGTAATTCGCCTTGCGACAACCGCGACAGCAAAAATCATGCTTAACGTGTGCATAACGCGAACGGCATTACCAACAGCAACAACAAAGGCACATGCGGAAGATGAACTGCCGCCTCAATGTGCTTAAAAGCTCAACTAGGGCTCTACGCTAAATCTCCTGGTGCTAAACGGGATTACCACAAATTGAGGACATAGTACACAACGAAACTTGCTAACGAAACAACAATAAGAGAATAAACGCTAGTTAATACTGATGGCTTCCAGTTGGACTGCTAATATCTGTGCTATTCGGAAGTCAAGTCTATTTCTAATTAGTCGGGGGAGCCCCAGCACACAGTGATAACGTATTTAGTTTACTTTGCCACACTGTGTTAAATTGTCATGCAGAAATTAGTCCCAATGGTGATGATGTTAAGAATACGAATGTCATCAAATAGCGTTAAATGTGTCCCCATAGAACTCACAGAATGATTTGTTGTCACCGAATTGCCCTGGTACTCTCTCTAGGCAATCGAATGATTGCTCTCGCATTACTTATTGCAAAGTTATTGAGCCTGCAGAAAAATAACAAATAAAAAAAATCTATATATATATATATATATATATATATATCAATACGCCCAATACGTTGCTATCTACATATGCTCGCGGAATGTCAGAATGAGTTTTGCGCAAACCGTTTGAATAATCTAACCAACATTACTGAATTATCTATACGACGGTGTTTATATCCTGTTTGTGGCTCAGACATCTCAGCTAGTTCTGTTAGCAAATACTTAAATGATATACTGAAAGTAACAACATTATAGCATTATGAAAGAAAACATGTTTTTCATTCAAATAGTTCGTAATCTCCCGCGACGGCTTAAGTCCGCGCTAAGTTTGTTTCTTGTCGCGGTTAGATTTTTAGATGTTCCTTGTGACCATAGAAATCAAAAGAATACCCGATGTATTCGGTTTATCAGAAACTAATAAAGACCTGCTCTAGCACCAGTATGTTTTTTCGATGTTTTCTTAATTTCACCTAAATAGGTAGGTGATGGGCACTCGTTCGGAAGTGGCTCGAATGTGGAAGATCATTATCCGCATGTAGGCTGAAGTTCGCGAAGACTTGGCTTAGCCACATTCTCGTTATCGCCTAAAAGTCGCACACTCATTTTAAAATAGAACACTAACTATTTACCGTTCCGACGGAAGCTTGCTGATGGAGTCGATAAAAGTATTGCCTAAGTCTGTATAGGCACAGGAAAGTTTGTCCTGAATGATTTATGAAGTGATTTTGGTTGCTCAGAACTAAAAAATCGATGTCAAGAACGATCTGATATGGTGAATAACAGGTTGATGCTAACTTTTCGTTGTATGCTTTCAAGTCATTGCGATCAAAAAGAGACTTAGCCAAACTTATGTTTATTGCAACGAAATTGTAAACTTTGTGATCTTCACTCATACGGTCATGCGTTAAAGAGTCTGAGCCGAGTAACGATGTCGAGCATGATCCCCAGCGACGTAATTCGCGACTGTTTGTCAGCTCTTTAATACCGAGCAAATGGGAGAGATCTCTCGGTAATTTGTGATCCCGAACACCCTATAGACACAATTTGTCTGCCTCTCTGTCATTTACTACTGAAAACATTGCGTGTTGGGATCAGATGTGTTTCCTATAATGATGTATGATTCAGAACTGATTCGAAACTTGTGACCAAATTAGTCAAAAATCGACAGATTTTGACCTGAAGGCTTTTACTCGATAACCTTCCTCTGTGCTTTTGCCACAATTAGTTTGCGACACCTGAGCGTGATTGTTGTTAAACTTATAAAAAAAAATAAAGAAGTATTAATGAACGGCGGACTTAGTTGCCATTAGTGACGTCAGTCTGTTATTGACAGATAATATTAATATATATACCTCTAACGAGGATTTTGCTAGCGTTTGAATTGCTACGTTTGCACGTGAGTTTAACGATGATAAAACTGGTAATTTGGTATGTAGAAGTACTTTACAGAGGTTGTTGGTTTATTTTTGGAAATGCATTATTTCATTGTTGCTTTGTTACAAAATCATCTAAAAACAATAGAACAAATATGAATCGTGGTAATTTTCCGTGGGACCTTTAGTCCTCTTTCGCCAATAAACCAATGATCTTAAGCACACAAAATCCTGCAAAAGGTCCAGAAAATCTGTAAATATAAAGGCGATGAAAAACAACGCATCCAGAGTGTTTTTGATATCAGCTGCTAAATTGTTTAATAGTCTGCTGGCGGAGAGTGCTGTGAGAAGAGGACAACTTGAATCAAATTAAAGCCAGAAACTGCGTGCGTTCTTATTATGTTGAGCCGATGCAAGCGCGTATTAGAAGCAAACGCATGTTTTGAAGAGCTGTTAGCAACCATTGTCAACTAACAAATGACAACGACCCCTTTTAAGCTAACCTGGTGGTATCAATAATTGTGTTGTGGGCCTTTTGATCTCGAGGATCAAATCCGCTAGGTACTCTTTGAAAACGACCGACGAGAGAAATACATAAGTCTTTGCGAGGGCCGCAATAGAAGATAGCCCAAACAGTGCATATGCATCGCACAACATACACAGCTTACAGATTTGCATATCTTATCAATGTGGATCCGTTGTTGTTGTTTTTATTAGCCCATTGTTTGTCGTGTCTGGACAGCTTTGGTGTGACATTTGCTGACGTTGCGTCTGCTACAGTATCTGTGGTCGAAAATTTTATCGATGATCAGTTATTAACAGATCACGTTTGAGTCGGGTCGGTTACCTTACTTCTAAAAGGTGGTTCTGCAATGTTAAAAGTTTATCCGTACATCTATCAGTCACACGGCTGAAATAATTTTGTTATCGATCGAAACTACCTACACTATTTGCGGACTTGATAAGGTGTACTCTCTGCTCCCGTAATTGCTTGCACATCACTTTCTCGTCTACCACGTATACAACGAGAGCATTTGAACAGTTCTTTAATACGCTAAGCACAGATTCGCTTTCGTCCAGGAATTTCGGAACACCTTCGGAAATGGGCATTCGGCCGACTTCTCCCATAACTACGAATGGGTGGTAGCATGTGACAGCTTGCGGTTGAAATGATGGCCCCATGTCTTGCGGTGTGGCACATAGAGTCAGATTGCGAACATTACAATCGGCACTCCTTCGTCCCTAGGACAAGCAATTTCCAACATAACGACATGACCTTGGCTAGGAACGCGTTCGTTATTCTGCGATGCCATGTTTAGTGTTGCGTAAGCGGATATGGTACACAAATAGGATTCGGAAGGATAGTGTACTTAGAGCACAAAACAAGCCAGCCAGCCTTTGCGAAGTAAAACCAAACTTCGATCAGTAAGCAACCACATGATAAATTATCAAACATATCCAAAAATAAAAGTTTGCTAACACAACAGGTACAAGACAGTTAACAAGTGCATTTAGGAGCTATACAAGGGTACTTGTAGCATCCTAGCTAGCTCTGGGAAGTCGGTGTGTACTGGCAGGTAACATTGATCAAAACAGAGTCTGATCCTAATACCTTACTACTGAAAAATGGTTCAAGAAATTATTTGAAATCAATACGTTTATATGTATTCTAATGTAAGACCGATGTATATATATACACACATAGACATATTGGCTTGCTTATATATATATATATATATATAAGCAGGCTTGCTTATATATATATATATATATAAAAGCAGTACATATATAAGCAAGCCACTGCCGGTACGATTGCTTACTTTAAACGCCCTATCACTCGTGGCTCTTCGAAAGCTGTATTGCATTCTCAATGCTATTTCAAAAAGAAAAATAACAGCGGATTTGCTCATAATGTACATACTGTGCAACAGTCTTATCATCAGAATGTGGCCATCTGAATATCTCATAGCCAGACGAATATATTCACGAATATGAATAATTTAAATGCACACATATATATATATATATATATATATATATCTGAGAACGTCGGCAGTAAGAGCCTTATAAATAGCACTCTCAGTTAAAGTTCGAGCGTACCGTCTTCGAATCGGAATCGCATCGCAGAAATAAGGTCAACGACTATCGTTTGCGAGACGAGTCGATTGCGCGGGCAACGGGGGGTAGGGGGGTGCTACGACGGGAAGGGATAGCCATTTTGCGCAGAGTTGATATTACTCGTTCTGAATATGAAGGGCCGGTCGTTTATGTTTCGGTTACAAAGTTTAGTGGGGGAATAAATGAGAGAACGTTTTTCCTCCTTTTCCTTCTCCCAGGCCGCACATGGCTAAATTATATCACATTTTATTCGTATACCTAATAACACTAATACGACTAGTACACACACATATATATGTATATATATATATATATATATATATATATATAGGTGCGTTTAGTGCGTTTGCGGCGTAACATTCATCCGGTGGGGTCGAGTCCCAGACAGCTCGAGATAGAAAGCGAATTTTTCCTACTCGTAGCGGTAGTGCGTAACTGCATTTAACCCTACTCCACCAAAAAATATATACGCCAAGTACCGCACGTCTAGATAAGACCACGCAGCGGAATTTTGCACACTGGCGACAAGATTCCTGGTTGTGATTTGAGTCAAAGCACACTGTCGCTACTGTAGTCATTTGAGGTTCTACTACAAAATGATACTTGTTAGTTATTATTTTTGCAATCACTAGGTAAATATGTTGGCAGCGAATCTATTGTGATCTATCGCTCCTATTGTATCAATTGGAAACAATACAATAGAGGTGCTGTAGCGAAGACCCATAGGTTGTGAAGCTTTCAACTGCATTCTCAAATACGATAACTCTGGTACGCTCGGAGTATACTGCTCTACAAGGACACTAAACTGTAACAGACTGAGACGATAAAATGCTGTAACAACACCAAGTTAAGTTTGAAAAACCTGCATTGTATTCCGCCCCGTATGAAGCTGTTGCATCCTCCTGCTGAACTGAGAGGACACTACACGTGTACCACGGTGTTCGGTCGAGTGTTATTTCACCACTGTGGGTAACTGCTAATTTATTTCCCTGCAAGTTGTTTTTTTGTATGTCCGGATTACGGTTGACGCGGCTGAGTTAAGTGATGTTGTTTCATGGTAAATTCAACAAACAGCTTAACGTTTAGGCGGCTGAAATTTAAGGCTCTACTATTCATAAATCATTTGTTTAGTATTTAGATTAAGGCGTTTTATATATTTTCGTATTATGCGCTAGGTGTATTTATCCTCCACTAGGCGACTACTGTGGAAGAAAATAGTGTCTGTTGACTGCGCTGATCTTAAACAGGTGTAATGCAGAGCAGGTATAGACTACAGTTGTCCGTCAGGATCCTGCTAACAAATACTGTATCGTCTTGCTGGTCACCACAATGAAAATGTCGGGATATAAATATAAATATAATATAAATATAAATATAAATATAAATATAAATATAAATATAAATATAAATATAAATATAAATATAAATATAATATAAATATAAATATAAATATAATATAAATATAAATATAAATATAATATAAATATAATATCATATAATATAAATATAAATAATATACATAATCTAATCTCCATATACCTATAATCTCCATCTCATATAAATACTAATATAACTATACTCTCCATATACTATACCTATAATATACTATAAATATACCTCTCACTCTCTATCTCCCTCTCCTCTCCCTCTCCTCTCCCCTATCCCACTATCCCTCTCCCTCTCCTCTCCTACCTCTCCCTCTCCACTCTCCCTCTCCCTCTCCTATCCTCATCCCTCTCTCCTCTTCCTCTTCTCTTCTCTCCCCCTCTCCCTCCGCTCTCCTCTCCCTCTCCCTCTCCCCTGTCCCTGTCCCTCTCCCCTCCCTCTCCCTCTCCCTCTCCCTCTCCCTCTCCCTCTCCCTCTCCCTCCCTCTCCCTCTCCCTCTCCCTCTCCCTCTCCCTCTCCTCTCCCTCTCCTCTCCCTCTCCCTCTCCCTCTCCCTCTACCCTCTCCATATAAATATAAATATAAATTTATAAACATCTCAGCAAAGCAGAGTCTTATTAAAAAATTATGGATTGGAGTTCAACATGAGATTAAGGGTCGGGGCTAACGCGAGCCATCGAAACACATTGTTCTCATATGTATACGTCTACATGCTTGGGTACCTCGATTTGGCGATCGGAGTCGACATTGTTTAAATAGAGTATGTTTGTTTTGCAAGTATGCTCCCGTGCGGCAACCAGATCGGCAAGTGTGCAAACTTGTATCGTAGCCTATTTTAATGAATATACGCCAATACCTACAATAGTTTTTTAAAATACCTATCCCGTTATTATTTGCAAGCATATGCATTTAGACCAACGACGCTTCTATCACTACTCCCTTTGATCTCGTATGTTTCAAGGAGTGTGCACGTGCGGAAACAAATGTTATATATATATATATATATATATATATATATATATATATATATATATATATATATATATATATATATATATATATATATATATATATATATATATATATTAAAATAAAGACCTGTACGTTACATGTAATAGTGAATAGGGTTGTTTCAATAGATCTACTAGGCCATCCGCCAGGTGGGTCATGCACTTGCTCTGTGCCCGAGAAGTCTTATAATTTTGTGTATGCATATATATATATATATATATATATATATATATATAAGTAGGCCGTTTGATTAGTAGATTCGTTTTCTCGGCTAGAGACGTGCTTATTATTCGAGGAGATACTCAGAATGTTATGCAGCTGCATACGTGGGCAGAGCTCCGATAAAACTTCATTAAGAGATGAACTAATATATATATATATATATATATATATATGCCGGGAGGCCCATAATTACTGTACCGACGCTTGTTAGTTAGAGAGGGAGAGTGTCAGACGTTCGGTTTTCGTCTTTAATCATCGGGAGTTGAACGGAGCCGTTCTGTTGCGGACATTGCGAGGATGTGTAAAGTTTATCGGAACGTTGTAGAACGATGGTTGATAGATTTCGTGAGTTAGGGTACCTCAGTAATCGCCATCGGACTGGTAAACTGCACCCTGTATGAATTTTCAAAATGGTTGCTCCAATTAGGCACAAAGGTCGACTTTGTGCAAACATTTGCTACAGGCTTTCAGCAGGGTCGTCATCTTGACATATATATATATATATATATATATATATATATATATATACATGCATATATAGTCTCACCAAACTTTAACTAAAAACAATTATGAGTTGTGGTTCAACATGGAATCAAGGGTCGACGTATTCCCGCGCTGACACAAGCCATCAAAACATTTATACGTACTTCTACGCACTTCGGTTTGGTCGCCCAGGCAATAACATTACTCTGACTCACCATTGTTTAAGTGGTTTAGGCTATGCTTATTTTGCATATTGATTTATATGACGATAGTTGATAGATTTTATGAGTTAGGGTAACTCAGTACTCGCCATCGGACCGGTAGATTGCACTCTGTAAGCATTTTTAAAATGTTTGCTCTATTAGGCACAAAGGTTGACTTTGGGCAGAAGTTTTTTGCAGCGCTTTCAGCATGGTCACCACCTTGACATCTTCCTCATATGCAATTTATGATAATTTGAAATATCGAGTACGCAATATATTGTGTAAGTGGCTACGTTTGTTTTGCATATTGATTTAGTTGACGAATATCAAAATGTAGAAAAAACAGTTATGGGTTATGGTTCAACATGCGATCAAGGGTCGACGTATTTCCGCGCTAACACGAGCCATCAAAACAATATATACGTATATATACATGCTTAGGCACCTCGATTTGGCCGACCCAGGCAATATCAATACTCTGGCTCAGCATTGTTTAAGTAGCTATGCTTGTTTTGCATATTGATTTGCAACGCGTCAATAAGATTAATCAATATCCTTAACGCAGAATATAAGCAAGCATGCCTGTGGAAACCAGATCGGCAAGTGTGTGGACTCTTGATAGAGCAACGTTTAATGAATGCACGCCGATTACTTCTTAAAATGGATATCTCATTATTTTGCAAGCAATGTACATTAAGACCGATACTATTGTCATTACTAAAGTCCAACTTGTATGTTTTAGTATTTATTATATTTCGATGTCCGTATGTGTGTCGAAGCAAATCATCCCTATGCATGTACGCATATACGTATATATATATATATATATTTATATATATATATATAGGCGAGCACTGCCGAGTGTGCAAACGTATTGTAATTGGTTAATAAATCATCACAATATTTTCTATATATATATATATATATATATATATATATATATGTACAAAATGTATTTAAGTGTAGCATAATATGCATTTGTGATGTAACAACAGTACACAGCCCGCTGGGGCAAACCTCAAGGTGTGAGGTCCAGGCTTGGGCTGGTCCACCTAGCCAGGGTACCTCTCACCGAAGCGGCATTCCCCCTCTGAACATCTAATGACAGACGTTGCAGTAAATACTCGCCCGCCCTCTTGTCTCCTGTAGCAAGCACCAGTTTTCTCGCGACATCCTTGAGCAGTTTTGTCGTGAGCAACCAAGACCCCCCCCCAATGTCTCGAATGCAAGGGGTGAGAACAGGTGTGGGTAACCGATGCTTGAATACTTTCTGCACTTGGCTGCTTCCGCTAGGGCT
Organism: Dermanyssus gallinae; assembly: GCA_003439945.1. Classification (NCBI taxonomy): domain Eukaryota; kingdom Metazoa; phylum Arthropoda; class Arachnida; order Mesostigmata; family Dermanyssidae; genus Dermanyssus; species Dermanyssus gallinae. The sequence continues at coordinate 162,384 of QVRM01002482.1, read as the reverse complement.
ACCGCGTGTCCTGGGCGGGTTGCGCCCGTACCGACCATTGAGGGGCCTAACGAGTCGGTTACGGTCGCGTCCCACACCAGCATTTGGCCCCGCTCGAAGGGAGTCAGGGTCATACCATCAGGTCTTCTTCCATCGTCTCTTACTAAGCCATACGGCTCCAAAATGCATGGGTAGCCTGCCGATTGCAGCCCTCTGCTAAATGTCTCGTTCAAAGCTGAGTGGCGTGCGATTCTGTCTGAACTCTGGGCACAGGAAAGTCCATGGTGACCTAGTGAGTCGACCTCGTCACCGCATCTGCACCGGTGTGGGGAGACTAGCTCTGCCCCCAATCTCAACCCGACTAGTATTCGTGTAGACTCGTCGTCCAGGAGGGTAAAGAGCTGAGGGCTCGGGAGGGAGGGCGTGCAGCCATTCACCTGCACCCGATGAGGAAACCGCCTGTAACCTCGGTTTGTCGGTGAACCTAGCTGCTCGGTCCCATAAGCCTTTCCATCGACCTTCGTTTGCCAGTCCCGACCACGCGTGCTGAAGGGAAGGTGTCTCCGGTAGAGACCCACAAAATGCGATGGCGTCATTCTGAGTCCGCTTAAGTGTAGCCTGAAAATTCGCAACCGCCTGGGGGTCCAGGATAGACTCAACGCCACTAGTCGCCGAATGCAAGGGTGCGATGTGTGCTGCGACTGAGAGTGAAACTGCTTTAGGCAGGCCCAGTCCACCTCTAGCTACCGGTAAGGAGACCTGAACTAAGGGCTCGTTTTGCAACCGCAGGTTAATTATAGATTCCAACGCGAGGCCCAACTTTAAGTTGATTTCCTCCAACTGGGACGAGAAGGTTGAGCAGTTGATTCCTCTGAACAGGTAGTTTAGCCTCGACGCGGAGAAGCATGAGCGTAGAAGGTATAACCCCCGGTGATCACCAAGCTGGGGAAGACGATTAAAACCGATCTCAAGTTTTTCTCTTCCTCGTTCAATTTTCGGTCCAAGGTGGCAAGAGAACAGGGGGACCCCAAGGAGATCCAGGTCGTCGCCTGTTACGCGGAAACCGGAAAGTAGATTCTGTATAGCGGATATTTCGGCTGTACCTGACCGGATGATATGAACCTCGCACTTAGTTGGGTTCAGTTCCAACCCACTGCATGTGGCGAATCTTAATATCTTCTTTAAGTCCTCGCAGACAGTAGTGCTACCTCCGATGATCCCGTCGTCCAAATACCAAAGGTTAAGTGGACTCTCAAGTGAGTTAACTAAGTCTTTAACGGCAAGACAAAACAGAGGGGGGGGGGGGGGGGGGGAGGGGGTCTCCCTGCTAAACCTCCACAGCCGAAGTGAGCAGTGCTGAGGGTAAGACCAAGTGCGACGGATCACCGTAGGCCAATTTCACTTGGTGATAAATGGAAGGGGCCTTGTCTCCAACCACTTTCAACAAGTGGTTCCTTCTGACGGTGTTAAAAGCGTTCTTGAAATCTAGTTTAACCAACACTGATGGATCGAGCCGAGAGTCTATAAAAGCCCTGGTAGCATGAATCATTACTTCGGCACCCCCCTTGGTCGAGAAACCCAACTGGTGAGGCCCAACTGCTAGGATGCATATGTACAAATACATATGCACACTAAGATATATATATATATATATATATATATATAGAGAGAGAGAGAGGGGGGGAGGAGAAAAAGAGAAAGAGAGAGAGTAAATATATCTATGAGCCATTCAAGAAGAAATCTTTTTCTCGGCTTGAGACGTGCTAATTATTGAAAGAGATTTAAAATGTGAAATATAGCTGGACTATGTGAGCAGAGCTTTGATGAAACTATACTTAGAAATAAAGAAAAGTTGACCTGACTGTTAGTTTATTTTTTTACTTTTCTCAGCTAATGACCCTACACACATATATATATATATAAGGGGGGTATGCCATAATTATTGTGTTGTACTGACGTTTGTCATACGCTGCATTTTCATTGTTGAATCTGGGACGTGGCCGTCCGTGAGAGTTCGTGTGTTGGGCTACCTTAGTAATCGCTGGCTTGTTCGTAACAGTCGAAGTGGCCGCTAAATAGCCCAGATCTCACTTCAAGAATTTTTCTGTATGGGGGTTTTTGAAAGCCGGTCTTAAGACTACTCGGCTTCAAGATTTAGACAAGCCCTTCTCAAGCAATGTAACAACCTTGACGTTTCCAACCTACGAGCAGCATTTGATTGCGTCGTGATTCTGCACAATGGATGACACTTCGCTAGCTTGCGTAGCGAAAAGCGCATAGTCAAACAAAAGAGAGTCATAAAAAGTCGACATGTTGTTATGTCCTACGTTAACGCTCGTACGTGCAAAATCGTAATTTTTTCTATTACGACCAAAAATGTACCTCCAAAAGGCTACTTTTAAGCAATAGCAAATTTAATGCCCACCATGTTCGTACCAAAGTGGTGATGCTGCGTTATGTAGTTGCCAAGTCACTTAGCTTTTTCGACAGTCATAATTGTTATGTTTTGCGTTAAAGCTTTCACATTCAGAACCGTAAATGTTTGCCAAGACGTTTCCGCCCCCTCCTTCTATTAGGAAAAAATATTGTCTTGCAGAGTTCTACTAAACCTCAAAATATGCACCTAACTTTCTCATACACCCTGTGCAAGTATGCATGTCTTCGCTTATGATACGGCTGTCGAAAAAGCTGAGTTACTTGGCAACTACGTAACGCAGCACCATCACTTTGGTACGAAAATAGTGGACATTAAACTTGTTGGCGCATGAAGGTAGTCCTTTGGAGGTACATTTTTGGTCGTAATAAAAAAAATAACGATTTTGCACGTAAAAGCGTTAACGTAAGACATAACAACATACTGACTTTTTATGACTCTCCTTAATCTGGTTATTCGCTTTTTGCCATGCAAGCTAGCGAAGCATCCGCCGAACACGCCAGTATGATCGGTTCCTTCGTGCGTTGACTGGTTCTCCCGCAAACGTAGATTTTGCACAACTATGTAAGAGAAAAGGGCAAAATAACAACTTTTATAAGTTTCATCTTCTCTCCTAAACAAGACTCTTCCGCCCCCTCCTTCCATTGGAAAAAATATTTTCTTGCCGAGTTTTACCAAACCTTAAATTACGTACATATTGTTATGAATGACTCTGAATAGAAAATATTATGATGATTTGTTAATCATTTACAATACGTTTGCACACTCGGCAGTGCTCGCCTTCATAAAAATGGTGGTAAAAAAGTGTCACGTGAAGTTAATAGTCAGTTGTCCGTGTCCTTGCTTGATGGTAGCCCCCGCTCTTATGGACCCGGTGCGAGCGGTATATCCTCAAGGTTCCTTGCAAAGTTAAAACGGTGAGATTCATAAGATTCCTCTTCGTGACGCCGAGCCCCAAGAGCGTCCTAGCAGATTCGGAGTCCCATACACCACTCATAGAGATATAGTGATGGATCCGAATCTGCGAGGTTTTTGCGGGTAGGGAAGCGCCGCTCTTAGAAACTCGACGTCATATTTGGCGATCTTGTCTTGCCGTGCTTTTGCCAGGTTCCGGTTCGGGCCGCAAACCTCGGCATCTAAAACCCAGACCTCGGTAGGTGTTGTTATTACGAGGTCGGGCTTTAGACCCGGTGCGCCCGTATATATATATATATATATATATATATATATTAGGTATTGGTAAAATGGTAGTATAAGTATGGAAGCTATAAACTCACACACTGTTGCGCACGCCGCCGAATCGATATTTACCGACATTGTTTTGTACGGCAACATTTTCAGCCAGACCCGCTGTGTGATTTTCCACGGCTTGGCACATTACGTACTGAAACTGCTACTACTCGAAAACTTTTACGCATGTTAACAATGGTGTTCTCTTCGTGCCGGTTGTTGCGACCGTAAATTGTACGAAAATCTCGCCTGAATGCTTTAACAGAGTTTTACTTCATGATAAATGCTTGCAATCTATATACGTTATTTTGCTGAGTAACGTTTTATCTTGAATTTAGCAGCCCCACTTGCTTTATTATTAGAGAGAATACATTGCGGGAAAGGCATAGCTGAGCGCGGAAACGTTTAAAATACGTCACTTGAATACTCGGACATCATATATATATATATATATATATATATATATACCAGTCTCGACCCGACCGCCGTAGCGTACGGACGTGTTTTGTGAGTGCTCCGTGATAAAGGGTGATAGTGGGAGCCTGTCGCATCTGCGGCAAACGCAACCACTACTCCCGACACCTCAGGTCAGCACCAAGTTCCGGACTACTCATCTACGACAGCAACGACTACGCGGGTGAGAAATTTCCAACTTCATACTGTCTAATACTTAGTGTAACAGACGGCAATTCGAACGGCACCACGTGCGGCAATTCGAACGCCGTTACGTGCAGAATCGAAGCGCCGCCACGTACAATTTCGAAACACCGCCGCGTACAATTTCGAAACACCGCCGCGTGCAGCAACTCGAACGGCGCCACGTACGCGATAACTCGAGAGCGGAAGCGCGCCAAAACTTAAACGTTGCGAAACGACTCCAAGTCGACAGATTAGCAAGTGCGGGTAATACACGCACATTCGCTAACTGAAGGACGGGAGTAGCTGAGCACAGACTCGGCGACTCAAGACTTAAGCCCGGCAGGTCTCAGTCTTGCCACCCCCCTCCGTGATGGCCGCCTCTGGCGGCAGCCCGACAGGGCCCTCAGCTACTCAAGAGTTACATGACGAGGAACTCTCTAGCATGCTTGAGGAAGCATGGAGACCTGCGTCACAATTCAGTAGACGCAACTCTCGCGCTCTGAATCGACAAGCGAGCCTCCAGACAAAACAGGCTCAGGAACAGCCGCCTCTACCAGTAGCAAAACCTGAGGAAGCAACACTCCCAGACGAAGCTATGGACAGTCAGAGCGAGCCTAGATCTGCCTCCCTTAAGAGAAAAGCTAGCTACACTCCTGAATCAGAGAAGAAAACCCGCGCGCCTACTAGTCCTGAGCAAGAAGAGCCTCCTTCGCCTAGCTATGTAAACGAAAAAGACCTACAGTTCCTACTGACGTCAGTGGCCGACATAGAACAACTAGTCAGCAAACACCGAACTACGCACCTGCAAATCTCTAAAGCAGTGCGAACTATGGGCCTAAATATACGTGAAATCTGCCGTAGAGCGCTTGACGTAGGTTTCACTCCCGCCAGAACAAAGGGACAGTCCGTCGAAACAAATACCGACCCACTCCCAGAGCTTGCACCTCTCCCGCCGCCAGAGGAATTTATAGCTGCAGAGATACAAGGCCTTCTCGTTAAAGAGGAACTAACCGACGAACAATATGCAGACCTCATGCAAAGGGAGTGGCCGGCGCGCACTTATACTAGCACCAGCCTCAGTAAAGCAAGTATTTTAGCTGACAAGGCCCCAGCAAGAGCCTTACTGCTTTCACAAAAGTCCGACAAAGACGAACGCCTTATAAACCGACTATCGCCACAGTTCCCTGGACTGCAGGATGCATTGCCGCACCTTAAGGAAGGGAAGACTATTTTCCTGCAAAATCGGGACATCCTAACAATCGAGGGAGTGAAAACACTCCAGCTCCAACACGAGCACTCTACGCACGGATGATCCCGCATACTGAAGAAAACGAAAACGATTTTTCTTTGCAAGTCCTGAGAGAGGCAGCAACCAGTCTCTGCGGCTTCCTTAGAACTAGAGACATCCAGGCAGCGGCAGTGGCCATCCCGGCAACAGCCGATATTACTCTGTTGAGAAAAGTATTAGAACAAGCCCTCGCGAAACATCCAGGAATGACCGTGGAAATCCGAGTTAAAGGCCGGAAAATAGAAGAGGCTCACGACAAAAAGAAGAGAAAGAAGCCTGACTCTACCTTTGCAGTTGTCGTGAAGTCAGGCAATTCATCCTATGCTGAAGCCCTACGTGCACTCAGGAACAACATTGACCCAGCGACAGCTGGAGTGGATGTTAAAAGAGCCTCAAGAACAGCTACAGGCGAAATCCGACTGATCGTGCAAGAGACTACTCCCGATGCCACCGGCAGATTTCTTCAGCACATAAAGGAGAAGGCGTCTTTGGAAGCGACAGCCCAAGCGGTCTCACAGACCAAGGCTATGATAATCCGGGACCTAGATGAGTCCATCGAGCCGAAAGACATCCTCAAAGCGCTTACCAAGAACGGAGCACCGGAAATGGCTTTTACCTTAAGTCCGCTAAAGAAAACCCGGGCGGGCGACTTCTCGTGCATTGTTAAAATGCCACCAGAGGAAGCCCAAAGATTGCTACGTCAAAGACATATACACCTTGGTTGGACTCGGTGCCGCATAGACGAAATGGTCTCGGTACCGCAGTGCTCACTGTGCCTGAGCTTTAACCACACGGCCAGGGACTGTACCGCAGCCCGACCAACCCAACCTCGCTGCTTCAAATGCGGAGGACAAGGACACGTCGCAAAGAGCTGCACGGCCAATAGTAGGTGCTACGTATGCAACGTAGATGGACACTACGCCACTACAACGCAATGCCCAGCATATAGACAACGGGTTACAAACCTCCGAGTAAGCCACAATCAAAATGACCAGCAAAATTAAAATACTGCAAATAAACCTCCGTAGAGCCCCCAGAGCATACGATCTGGCGTCCCAATTCGCAACCGAAAACGACATAGAAATCCTGCTTCTCTCCGAGACCCCTACCACACAGCTTTCTCAACCCGGGCCCCACGCTGGTAACAAATCCGCTTCGATAAAGGTATTTCCTACAAGATACTCGCCCACGTCAGTGGGACAGGGGACCCACTTCTCCTTTATTACCACTTACGACTTCGCGATCTACTCAGTCTATATCTCTCCGAACTCCACCCTACAGGAATACGAGAACTTCCTTGAAGAACTGGACCTCAGCATGAGCGCTCGCGGTCACCGAAAGGCGATTGTGGGAGGGGACTTCGATGCGGCCCACAGTCTGTGGGGAAGCAGGTCCTCATCAAGGAAGGGAGAGATCCTGCTAGAATGGGCAACCCGGGCGGATCTACAACTCATGAACACCCAGGGATACACCTTTGATAATGGCAGGCACAAATCAACATTAGACCTGACATTTGCATCAGAGAGACTATCGCACCGAGTAACCGACTGGAGGATTCACGAGGAAGCAGAAACTCTATCCGACCATCTCTACGTAACCTTCTCTGTCAATCTAACTTCTTCCCAGCTTCATCGTCCTACAAAACCGCAACGTTTTCCCAGGCTAAATTATACCCGCCTGCAGAAAGCATTAAGAAGAAAAGTACATAACCTCACTGAATGCTCGGCAGCAGAAATCTCTACACTACTAGAGGAAGCCTGCCGAGAGTCCAGCTCCCGCCCACACCCTAAGATAGCCAATCGACCACCGTGCTACTGGTGGAATAATCGGATTGCCGAAAAGCGAAGGGCCTGCCACCGCATACGGCGAGTATGCACGCGCCGCAGAGCAAGGCACCGACGAGAACTCTTCTACCTATGGGAAAAGTACAAAGAAGCACGAAGAGCCTTACATAAAGCCATTAAGGTTAGTAAAAAAGACCACTGGATCTCTCTGGGTGAGGAGGTCGAGGGAAACCCTTGGGGCAAAGGATACATGATTGTGCGAAAAAAAATGCGCCACGCACAGCCGCCTTTACCTGTAGAAGTGGCGCGACCGATTGTAAATGCGCTCTTTCCACAAAGACCATTGCCGGAGTCGGTAGTCTTTGAAGAAACCTCAGATCTTTCCTTCGAGCCAATCTCAATTCAAGAGATCAGAATAGTGGCTGAACGCATACGACCAGGGAAAGCGCCGAGGCCCAGATGCTGTCCCCCCTCAAGCAGTACGCGTACTCCTAAAGAACCATCCAAAGGTATTCAAACGCATGATGGAAACAATTCTCACCAGCGGAGAATACCCAAAGCCTTGGAAAACGGCACGCCTAACCCTTATCCCGAAACCCGGGAAGCCACAAGGAGACCCCTCAGCATACCGCCCTATAAGCATGCTCTCCTGCCTATCCAAGGCAGCTGAGCATATTATCAACGGGCGACTAGTTACAGAATTAGAAGACAAGAAGGCGCTGTCAGAAAACCAGCATGGTTTCCGCGCCGGGCACTCCACACACTCGGCTATCAGCAAAGTTCTAAACATAGCTGAAACACAAAGAAATTCACCTATCGCAAACCGGGCGCACTGCCTTGCCGTCCTTATTGATGTCAAAAACGCGTTTAATACGCTCTCGTGGGACGCCATAAACCAAGCACTTGGAAATAAAGGCGTGTCTCCCTACCTACGACGTATCCTAGCGTCGTATCTAAAGGACCGAGCATCTACATACGATGGAGTGGACTACGCCGTCACTGCCGGGGTTCCCCAAGGATCTGTACTGGGACCAACCCTGTGGAACATAACCTATGATGGAGTACTAAGACTGCCGCATCCCCCGGGAGTTTTTTCTATCGCCTACGCAGACGATCTGGCACTGATCGTTACCGCCAGTGACGAGGATTTGCTCGAAGGTACAGCCAACGGAGCCTTGGCGGATATCCGACAACACCTCCGCACGCTTGGCCTCGAACTGGCTTCACAAAAAACGGAAGCAATCCTTCTAAACGGACTGAAGCGTCCTCCACGCAACCTAAACTTACACCTGGAAGGCCATCCAATAACACCCACGCCCGTGGTCAAGTACCTGGGCGTGATCCTGGATAGAGCTCTCACAGGAACACCTCATGTGCGCTATGCAGCTAAAAAAGCAGCCAAAGCCTCAGCAGAGTTACGAAAAATCCTCCCACGGACCAGAGGGGCAAGCGACTCTCGGCGCCGACTCTTAGCATCAGTAATAGACAGCATCATGCTATACGCCGCACCCTTATGGAAGCGCACTACTACAAGAGCTACAACACGTCGCCTCCTCAACAAGACCCAAAGACCTATGGCGCTTAACCTAACACGAGCAAGTCGCACGGCCTCCACAGCAGCTGTACAAGTACTCTCCAGACAAATTCCCTGGGACTTGAGAGTAAAAGAATTGGCATCAAGAAGCCCTGTAACCAACGTTCTGACGGAGGGCACACTAGTCAGCAGAACCGACACACTAAGCGAATGGAGCCAGCAATGGGAAGCAATCCAGCCGGGCCATCCTGGATATTGGACAAGATCAATACTTCCTGATCTTAAAAAATGGTACAGCCTCAAACACGGCTCGCTTACCTACCCACTCGCGCAACTGTTAACAGGCCATGGTGCCTGTTTTCAGCAGTACCTACACCGCATCGGTAAAACTGACTCCCCTGTATGCCGCATGTGCAACTCGGGGGAGCCGGATGATGTTAGGCACTGCTATGAGCGGTGCTCCTTCTTCGACACTGAGCGAGAGCTATTGTCCCGAAACCTAGGACTGCAGAACCCCCTGACATGCCAGGCCCTTGTAGAGGCGCTCCTCAAAGATCACAAATCCTGGATTCTAGTAAGAAGATTCGCACAAGGTATCTCTGAGGCGAAAATAACCGCCGCACAAAGCCGAGCAGCCTAAATGGCAAGAAGAGTGGCCAGGCGAAGTAATCTCGAGAAGACAGTACTGCGGCCACCCCCCGTCAAGGGGCAAAGAGGACGACTGGATTTTAGTGGGTGCGAGTCCCACACTACCGAGGCTTTAACAACGTCGCCCGGTGTGCATAACGCATTTTACCAGTTACCTCTATAAAAAAAAAAAAAAAAAAAAAAAATATATATATATATATATACCAGTTAACACTCCGAGAATGTGGAATCGATTATGCCTAGAACCTCTCCCCCAACAATAACAAACCTTGGAAGAATGGCTTGCACGGCCATTTTTATGAGAGAGGGAGGCACTTACCACCAGAGGCAAGTTGCATGTCTATAGGCTGCTCGCGCTGGGAGGGTTCAGTTGGGTGTAAAAATTAATAAGTTGATACAATTATGTAGGTGTTTGTGATGTTTGGTAAAGGAAGCCTGTACAGTCATCTGTGCACCTGTGTACGAATCGATTATTTGTCGGTGATTATGGTTCATCAAAGCCACATTGCCGTTTTGAAGGTCGCAATATAGGCAGGTACGGTAGGTATTGAAGTGAGGGTTCGCGTGTCAACAACAAGACATTAAGTGATATTATACGCAAGCTGACATCAAGTAATATTATATCAATTCTCTATCCGCTGGCCAACAATGTCTCTGCCAATTAACCATCAACCTATCATATCGCGCCGGTTCTTAGGAGCCCGGCGGCTTGCCACTGCGATCTCCATCCATCTGGCAGCAGCGCATTCAGCCCTAAAAAAAACACTTTTTCGGACTGACCGATCCTCAGTCAACACTTAACGTGCACGGGTATGTTTCGCATTGATTCGTAAGACGGATCCCACAAGTACAGATGTGCAATGGTGGGGGTCAAACCGGCGGGTACCTATGTGTCTGCTCTGGCCACCGCAAGGCGCACGCAAATGCACCACACTACCAGGCTCGACACAGCGCGCGGTAGACCTGCCCTCCTGCTTTGCCAGGCAGGCATATTCTGAGCATGGTGGCCCGCAACATGAAGAGACTCGTGTTGGCCCGATCAAACGACATTCGTGATGGTCGTCGTCATCGTTGACGTCGTCCTTCAGCAAGTGTTTCTGGTCATCGATAGCCGCCTTGGTTAGATTTACGATGGATGATACTTGAGTACTGTCCGAGCGCATGAATAGCAATACATTTGCAAGACAAACGGTTGGTCGAGAGTCGCTCGGTTGTACGCTTGCTCACTTGGTCCTTTTCTCTCGCTCATCTGAGTACATCGACTAGAGCTACCGTTAGAATCGCTGTTCTCGTTGTTATCGCCGACCTTCGTCGTCGTCGTCGTCCTTCAATGAAACGTCCAATCGAAGCGAATTGGAATAGCAAAGGCGCATGTAATACATGCATGCCGAAGTACAATTTTCCCTCTTGCTCGCCTCTCCTGTTCTAGTTGTTCTTCTTTCTTGTCTAGGTTCTAGTTCTCATATGGTGAGTATTCTCGTCGAAACGTTCCGTCAAGAGCTAGCGAACGCTCGATACTGCCCTCCCGAGTGGGGGGGGGGGGGCATCCAACTTAGGACGCATACGAAAATGACAATGACAGCGGCGGGACCAAGACACAATCATACCCCCTGTGCTACCACCCTCCCCCCCAGTCGACGTCCGTATACAACAATATGGCCTCCATTGGGGTTGGTTTGCCGGTCCGCGTACCGCACCTGTACTTACCTTTTTGCGGTCTCTGCAAACGGCCGGAGAAATGAGTGAGATCAAGTACAGAAACAACAACAACAGCAGCACTAGTAGCAAAAAAGAAAGAGGAATACGAAAAATAATGGCGCTTGTAATGATCAAAACAATCTTTCGGAAACGAAATAAACAAAGCCGATGGGGGAGCTCGCGATAACGCGATGTTATACATCCGTACAAGGGTAATGGTTATATATTTATATCATTTTTTTTATATATTCGGTGGAGACCACGGGAGCATTGGATATCATCAGACGGTTCGCTATCAGTGGCCTCGAGAGACGGACGTTGACATAAGATGCAAAAGAGCAAGCAGGGCAAAATGAAAGCGTAGGAGCAATGTTCCTCTTAAACGGGTTGCCATGCTAAATCTGCGATGGGGAGACGAAGAGGAAAGTGGGAAAGACTATATAAATTACTAAAAATAAAGTCTGTCAATATCATGATAGTAAGAAAAACGCATTTGTGTGGAATGGAAATGCCGCCGGATTTAGAGGGATGCAATTGGTATGGTTCAAATTGGAATACAGACAATGTGGAAAACAGATTTGAGGAAGTTGGAATAATAACCAGAAAGATGCTATTTCGTGCATAGCAGTTGGTAATGCAAAAATGACGGATTTGGTGGTTATAGAGATACACGTGGAAAGAACAATAAGGCTAGTTATAGGAGTGTACAGAGCGTCAAGCAATATGAAAAAAGAAATGAGCAGCTAGATAGAAGAGTCCATAAGGTTATTCGGAAATACAGGGTATATGTCAGATACAAGCGAGGGGTAATATGTCTGCGACATTGAAATGCACATATCGAACGGCTGGATGGACGAGAAGACAGAGCGGGCAGGAGACTGATACAACTAGCAGAGTCGACCGGAATCCAAATGTTGAATTTGAATCTGTGGGTAGAAGGGAGATATGCGTGCACACAGGGGGGATAGAACGTCATGCGTAGACTATGTACTGACAAAAAATAAATAGATATACTATTTTTATTATGCTTATTTTATTATATATATACACATTAAATAAAAGAAAACTGGGTAGAGGCAATCAGGATAAATGAAGAGGAATTGGGTGTGAAGAAAGAAGCCGAGACGGACTTGGATAGGCATAAATGGCCCCAGAATGTAGAATACTTAAAACAGCTCTTAGTGGCAAGTTAAGAAAAGCTGGTTAACGAGAAGCATAGGAACATTAACGACGCATATGACAACTGCTGTAAGAAAAAGAAGTTTGCTGTAAGATAAGGAAGATACGGGTGGAGATGGTTCAAAAGAGAGGGGATAAGGATGGTGAAGTGATCTAATAAATAGGGAATATTGGGGCGGAAAAGGTGGAGTAGGGAGATAATGGGAACTAATCCAATTACTAGAGATTCAAAAATAGAGCTCAAATGTCAATACAAGATGCAATTAAAAATGCAGATGAGGGGGAATTTAACAGTATTTCGGGGGCTTCCAAGAGACAGCGAGCAAAACAGATTTGGGTCTATGTCAGATAGGAACAAATAATGATGAGAAATACAGAGCAGGAAAGAACATATACAATAGAGGAAATTGACACCCCGTCACAAGCACTAATTTTCACGACTGGCGTAAACAGTGTACAAAGGGCAAGAACTAGCACAAAGATTACGGCCACAGCAAAAGAGATGAATAGCAAGATAAAAAAAATAAAAACGGCGCACGGTCTTGACGGAATTTTGGTTGAAACTATCCACGCATTGGGTAAGAAGTAAGTGTATTATCTAACAAAGCAATTTAATAATGTATTTAGAGCAGGCGGACTCCCAGAAGGTTGGCGCAAGGGAAGAGTTTTCCTTCTTTCCAAGAAAAGAGTGATAATGACACTTTACATAATAGGCAACCAATTACAATTACACCTATAACGTGTCCAATATTTTAAATTACTGTATCAGTTTATTAGGTCAGGTTATAGAAGCACCGAGATTGCGCGGACAAGGGTGCGTGGCAGGGCTTGTAGATCTTAAAAAAGCATACGATAGACAGAACAAAGTTGTAGGAGGGCTTTGAGAGAAGCTGAGTGAAGTTACTAGAATACACTTATATAAATAATACGGTTCAAACAATAATGACCTATCTGAAAGATTTCAGTTCATTTTTTAAAATTCAAAGTACTTGAACTCGGTGCTCCGCCCTCATGTATACAATGATTTATCATTCGCTTTACAAATTCCTAATTACGCAAGTACCTAAACACGCATGTCACTCTTTTATATCAGAGAAGCTTAGAGCGACAGCATACATGTTACATAAGCATCCATATAACCCATGTATGCTCCTCCAATACCTGCTGAGTAAATGCTTTCCATTGAGACAACGCTTTCATTGTATTATCGAGCTGGCCCTTTTTCACTTGTGGTCTGAAAATAGAAGCATCGACAGGCCTACATGTTTGGTCCCTCTTCCAAGTTAGCATTAGCTTACACTATGGCTATTTAACTGGCTAATTCCCTAAGCGACAAACTCGACATTTTATACCTTGCCCCTCTATATTTTTATGTAGACCCGATCATGTGTCCGACATCCCTGCCCTGGCGTCTGTTAATAGTCCACTCCTTTTTGTATCTTATTTCCATTCTGCCCCGCCCATTTCCAGTTTTCCCTTCTTAAATGTATCTGTGTATTTCAATACTACCCTCGTCACCAATTTTTTTTAAAACTCCGTAGATGCTTATTTCTCCCTCAATTCGACTAATCTTTCTGATATCTTCGCTCTTGCCTATTACTGACTACTGTGCTCAATCTCCGTAGCTGCTTCTGATCTGCAATCCAACTTCGTGAACGTTTCATAATCCTTGTGAGTGTTTGCGTCGAGATTATCTCGAGGGCCTTGCTGCGTTCTGTTATTCTCCTCTTTTGGCTTCTTGTCTCGACTGCCCTTGTAAAGCCGTCCTCCAAGATAGCTTTTTCACTGTCACGCGGTCCAACGTCCCGGACCTTAGGTTTTACCAAAACTCCAATGTCGGCCATGAGCTGGACCTTGGGGGCAGACCCTGTATCTCAGGGGCGACGTTGTACGCTAGCTTCCATAGTACCGGTCTGAGAACAAACCCCTGCTATTGTTGTGTAATGCTGGGCCCAGGCCGCCACATCTTTATAGTTCAGGTATGACAAGATAATGCGAGGTACGAGTATGCCGTTATATCCGATACCTCTAGAGCTCGCATTATCTTTCCTCAGTTCGCTGTGTGGAATGCGTTGCATACATCCAAGAGGGCCATGCGCACATAGAAGCGAGTCTTAAGCGACCAGGCCGTTTCATCAACGAAAAACTGTAACACCCTGTTCAGAGCATCCGCCGTTGATCTGCCTCGTCTTAATCTATACTGTGCATTGCATAGGGTGTCTTTCTCTCATGGAATCTTGCTGCAATGATGTATTCTAGTAGTTTACCCGCCGCGTTCGGCGGGCCAAGGGGACTGTACGCGGAGGAACTTATACCTTCTGGCATAGGCACTAAGTGAGCCTGCTTCCAAAGGCGGGAAAAACGGCCTTCCCGCAAGAGCCTGGCCGCGAGCTCCGATAGTGCGTTGGGCACGCGGACTCACTCTTCCGGTCGGCGGCCCACTGTGACGGGGGTGTTCCCCAGCAGTTTCATCGCCTCATTTAAGGCCTGCTCTATAATGTCTTCGTCCACCATGGAATCCACCGCTTGAGGGCTGTGTCCAGCTGATAAGTGGCATGGCGACAGTCAGTGAATCACTCTGTCTCTCCGTCGAGAGAATCGGCCAGCGTTCGACCCGCTCCAGTTTTTGCTTGCCACTCGGTTTCTAGTGAGTGGTTTTACTTTGGCTCCCAGGGTGTTCGTCTAGTTAGCTGCAGCTTGATCTTTTTCAGGGTGTCGGCGAAGAATAACCCCTCGGCCACCTTAATTTGTACAAAAGTCTGCGGCGTGTGGGTAGGACGGGCGCGGTCTCGACTTCTGGCCGTTAGCCTTAGCTTGGGTGCGGGAGCAGACCAGCATCGGTCCGCTGTGGATGGCTCTCCTGCACGACAGCTTCAGGGCATGATGGAAGAACGCCGTGCGCCGGTCGTAGGGGACGTGCACTAGGGGGAGGTTCGTATTGCCCGCCGGTTAAAGGGATTTAAACACCAGGGTTTGGATTAGTATCAGAGTTCCCTGTCTCAGCTCCTCCTCGGTAGAAGCAATCTCCACCACCAGAAAGCGTTAAGCCGCCCTGGGGAGTCAGAAAGTCCTGCACTGCTTTTTTGCTTTGCTGCAAGCCTCCGGAATCCCCTGAGCTGGCTCTCGTCGCGTCCAGGCAAATTTCGCGTCCACTGGCGGTCGAGAAGTTCTGATCATACTTCCGCGTAGGAATCGTCGCGTCCAGTACGCTCCTCCATTCGGGTCAAAATGTTTGTCTCCCGAATCTGAACCCTCTCCACTTCTTGTCAATCAATATGGCCCAAGATGGCAGCCGCCACCGCTGACCAAAACCAATGTGTATAGCACGTAGCCTTTCCTGGCAACCAATACACAAATGCACGTCCGTCACCCGGCTATCCTTAACAAGCGCGACACTAGTTTATTTAAGAAAGAGAGTGCCACTAAGTGCAGTACCTCTAAGAGCGAAGCTGTATCGCCTCACCGACTAATTAGTTCACTGCGTCGTCCTTAGGATCACCGGTGCTGAACCGAATGATGTCGAGAAGCCGAGTGTACTGCACAGATATTTCTAAACTTTGAAATTGCGTGAGAAATCTTTAAAACACGCTCAATTGTCTGCGCTAAGCCTCACTGCATCCCCACCGCCGGCCAACACCAGGCACCCCGGAAGAAGGTAAGTTTCTCAGGTGTGTACCACGTTGACCAGAAACGTCCGCACCGTTCGACTGCCAAACAGAGACTCCGTCTTGACTACCTGAATCTGTTTAACCAACCTTTCACTTGCGACATCCAAGTACTAAACCTTAACTTACTTTGTACTTGTCTTTGTATGTTTTTTCAGATCTCTCATCCATCCTTGCATAATTAAAACCGTAACCCAATGCAAATCTTATCACTTTTCTCCTTCTAAATTCCCCAAAAATGCCTCACTGTGGACCAGAGTAGCATTTGCAACGGTCAATCCTGGCACATATATGGCCACGTATATATATTTCTTGTAACTATATATTTATTAAACCCTTAAAGACTCTAGCATCTTACTGCGTGTTTTCCCTCTTTCAGTCTCCTTCCTCCATGCTATCTCTTATTGCTCTAGACAATCATTCCCCGTATTCATTGTTACCCTAAGATACCTGTACTTACTTAAATATTTTATTGCCCATTCCTATATATATATATATATATATATATTAATAAGGTATTATATAATAATATATTATTATCTTTATCACCCCTTACACCGATACATATTAAGAATGCGCCTTTTTCCATGAAACACTATTTACAGTTCCGCCGCTGCTCCTCACAGGTATTTCCTAAACTTCGTTAGTATTTCCTCCCAACACTACCGTATATTTAGCAAAGAGCAGCAATGGTACTATAGTATCATTATCTACCACCTCTTTGGAAAGAAGAGAAACTTTTCTTTTGTACCAATCCTCTAAAAGTCTGTCCCCTCTATGTTTATCCTAATCTATTGCAATGAATTAATTTGCATATCTCCAAGTAAATTTTTTTCGTACAACAGTTTGAATCCTCGCAAATTTCAGAAATATTTAATGATACAAATTCTCTACGATATAATACCTCTGCTGTCGACGATCTGTGTGCACTGAATCCATTTTAAAATATATATTTTTATCAAACTTAAACAGTCTCCGAATCCATTCACAGTTTGTCAACTCTACGGCAGATACATTAATCAGATTATACACTATCAAATACAATAATACCCCTACAAGATTTCTATTCGAGCAAAAAATAAGCATTATAATATTCGATTGAATATGGTTCTCCTCATGACATTTGATTAAAATCTCGTTCAAACAAATCACATTAAAGCACTTCAGTATCACTACATACCTGATCCACCTATTTTCTTAAACTCTCTCTCTCTCTCTATATATATATATATATATATATATATATATGCTATTTTTGGCGCTATGTTGCCTTAGACATCTAAACGTAGCTAAAGCGTACAGCTAAACGCTAGTCATGCAACATTTTCAAAACATTTTGACGGCCAAGAATTTCGCAACGAGACGTTATTTTATTATATTTCTTCAAGGGCCAAGGTATGTCTAGCTGTAGCACTTACCGTTACAGTCCTCGTAGTGTCGCCTTGTTTAAATTAATACGTAAGCAACTTCTAATTGACTGAAGGGACTAGATTTCATCGCATGAATCTGCTAAGGCGTTTGGGTGCGCAGTCCCAGCTACTTCTTAACAAAAAAGGGCAATTTTCCACGATTAGGAATTGCATTCAAGCCATGACAAATATGACAAAATGACCAATACCCTAATAAAACTTGCTAGTGTGGTTCTGTGAAAAGGGTGGGACCCCTGAAGTCAACCATGGAGAGTCGTTTATGGTACCATTCTACAGTAGAGGGCCAGACCTTTCTCGAGTAGTAGGACAAGCGACACTCTACTGGAGCCACTTTTGTCGTCCCTGGATGCGCCCTTGCGGTGGGGTCCCTAGATGCACCACTACACTGGCAGCGTGCCATGAAATCCCTTCTGTGCTACTTAGAAAATATGATTTGCGTCGGTCGTGGGAGTCCACAAAAAGGTTTGCTTAAACTTACTCTAATTTAAATTTGAGGTGCTCCTGATAAGCACGAGTGACTCCGACCGTATCTGAGAGGCGGGCAGTGGGCGAAGGATTCATCATCATATTATTACGCAATATTATACGTAGTCATTTCACAAGAGCACTCGTAGAACCACCCACCCCAGCATGTCGAAATGAATAGACTAGTAAGTGACGGGGAGCTTTGTCGAAGGCCTTGACACAATCAATAAAGACGGCGCACAAGTGGCCCCCGGGCACAGCCAACACCCCGTACGTGGATCGCGTCCTGTGTACCTCGACCCTTCCTGAATCCGAATTGCTCCGGAGGTAGGGTCTTCTCCACAGTTGGAAACACCCTCGATATAATCAACTTGGCGAAGATTTTCTTAAGAGTGCGTTCCGTCGCGATATCCCGGTAGAGATTTGGATCGTCCACGTTGTCACCGTATTTGCCCTTGAATAGCAGAGTAAGCCTGGCCTCGTGCCAAACCGGGATATGTGTCCCCCGCTGAGTATCTGATTAAACAGATTACACAGCTCCCCTGCTAAAACATCGGACGACTCAGCTCAGTGTTCGTAATAGATCCCATCAGGACCACTAATCTTCCTCTTGGGCAACCCGCGCAAGATCTGCACCACTTCTTCCACCGTAAACGGCGAATTCATGCAGTGCTGCTCCAGAGTGAGCGGTTGCTCAATAACTGGGTTAGGCGCGGGGGCGTTTGCATCGAGCAGAAGAGCACTAAAGTGCTGCCGCAACTGCTTCTTTGTCATGCTGTGCATGCCTTTGCTCAGCCGGCGAACAATGTAGACATGGGGTTCGCGCTCTGCTCTCTGAAGCATGCGAAACTCCTCCTCCTCATCATACCGGCGCTTATTCTCCGCGAGCAGTTTCTTGTAGGTTGCTCTATGTCGGCCATAAGGCGCCCTACGATCAGCAACTATCTGGGAGTCGGGGTGCAGAGCCCGTGCTGGGCGCAGGAGCCCCAACACTTCCCGACGTTTTAGGTAGCAGGCCTGTGTAAACCAGGGCCGCGCTCGTCTTTTTCTGTACTTCTTCTTGACTACAGCCGCTTTGACAGTGGCCTCCAAAGCGTGGTTGCTTTGTTCAATGTCAGAAGTTGATCTCAGGAGCCGTAATTTGCGCGTTAATACACGCAAATCTAGATGCCTAGACAAGTACGTTGTCACCTGCCGCCGCGGGGCGCGCCCCTGGCCAGGCAGACACAGAGACGCTAGCACCGGCAGGTGCTTCTGTGCTGGAGTATTAAGGACCTCGCATTCCTGAAATTCCGTCGGATGTTGAAGGTTATGAAACAGGAGGTCGATAGCTTCTTCCACTTTGGCAAACGTACGTGAATTTATCACGCTCATTCGCGCAATGCAGGCCTCTATTCTCTAGAAGCGTAAGAAGCACATCGCCCTTCCTGTCGGTGGCGCCACTATCAATACGACAGTTGAAGTCGCCGCCGACCAGAGTGGGTAGCTGGAGGTTTAGTCCCGCTAGATCAGCACTGATCGCATCGGCAACCTCAACGTCATCGTAGTGAGGTGGCAGGTAGAACAATGCGAGGTTGAAACTACCTGAGGTGAGTGTCATGAAACACTCACCTCGACACACACATTGCATTCGGGGTGACCCTGTTCGTAAATAGATTGAAAGTCCGCCTACTGGTCTTCCCCGCCCTTCGTCTGGAAGACTTGCTAGCAGATGAAAACCTCGCATCTCATCGAGATGCAGTTCCACTCGCATAAAAGTTTCCGTCAAGAGTACAATGTCCACACCTTCGAACAAACGTTCTGGTGCTAGCTGTAAAGCCCCAGATAAACCTTCACAATTCCAAAGCAATAATTTGCAGCTGTGAGCAGCATGCAGCTGCCTTGGCAGAAGGCGTCATTGCTTTCTAGCTGTTAAGCCATGCCCTTCAGTAAACTCTTCGCATACCCTAGCCTGAGCCGGCGGAGCCCCCAGCCAGCGCCGGAAACTCACGCCTTTCGGCCAGAAGGGGCTACTTGAAACGTTACTAAAGTCACTATCACCAAAGGCCACGCAGAAGACGGAGTCCGGCCGGGAAACTTTGAGTTTCCAAATAGCACGCACTACAGTATGTCTCCCGGTTAGCCAACCACGCAGCTGTTCTGCCGACGTTTTCCGGCTGAAGCCCTCTAAACGGAGAGCTCTCATGGGCAACACACGGTTTTTACACAGTGTTATCTCACCCAGGTCTACTTCAGCACTTCCTGCTCGAAGAGGACGGTGCTTCCTATTCGCGTAAGTTTCGCGGTTTTCTGCTGCCGTTTGCTTGTGAAGTTGAGAGGCATCGCTCGGCCTCGGCCCCAGGCGTCCATCCTGCTTCTCTGGGCTGTTGCTGGTTGATCCACCACTTTCACTCCCAAGCTTTCTCTTCTTTTTTCTCTTCTCTCCACCCGCTGGAAGCCTTCGTTGTCCAGCTGATCTACGTTGGCTGTCTCTGTACAGTCCATTGTGTCGACAACCGGCTCGCGCGGCTGCAGCGGAGTGGTGATGTCACTTTCTGCTGCCGGCGCCGGCTTCTCCTTCTTCTCCAGCTTCTCCCGCTGTCGTTGCTACCGCTCAGCCGCTCTCTCTTCCCGCCGTTGTTGGCGCTGTTGATCGAGATCGACAACACTCTTGGCGACGTCTGTAGGAGGCGTCTGCTGCTGCGGTTTCTGCACTCGCTGTCTCTGCTTCCCCTGACACTGTTGTTGCTGTTGGTTTTGTTTACCAACAATACGAGTGACGGTGGGCTCATCTGAGACGGTCGAATCAATT
Organism: Dermanyssus gallinae; assembly: GCA_003439945.1. Taxonomy (NCBI): domain Eukaryota; kingdom Metazoa; phylum Arthropoda; class Arachnida; order Mesostigmata; family Dermanyssidae; genus Dermanyssus; species Dermanyssus gallinae. The sequence continues at coordinate 141,620 of QVRM01002482.1, read as the reverse complement.
ACGGGCTTGGCGGCAAGTTTTGAGCTGCCGCCAGTGCCCTGTGCCACTTTGTGCTGTGCCACCTGCTTTTTCGACTCGATTTCTACTCCCGATGTGCTTACGCTGTTCCCGGTGGGACGGGAACGAAGCTCGGAGACCAGTTGTTCAAGCTCCGACACTCGGATTATATTTGCCGCCGCGAGACGGCTAATCCGCTGCAGGATCTCAAGCAAGGCGCCTTTTGGGCGGGCGCCTTCCAGTTCAGGACATCCAGGGCACCGAGCGGGCTGGTTTGCCCCTACATCGGTGCGCGGTGATGAGCACTTGGGCTACACCCACAAAACAGGTAGGATACTGGGTCCACTCACACGAGCTCTTTATCACGGAGCTACATACAAAACACAGCACACTGTTGGGCGCCGCCATCTTGTCTTTTCAAGGGGCGTTTTTCGCATCAAGGGGCCAAGACACCTTGCAACTGAGGCAAAACGTAGGGACCCCTCAAGGGGACCCTCTCAGTTGCCTAGCCTTCTCTTTGCTCATTGCAGACCTAGCCCGCCACTTGCGGAAGGAGTTTAGAAACGCCGTCGTCGTTATGTACGCGGATGACATAGCAGTGGCCCACCGGGACCGCGGTGCCATTCGTCGTATTGTCGGCGACGTAGAAGGTTACCTTCACCGTAGGGGCCTACAAATAAATTTGCGGAAGACGAAAGCCATTAAGTTCCGCCGTGGGGGTCAATTGGCTGCAGCAGACGTAATACCCTGCTGTGGCCAACCGCTGGAGTTTGTCAACTCCTTTCCGTATTTGGGTCTGAGACTGCACTATACGGGAACGCCCTTTACCAAGCACATCGGCGACAGGTGTCGGGCGGCTATTGCCTCTATTCACACATAGGTAAGAGATCTTCGACGACTGTCTCTGAGTGCTGCATTGCGTCTTTTTGAGCTTGAGATTGTGCCAATGTTGAGCTATAGCCTTGGCAGGGTGTGGGACCATCTTTCCGCGGCAAATTTTGCGCAGCTAGAAAGATGCTTCACAATGTATATGAAGCGCGTTCTCTGCTTGCCGCGGACGGCAAGGAATCGCTTTGTGTACCTGCTATCGGGTTGCGGACCGGCAGTAAAAACAATCAGAGTCAGGCTTAAGTCACCTATTACAATGCCACTTCAACAATTTTTGTTGGAGTGGCAGGGAAAAGTGACCGAGGCCTCTACTGAGGTAGCGCAGTTAGATGTGTACCTCACTAGGGAGCTTTGGGAGGGAATGGCATGCACTAGCCTGCACGTGTACACAAGGTACATTGTACATGGCTATCACCACTTGGTGTGTTCAACTCAAGGATTTCACCAAGTTGGCGATCAATGTCGTTGCCGGTTCTGCTCGCAGGTATGCGCTAAATACCACGCAGCGAGCTGCCGGTCGCATCGGCGGTCTTTGCACTTTCTTGCCCGGTGGGACGGTCGCTAAACTGTTAAAATTGTATATAATGATGATTGTATTGTAATTATGTACCATCTTGAAATGCAAAATTATTGCGAAATAAACAATATGTATATGTATTTGACAAGAGCAACGCATTCATTATTCAGAAGCCTTACGGCTATAGTTTCTGTTTCGGTATGATGCGGTCCTATAAGAATTGTACCACATGTAACAGTCAATAGTGTCAACTATCTGGCATTATCGGTGCATACGACTGCATAGATATATGTGGCATATACGATTTCAATAATGATTTACTGCTACGCTTCAGTCTAGCTATAAATGATAGTGTCACTTCGTATACAGATTATGCGTATTAATTTTTGAAACGCGCTAATGACGACAAGTAGCCGTCACTTGTGCGAAACGTGATTACTATTGTTTGGGACAAGGCCGAGAGGGAAGGGGGAGACGGGAGCCCCGGGCCCGGGCTGAATTGAGGGACATGTTTCCCAACGACCATATTCATCGGTGCTAATTGCATTTTGAGTACTGGCCGAAGATTTCCAACCATTAGAAGTGGACACTGCATAGCCACAGCCCGTCGCCACTGGCACCGTGAGCACTCAAGGGCGATTAACATCGGGTGAAATATAGAAGAGGCGTTCCGGGCAATCCTAAATGATACGAACGCACCGGTTGCACATGCCCGCATACACTATTTGCGGTTACTACTAGAACAACTACTGTTACTACGATAGAGTCGACGACGACAACGACGGGCGTTGGGCGCGTCGTGCGGTTACGAGGCGGCCTACACAGGTGTCGAATAATTACACACGCCTAATATGTCGTCAAGTAGAGCAACGCTTTTCCGTGCAGGCGAGGCTGGATCAAGCCGAAGCGAGCAGCATGATAGGCGCTCAAGTACGCGCCTCCCAGGGCAAGTAAAGGGTTGCAGTGGACAGGCTGCAGCGGTGAGGTGGCTACGGCGGGCATCCGTCCTGGTGAGCAGCAGCAGCACCCACTGAGGTAATGGAAGGCGAATGATGGACCTAGAGTTCCGGCGGTCGCCGGACCATGCTTTCTTTCTTCCTTCGTACGGCTTACCTTTCCCTACTCCTATCTCCTTTTCCCGCTCCCGCCCGCGCCTGCGCCCCTTCTCCGGGCGAGCGTGAATACCCGCTGAGTTGGTCGTGAAGTTGCCTTCGGCATCATCGCACCTCTTTGTTTCGCCGCTACCCGGGTGGGTCATCGCCGTCGATGGGATCCGACGCCACTGTGTCGTTGACGATGACGACAAGGACACGCTGACATGCAAAACGTTTGTCTCATTATGCATGATCAGGCGGACAGCAAACGTGCGGCGGTCTCGCGGCAAGGTCACCCACTCGACCTGGACGACTTAGCAGCCATTGAACCCAACCGGGCAACAGTGAAGTGTGGCGACCGGTAGACGTGGCTGCACAGCAATAGCGTGCGAGAGGTTGCAGCGAGCGCGTCGTCAGCCTTACGTGGCCAGCGAAAAAAAAAAACAGAACCCACTGCCTATTGGAATCGCTCTTTTCCAAAGACTCTACTAACATCTCTTTCTTTCACTCTCTCTCTCTCTCTCTTCTCTGGGTATGTGGTTTGCTGTTTCTTTTCTCTGTTATAGACCAGCGAACATTTGTATTGCTTATCAGTTCTTCGCCAATGTATTCTCTCTCTCTCTCTCTCTCCCTCCCTCTCTTTCTCTATGTGTCCTTTGCATTTGTGCGTGTCCTCTTACCCATATTTCCTCTATGCGCCCCTTTCTCGCTCCCTCGGTTCCTTGCTTTTTTTCTATATCCAGACTGTGTCCTGTCCATATTCTGTGTCCAGCTCAGCCAGCCGTACCAGATCCTCTACTTTTCCGGCCGCACGTGTTAACGTAATGAATCATCCAACAGCAGCAGCCACCTTGGCAGCGATTAAATAATGAACCCAGCGTAATGGGGCCGCGTTAGGCTGATGGCTCACATCATTGCACCGTGCTGACGACGATGTCGCCGCCTCTTGCCGCCTCCGCCGATGCGCTACCACCGCTATGTTGGCTACAGGCCAGGCTACTATATGTAGGTGTTTCGCTCGCGGCAGCCGCTGTCACCCCGCACTTGCCGATGTTTATGCTTATCACCGTTGTGCCACATGTATCACTTTGTGGCGCCGAAAAGAGATATGTATGTATGTGTCTATATATATATATATATATATATATATATATATATATATATATATATATGGATAGATAGATAGATAGATATATATAAGGTTTCGATACTAGATCTATACTACTCCGTCGCCGCCAACGCTTTACTCTGATGACGGTGAACCCGACTATAATCCACAGCGGAGTTTGTCCTTTGCTGTCGATATATTCGTTTCCTCGGGTCTTGAAGGACACGCCGAGTCTGGTAGAAAAGTGTTTGATCTCGTAGTTGCAATTTTTTTAGTTTAAAAAGCATGTAGCAGCCTATTTAACAGTTCCAGTGACGTAAAGTAGAGAGGTAGCACTAGTACGCCGAGGCACTCAAAGGCTTGGTAAAAGCATCGACGTAAATAAGGTACGCATGAAGCTTTGTGCGTGGCACTCCAACCACCTGCTGGGAATGTCATCAATTTTTCTCTCCGATATCTTGACACGAGCGGTGTGTTCGTCTACATGTAAACATACACCGAGGGCAAGCCGGTCACTAGAGTGGGTTGACTCATCTTGCTATCGTGCGAGTTTATGTTAGTCAAACCCTTATCCTCTTCCGAGAACACCCGGAAAGGGGAGACTTTTACTGTAAACACCGACGCTTGTACCGACAGCTGATAGACTTTAAGAAAAAATCTAATTTGCCAAGGATAATGCAGTCGCATGGTCATAAGAGCTAGACTTGATCCTCACTGTGCCCCTAAAATGAACGTCCCATTGTCCCAACGTCTCTGGTTGTTTAGTTGCCTCTTACGGTCTGCGCCATCGACTTTATCGATGCGCTTACAACGACTAATAACATACCCGAGGTTAACTCTGTGCAGCAATAATTGTCGAACAAATACGAGCGTCTGTTCCGCCAACAGACAGATGCTTCACCCACTCCTATGGAAGCTCAAAATGCGATTGAGATGTTGGTGACCCGGTCATTTCACTGAGTAACGCACCCAGCTTGATGTTTTGAAACGCATAGTTCCCGCAACATCTGCCATTCCTTGTTTGCTGTTTGGAGACCCGAATCTCGATCTCCTTAGCAGACCTTTGTGAGGACTCTTCAGCTGTTTTTTTTTTCTAGAAAGCATTGCCATGTCGTTGCCGACGCAACTCGTCCATCGCTTGTTCTATGAATTGACCATATCGCTGTGAAAAATGTAGTATGTTTTCACGTGTGGTTTGTGTGGTCACATAACCATGTCACATAACGAATGTTTCACCTAAGACAAGATGGAATATTCGTAGTCTACCTTGTCTTAGACATCTCAGGGGTAACGTCAACAAGCTTGTTTCCAAATTAACGGACGCGAAAATCGTTTAAATGGAAACACAAAGTGTGCCCGGATTGCTAGCTTCCGCCCTATATCAATAATCGATTATTTATCTAAACATTTCGAGAAGCTGATTAGGAACTCGAAAGGCATTTTGAATCATTTGGGTTCTTTTCGCCCAGCCAGTTCAGTTTTAGGAAACCCTGTCTACAGAGTTGGCGCTGACACTCCTTTGGTAGGAGATCGCTGAAGCAATCGAAAATGAGCAGGTCTGTCTCCAAGTCTTTCTAGACGTCGCGGTTGCCTTCATTGTTTACGTCACTCGTTCTTCATTCGGATGTTAGAGCATTTGGGAAGTATATTGGTGACAATTAATTGGTTCGGGTCATGCCTATCGGAAACATGGCAAGCGGTAAAGACTGGTCATGTTGAAGCCGCGTGGGATAAAGTCAATATTGGCACACCTCAAAAAATTGAAACATCGTGTCGAGTTCGAATTTTCGGTGTTGGACCGGCTTAGACAGCGAGGCTAGCCGGACCCGAGTGTGACCGTTTGGCCATTCGGCTTCGCAGCTGCGCTCTACTCACTAGTCTGATATCTGTAGTTGACCGCCAGACAACGTTCTCCAAATGCAGGACGTCATTTGCTCGTCGACAGCAAAGCCGCAGACCGTTAGGTAGCCGAAGTCTCCCTACTTGCCGGTGAGTTGCACTCTATCAACGCTGAACAGCAACCGTCGCACGGCTCAAAGCTAGTCTACTTCTGATGCGCCATTGAGAACAGTGGTGTCGCAAGTACATGTTACAACTGTGCTTCTCAAATTTGGCGGGAGATCTAGATCAGAGGTGTTTGCATTCTACGAGAAGATCACTCCCCTCTGAGTAGTAGTAGTAGTTACTTGCTAGTACAGATAGATGGTCGACGCACATCTAGACGCAATGGCGCTGTATGCACGGGCCGTACACCGGGACGTTTGCTCATGTCTATCAATCATGGCGTGATGCTCAACCGCTCTGTCCTTCGAAGTAGACTAGCATGGAAGAGCCAGGCTGCCCTCAAATAACGCGCTTTGAACATATCTTTACCTGATGTGTATATGCGTTTAATGTAAGTATGAGGGCAGACCACCCTTGAAAAAATGTAGCGCGAAAGTGGTTCGCTATCGAAAAATCTGTAGAACAATAGCTTTTGTTAACCGAATGTACGCGTGTCCTAACCTATAAGAAGTGCAACTGCGCTCAGTTATGAAATAAATTTCTTCCGTCCGCCAACGAGACACACCTATTTACTTATTAGTATTAAGGTTACTCGTACTCTTGATCCATACACATATAATGTTTCCTGAGAACAACATAACGTAATACAAATGCCGTTTTATGATTCTAAGATAAAGTTTGAGCAAATAAAACGATTTCGTTGTTTTATATTTGCTCGTCGAAGTGCACCTATCATTAAATTAAAGCTTTCTAGTATGTAGTTATGGGACGGCCATACGTAACTGCATGTATACTATAGGAAAGAACAGCGCTTTTAGCGCCTAATTTGCCACTTCAAACGGTGACGAGCTTCTTCTTTTTTTTGTTTCAGGAGATCATTAAGAAGCATTGACTGCTCGCTTAAGGGAAAAATAGCGCGCACCGTTATTATTTAATGAACGCAACACTGTCAGCCGGCGACGTTTCTGCTTTGCACGCGGTCACCATTAGAAATCGTCAATGCTGTGTTACGGCACGGTTTGTTCGCACGCGTCAGCAATCTTATCGCATGCGCAGCGTCCATCGAAAGATATTTGTTTTTCGCTTGCTTTGCCGCGATCTGTTTACATACGCCTCTTCTGTTCTGCTGCATATCATTCAAGACAGTTGCTCTTTTCTTGTAGGTTCGTCTTTCGATTGACTTCCTACATTTTGTTGTGTTTGCACTTAGTCGGCAGCGTTGCGGGGATATCGAAATGTTGCCGGCAACGTCACGCTGACAGACTGAGAACTAAGTCGCCAGACGGAGAACTAAGAGAAAAAAGAATACGAAAGTTTCAGTACTGAATAAACTAAAGCTTCGTTGTCTTTCGCTTTCGCGGTTGTTGCCGTGTTGTTATGTGCAAAGAGCATCAACATGTTAGGACAATTGCAGCTCTGGCCCTACGGAAAACCTTAATGAGCCGGTGAGAAGATCGAATTTGCTGAAGTTCGTCAAGGAGTAGTACTTAATGTAGCTCCTTCTATGCAGTTGAACGTATTTTTGCCGCACGGTGGGCTGTACATTGTAATACGCGTATATACAGGGTGGTGGCGTGCACTATTGGTCGGATTGTTGGCACAAGAACCACAGGCATAAGTCTTACGCCTTAAAAGTTGGACAAAGACGGATAAAGCAAATAGGCTTGCTTGATGCCGGATGTTTGGGCTCTCCTAAGCATACAACAGCCAGCCGTGTTCGATTTTTCTCTAATGACATTATACTCCCCCGTAAAAATAAAAAACAATTGGCAAAATGACCGTTAGCTTGCCCCCGATCCAGAAGATGTCATCCCACCTATAGCGGGGCATTGCAAATGCCTAGCTCATGTGCACGTCCTCAGTGTGATGTCTAGTAGAGGAAACGTGATCATACTGTTCAAAAGGTCAAACGGTGTTACCAGATGTTTCTTTGCATGGTGTTCTACAAGCTGTAGAGAAACCGTAGGTAAATTCGTCATCTAAAAGCGTTTATGTGTTGACTGAGTGGCTAGCCAAGCACATGAGCATGTTTCGGGGTAGCACTATTGCTGCCTAGATGTCTAGACTTAAATCGTCTAAATTACTACGTGAGGCGGGCGATTGAGCGAAAGTGTAACAAAACTTAACGTAACAACAGACCGGGGACCCTGCCTCTATTTAGTAGGAATTACATTTTTTCATCGGTAGGCCTTGCAACATACTCGTAAGCGATCTATTGGTAATTGAGGGAAACGACCTATCGGTAACAGGTATAGAGCTGTTTTGCAGATAAGTCGTAACAAACTCTCGAGTAGTCCAAACAATTCCACTGAAATAGAGCGTTGCGGCCATGTCTGATTACGTACCTTTCATGTATGTATTATTATTGATTTTATAAAAGCAGATTTTGACTCGGTAGTCATTGCCACTATCTCAGTTTTTTGTTTCACCATCTGAGTCTATGTGAAGCTAGGATTTGCAGTGAGTGTTTGATCTGTAATAGTTCCATGCTACATTGTCTACTACTTAGTCACGACTTCAGTGGAATTGGATTTTTTTCAACTTTTTATATGCATTAAACTCGGTTTGGCCTAAACTTTTGTTTACCACAAAACCAGATTATTTGAGAATATTTGTAATGCTTTTGACGAGCCAAATAGCAAGCACACACGTTTGGTCGAATCCTACTATACAAAGCAATTTAAAATCTATATAGAATACAATCGTAAGACTGTACCTATATGCGCATATTTTGGGCCATATCGTTTGCGCGGCTTCTCTAGAGTTATATTCTAAATACTAAACAAAGGTGATACGCTCCAGAATGAAGCATATTTCGAAAGCTAAAAAGAAGGCAGCGCGCGGCTGGCCTTATATCCACGAGCGAATTTTTTAATACGATGGACGAATCCAAGCATTGGCAAACGCACGGCAATCTGATATGGGAATTACAGGGCACCGACGCTTTGACTGTTGTCATTGTTCTTTGCATATCTATCAAGTATGTATAGAGAGCGTTTACATGTCCAGACGTAAGAGAGCTAACTGGAACACGGTCCTTTAGGTCTGATATAGGAATGCAAACTCTCGGATAAGTAGAATCGCTCCGCGCAGGCTTTTTACAGAAGTTGCGAGCAAATCAGACGTTTCACCTCCTCGAGTTGAGAGATAACTTATGTCTTCTTGGCCGTGCTCAATTGCTTGAGTTGGAGCGTGACGGTGGATGGAGTGCGTGACGATGAAGGTCCTTCTGCTCTGTATGTCATAATCAAAATTGATGTGCCTCGTAGATTTTGGTTCTCTCAAACCTAGACAGACAACGTTTAACCAAAAACAAAGAACAATGAAAAATCAGAAGTGAGAGATTGTATTTAACTTTAATCGCACATACATTCCCGCGTGAAAGCGCCCTTAACCTTTCACTGTACCTGTCAATCAAAACTTGGTCCGGAAGGCCACTTGCGAGTCGTGCCAACGACCAAAAAGGGCAACTTCAATGACACTCGCCTTGCGTTAGCGAAGTTCGCGCGGACAATATGGCACTTGCTCTTCCCCTTGCCCCGTCCGGCCCGGCACTACGTTTCATTTAGGTTTGAAGTGACTGTGAGAGCTCAACGCCGCGGTGGCACCACGAACAATGGCATCAGCCACGACGCCAGATATAGTGACGACGGGCGGCCTTTCAAGGGAGAAGGCGCCCTTATAGAAGACCGTGCCTTAATGATCAGATAGGGACTATCTTAACTTGGTGTGTAAGCCTTGACTAAGGCTCTAGGGCACCTTATTTGCATCGCAACACTTGCACGTTAGACGCCAGCTTTTAGTTACGCGTACAACGCATCCACAGCAGCTAAAATCGTATTAAAAAATAAATTACACGTTTTTATGTAATAGGCTGACACTTGTTGAGTTGCAACCTAACAGGTAACTATACCTCTATGGTCAATGGGCAAACTTTTTTTTCTGTTGTGTAACTGTCTTATGCACGGCGGCGTTAGCATATCTTCGTCACAACTATGTCGACTGTGGATGGGTCGCAGAACACGCAGGCTCTAAAAAGCGAATAAATGATTCCAAGCTGTCAGGGACTTACTACTTTATTGGAGATACGGAGTCCTATAGTTGTCGGTACCGCCAAGTTTTTAGGGGTATCGCAAAACGCACGGAGAACATTACGCGCAACCGACATCACAATTGTAATAACGACGTGTTTCATAATATATATATATATATATATATATATCAACAAATTGTTCACATAGTTTCGCCTAGCCACTACTTTGCCACGTTTACAGGTATTTCATGTCCTATGCAATAACACTGATGATTGGAGCGACCCTCCTCTATGATAACAAAGGCACCTTTTTCGAGGCACTCAATATTTCAGAACATCACATGCCGGAGACGGGAGTGGCAGCGACAACGGCGACGGCAAGCAAGCAGAAATGGCAGGCAAGGTGCTGGTCACGCCACGACAACAAGCGAAACTGGTTGCAAGCAAGTCACGCTAGGCACTCAGGGTGCCCTTACTACGATTTGTCCATCCCCTTGGCGCATGACAAGTTTAGAAGCCCGGTTTCCACAATTGAGCCAACTTGTTTGCGTCATTCGAGGCGGCCTTCGCGTAGATAAATTAACTTTTTTACCAGGTTGCGGTAAAAATTTTGTGTTGAAATTCCTCTCGGTCAGACGTCTTTGGCTATTTTCTGGTGGATGCTCAATATGTTTCAAGCTCAAGCCGTATAGTTTTTAAGGCTAGTGTTACTTACAAGAGACCAAGCGTTGTCTAGGTGAAATATCTGTTCACAAGTTTCGCATTTCTGTTTCTTCTCACATTTCTTGTTTCTGTTCTCGCATTTCTGGTATCTGTTTACATGCGCTTGGCTTTTTGTTGAGTTCTGACTTGGACTGGTGGGCAGTAGATTCCCGTTTTGAGAGTGTGGTTCAGTCTTAGATGTTCAAAGTAAACGATGCCTCTGATATCGCACCAACGACACAACATAATCTTAGCGGACGTTTCGCTTGAGTTGACTCAGGGAATTGCTTGAGTGCTCGGACATTAATTTTTGCCTGCTTACATTTTCGCAGAAGGCGAATTTTTCATCGCAGGTTTACTAAGCAATACAAGAACGAAACCTGGCGGTGGCGATTGTGGCGGAAAATGCAGATTTGCATGCGCTTCAGTTTAATGAAGTTAGTCATTTTGTGACAAACCTAGCTCAGAACTTATTCTAAGTTTTTTAGAGTCGTGACGACAGTTGATTGATACATATCAATCTGTTCCGCGAATTCTCAAGTCATGGCCATTGGATTTTGTCTTATCTTCAAGCGCGGATGTCCTCTGCCAGCGAAGAGGGTTAACTGGACATTTGTTCGTCGTCCAGGTTAAAATCTCCACCACGAAATCTGGCAAAAAAATTTCCGTTCGTTGACTGACTCGTCTCCGAAGATAGTGGAGATGTCTCGACACACTACCACAGCATTGAAGGCTTTTCAGAACTCGTACAGCAAATTATTCCGAATTTGCATTCATATTCACAATTTTTCCGCTTGCTCAGATATCAGGTTAGGCTAAATTCAGCTCTTGGCACCATAGCGGGGCCTGCCGGCTGATACAGCAATGAGCGCTCTATGATAAGCTTATCACCCTTTTCCATACCGATGTTGCCTAGGGGCACTGCAAGCCAAAACGAGCGAATACTAAAACGGCAACGTTTTCCATAACCCTAAAAACATTTAAAAAAAGAGCAAGCTCAACAACCGAATAGGCCGTGGTGGGCTGGGTTTGTGGGTGCCAATTTATTAAATGGCCTTGCACACAGATCGTTGATAAGCTCTTAGCGAGCCACAGCGTTACGATAAATAAAATGTTAAGGTATAACACGACATACGGAGGAAGCCGAAAGCAGCATAATGTTTTATGCGCACCAGCGAAGAGTTTTACTTAGGGCATTGTTTACTATAGACGTAGAAATTATTGAGGCGGCTTAAAAATGATTTGAGCTACCTGTCCGACCGAGAACCTTTAATTGCTACATGTTTGTGAAAGAAGGTGGACCACACAACTAAAAACACTATACTGGTCAAAAGAGGTAGCAGTAAAACACCTTCTGGAATTCCATCTTCAGCAACAGTTCTGATGTTTATCATGCTATGCGCGAAAAGTGGAATATTATCCTGCCGTAATTTATCGATGAGTTTATTAGAGTTCAACCATTTGTTTTAGAACGAATTTTATCTTCACTGTGATATTTTTCACATTTCAATTAATTAATTAAAAAAACACACGAATGCTAACGCAACGTTCTAGTCGTGTTCTAAAAGCTTAGGTTAGAAGTATAGCTAGAGAGGCCGCAAAGTCGACAATAACTGGTGTCGCTTAACGTTGAAATGCTGTATCTAAAAAAAGCAAACATTTGAATATAGTTTGTTTAGTGAAGTTTTGTTGCACGTATCGGTAGGGACATTCCTAACAGATGTGTCTATTCAATGTAACCGTCGTAATTTACTGGAGTCACCGCTCAGTTTGAGATCTAAACCGCCTGCAAGCTTTTTGCAAAGCCTCTCTATGAATATTTGCAAATACCTGCTAAAAAAAGCAGTGAGCTAGGCTGAGCTATTATGTCGAGATTTGCTAGACTCTTGTTCAACAACTCCCCGCACATAGTAATCCGGAGAATTTATCTCTGAACTGCTAAGCAGACAAGAATGGCTATCACAGAACATGCCCGTATACGGCAGTGAACGAATTGAGGAATGGTTTGCGATGGCACACGTAGTTCTGGTTTATTCACAATATTAAATTGTGCATAATCCGGTGCTCTGCGGTGTAGGAGCGCGGTTCTTTTCTACAGCCGCAACCGTGTAAACTGTCGTTTTGGCAATTACGTGATTACTATGTAATCTATTAGGAGCGCGAGGAAGTAACTTGTTGATCTTTGCTGAAATTACTGAGATACAGTTGTTCAACCAACCAATGGTCGGAGTTTGTGTTCACTCTACTACATGTTCTCGTTGAATACTAATCATGAATCATGAACGCATACCAGATGCACTCCAGCACATCCAGCAGTTGAAGTTTGGCTGCGCTACTCCATTCCAACATTTGAACGAGCACAAGTAAACCTTTCGCGAGCAGTGAGACCAATATGACGTTTGCTATGTGCAAGTAACTGTCAATAACGCTTTGAGGTTGCGGATGTGTGTTGACAACAATAGTAGTGAACTATTTAAGTGATATATATATATATATATATATATATATATATATATATATATATATATATATATATATATATATAACACTGCATACATCTAAAAAGCAATTTTTTTTCTGTGTTAGCATCTTCCGTTATTTTATGATGAGCTCTCACAGTTGTTGCTGTAATTGTAATGGCTCACCCTATTATTATATCTAAAAGAGAGGAATGTCTCTGTGGTGGAACGGCGGATGAAGCGCGACTTGCACCGGCTTAGTTGCATTAGGCTGGCTAAGCTCACGCAGGACCGCCACGACGCCATCAATGACATCCTCGGGCGCACTTTTAGACAAGTCCGCTACCGCGTTGCACTGGAGCCGATGAACTGCAGAGGGACGACATGCATCGATCGGATTACCAGCCGGGACTAGGATGTTACTGTCTCCGACACGTACGCCTTCGGCGATCGTAGGCTGAATAGCACGGGCGTCGGTCACATCGTTCACTAACAGGAAATGCACAAAGAACTCATATATTCGCATCTTCTTGAAGGTCACGTTGTAATGGCATTCAGTCTCGAAGCATCTGGCGTTTAGGGTGAGGATGCACTCAAAGTGCATACTGATACACACACTTGGGGAGAGGCTATTTGAGGCCACAGCAAAGCCAAAGTCGATCCGTTCCATCGACAATGGCAACTACAGAGAGGCAACGCCATGATGATGTCGTGTGGTCACCAACACTCAAGCAATATTTAGGCAAAAAATATTGTACAATTTTTTTTTTTCGTCGTCTGCTACGGCGACAGACGGTTGTGTCGTGCGTGAGCTCTGTGAATATTCCTCTCGTTTTAGTGGTTTTGACGAGTTTTTCCGGACAAACTTTGTGCGAGCGCCCGGTGCGGTGTGCTCTGTGCATTTTTCCGGGTTCCTTCCTGGTTTTTGAACGCTTCGGCTTTCCCGACCGAACGTCCTGATGGACGGCGATGTGTATGCAGACGGTGGGAGCAGCGGTTCGAGCGGTCACCTCCGCGGGCCGGCGTCTGCTACGCCGTCCTCGTCTGCAGCGCTGGCGGCGCTGTCTGACATAGCGGCGGAGGGTAGCCGCACGATGCGGTCACGTTTGGAGATATTGTCTGCGGGTGCCGCTGCACCTGTGCTCAACGTGCCGCGCACGTCGCCTGTGAGACCGGCCTCTGTCCCCGGCGCATCTGATATGGTTGCCTGCCAACCTATGGAAGTGGTTAGCCCAGCTGGTAACTCTCGCAACAACGCTGTAGTGGCGGAGATGACAGCTGTTGAGACTACACCAGCTATTCCAGTCGCGCAAACTCTCAAATGGGCCCGTACTGCCTCACGTCACAGGATTCCACGCTTCCGGCACCTGAAGGTTCCAACAAACAGCAGCAGGTCCGGCGCCCGGACTTTTCGGGCGAACAACTGGTGAAAGTATTCAAGGCCCTCCATGACCTGGTGCCGACGGCAACGTTAGGAGGCGGTCCTAAGGGGATAACGGCCACTGTGCCCACGATTTTGGCCGCAAGCAACTTGATGTCCGTCAGGGCGTTGGGAGGCGTGCCGGTGGTAGGATTGTGTTCTACAATAGATCAATTTTGAGGCGTCATCAAAGACGTAAATCCGGCCTTTTCTGACGAGTGTCTGCTATCCGAGCTCGCCTCGTACGGTGCGATGAAGATAAGGAGAGACACGAGGCCCGGGCTCAAAAACGAAAAGAGCGTCCGAGTGCCGTCAACGAGGATACACGTTCTCTTCAAGAGGACGCCCCCTAATAAGGTCTTTATTGTGTGGAGGGACCATGATGTGTCGGTTGAAGCTTCGTCACCGATTGTCTGCTTTAATTGCCAGCGCACTGGCCACACGGCAACTCGCTGCACTCGCGCTTGTGCATGTAGAAGATGTGGTGCGCACGACCACCTATCCGCGTCATGTCGAAACCGAGCTCGTTGCGTAGACTGCAGTGGCCCCCACCCTAGATGAGACTCGGGCTGCCCCGTTTTTGCATTAGCCCGCGAGAAAAGCAAGGTTTTGCTCGGCTCACGCATGCTTCAACATGCGCAGTTGTCGACGCCGGCGGCCACCCTGGTCGTTGTCCCGGATCCTGCACCTACTCGGCCAGGCACATCTGCACCAAGCACCTACGCGGCAGCCGTACGTCGTCTGGTGATACCAGCCTCCCCGGATGCGGCTCCGGAGCCTTCGGCAGCGCGTGCTAAGGTCGTGCTTCCCCCTCTTCGGCCGATCCCCGCTCCGCGAAAACCTACACTTCGTGCAAAGACTCTGCCACTCCTGAAACAGGATCTTCTAAACAAGTCAAGGCCGCATTTCGCCGCCCTTCCAAGCGTCATCGCCGATTGGCTCCGAGTGAACCGGTTCCGCGCGGCCGCGCCGTCACCCGTGTTCGGGCGCGCCCACCTAAGTCGACCGACGACTTTGATTTCGGTTCTTTATCCAAGGCCGTGCCCATGCTCGCTCGCATCAACCTGAAATTAGGCGACACTCTTCGAGGCATTGTGAAGACACTGCGTCCCCTGCTCGCCCTAGCCCCGTTGCTGCAAGGCTTGGTGTCTTCCGGACCAGCTCCCAAATGATGAACCCTGAGCCTACTCAGTCCCCCGGCGCAGCCCCCCATCCCCCTCGTCTGTCCGTTTCAGTAGCAAGCAACCCTCCCGTAAGGGTCACTTGCCCCAGATGCGGCCGGGACTTTACTCGCCAGTTGGGTTTTGGCTTAGCAGGCGGGGCGAAGGCAGCTGTACATGCAGCAAGAGCGTTCGTCCAATCAAGCCCGCCCCGGACGGCACTCTTGAAGTTGGATTTTTGCAACGCATATAATACTATTCGAAGGGATCATATACTTCGTGCAGTTCGTGATGCAGTACCGGATATCTTCAACTTAGTAAATCACGCATACAGAGAGCCATCCGTCCTGTTGTTTGGGGCCCACACGTTGTCCTCGGCATCGGGTATACAGCAGGGAGACCCCTTGGGGCCGGCTCTATTCAGCCTGGGTATACGTGAGCTGTTCAACTTAATACAAGTGCCTTTTAACGCCTGGTACCTCGACGATGGCACACTCGGTGGACCGATGGAGGGCTTACTCGAGGAAGTGCGCAGAGTTCTTGCCTTTGAGACAGTCAGTGGCCTGGTGTTAAACACGGCCAAATGCGAGGTGTTCGCGCCGGGGACAGACCCGGACGACCCCACATTGAGTGCCTTACTTGGGTTACTACCGGGGTGTAAGGTCGTGTCTGAACACGAAGTTACGCTCCTTGGCGCACCGCTCCTACCATCTGCACTGTCGAGTCTACTCGACCCCATGATGGACAGATTGTGGGCGATGCAAGAACGTCTGCCTCTGGTAGAAGCCCACCAAGGACTTTACCTACTCCGCTCGTCGTTCTACGCGTGTCGCATCGTACATATCATACGATCCATGGACTGTTCCTTCTTTCTTCTCCAACCATTCGACGACCAGGTGGTGGAGGCCCTCGAGACGGTTTTGGGTCTGAACTGACGACCACGAGAGGTGCGCCAGGCGGCTCTTCCCACCTCCATGGGCGGTCTTGGTCTTCCCTCGGCCCGCTCCTTGGCAAGCCCTGCCGTGGCCGCCTCGATGCACGCTATGTCGGGTCATGTCCAACGCCTGCTCTCGCCGGGGGCTTGGGCATTGTTTGAGGCAACTCGCGACGCTATAGCGGCTGGACTCCAAGCTTCACCGCCTGATATGAATAGACTTGCCTGCCACAGGGCCTGGGCCGAGACGGTTCACGAATCTTCGCTTACTGAGTTGCTTGAAGAATGCGGTGACGACCAGGATAGAGCGCGCCTCCTTGCCGTCGCTCGCCCAGGAGCGAGCGACTGGCTACACGCACTCCCCGCTGACTCATTGGATACCCGCCTTGACGACCAATCCACCCGTATCTGCGTTGGCCTGAGACTGTGAGCCGATTTGGTAGAGCCACACAGATGCACTTGTGGCGAGCCTGTCAGACGCCTGGCCAGACACGGCCTGTCCTGCGCTCACTCGGCGGGCCGGCGACCACGTCACACCGCTCTGAATGACATTCTTGCAAGATTGTTGCGAAAGGCCAGAATCCCTTGCGTCCTGGAACCGCCTGGTCTTCCTAATGGTGTGGGATGCGACGGTGACCGACTCTCTGACCCCCTCCCTTGTCGGTCCCGGCGCTTCTTGCCCAGTAACTGCCGCTTCCCGCGCCGAGACATCAAATATAAGAAAGTATGCGAACTTAGGCCGGGCGTACCACTTTTCACGGTTCGCGTTCGAGACGCTGGGTGGCCCTGGGCCCCTCACAACGACGCTAATTTCCCAGGTTGGCGACGCTTTGCAGCAGCCTACGATGGACAAGAGGGCGGGCACTTTCTTCTGCCAACGGCTTTCCCTAGAGATTCAGAGAGGCAACGCGATTTCGGTGCTCGGAACCATGAAAGACTGGATGGACCCGCGTCTTCGCGTCAGGGGTCGGGCAAGACTCCCACTTGAACACGAGTGATAGATGAGGAGTGAGCCATCGGCACCGTGGATTTAAACATTCACATGTATATATGAAAGAATAAAGGAAAATTAAATATTAGGTAAGTCAAAAAGTTCGTCGGCTTTCTGGGACCACATTTTTGAAATTCCCGCGCTCTGCAGCAGGGCCGCCTGAGAGTGCGGCTGGGTGTTTACATTCAGGAGCAGACCCGTGGCGGCGCGACGGTATACCGGTTCCAACTTTACCGTTTCGTTTGCGAAATTGGCGGCTGTATGCAATGGAGGACAAAAATACGCATTTTCGACACATTATGTTGTTCTCCTACCGTGCAGGCATAAGTGCAGCGCAAACAACCCGGAGGATATGTGCAGTCTACGGCGAAACTACGGCAGTACACAAATCCACAGTCGAAAAGCGATTCGCCCGTTTCAAAGCTGGAAACTTCAATCTCGAAGATGAACGACCCAGGATGACCCAATGTTGTAGAGACCGACGAAGTCATAAGCCTGGTTACTTCGAACCCAGGTTTGACCATAAAAGAAATTGAAGATGTAACGGAAGTCGCCCACGGAACCGTTTGGAATCGCCTCCATGATGCAGGTTTCTCGTGCAAGCGCAATATCTGGCTACCACAGGACCTCAATGATAGGCAGCTTGAAGGGCGAGTCCTTCAAGGGAAACATACTTTCCCTACCTGTCACGCACTCCTCCGGAAGAACTCGAATGAGCCATTTCTGAGGAGATTGATAACCGGCGATGAAAAATTGATACTCTACAGAAACGTAACACAGAAAAGAAGTTGGGTCCCCAGATGTTCTCAGGCCGCAGCTATCCCTAAACCCGAAATTCATCAGAAGAAGGTTATGCTGTGCTGCTGGTGGGACTGTAAGGGCGTCGTGTATTTTGAGCTGCTTCCAATGGGTCAGACGATCAACTCCGTCGTCTACTGTAGACAACTCGAAGATTTGAAGGCTGCAGTAGCAACGAAGCGCCCGGAATTGCCAAACAGGTGGGGCGTCACTTTTCAACATGATAAGGCGACACCACACAAAAGTTTGGCCACCCGGCAAAAATTGGCGGAGTTTGACTGGGATGTGCTGCCGCACCCAGCTTATAGTCCCGACCTCGCACCATCTGATTATCACTTGTTCAGGTCTCTCCAGAACTCCCTTGATGGCACAACATTTAAATCTTTGGAGGCTATAAAAAATCACCTCACTCAGTATTTCCACGAGAGGGACAAGACGTTCTGGGAAAAAGGAATCATGGATCTACCGAGGCGATGGGCGAAGGTTATCGAACAAAACGGTCAATATATCATTGAATCAAAATACTGTTGTCTGCATACATAAGGCTCTTTAAAATCGGGTGAAAAAACCGACGAACTTACCTAATAGTTGTATACATTGCAAAGTGTATTTACTAGTTACTATGATACCTGTACATGTTAATAGTAAACAAACTTCGTGAAACCTTGAAAAATAATTATCGCAAGCGTAAATCGGACAACATACTTTGCAAGGTGTGTTGAGATTGAAGATATGTATAATGTGTTTGTTGATTATGTACACTTTCATATCGAGGTATTTAGACCCCAACGAAACAATAAGACCAATCCCAATATAACAGGTCTTCGAAACGACGTTTGGTTGTAAAATAAGTTAATGGCTGAGAATACGACTAACAGCATCTCAGTAAACCCCCGGGAGGCCTCACCAATATTGAGAATTTTTAAAGAGGCACCACTTACGATTAAAGCTCGGTTTAATATCGTAAAGAAACCCTTTCACTTAAACGAAATTAAAACGGCGGCATTCTCCAAATTGTTCTCCTATATATATATATATATATATATATATATATATACATTCGAGTGATCAGCCTCCCAATTATTTTTGTAAAAACAATTAACTTGTAATTTTGTCACTGAACCATTATTGTACATTTTCTTGATTTTCTAGATCGTATTGCAATGGGCAAGTTCCTTCGTTATTTCGGGGGTTAATAGTACCGTCTGTAGTTAAACAATATGGTTTGAAAAAATTAATAGGATTTGGCAGTTAACTGCCAGCCGCTGGCTCAACTATCTATCGCGTACATTTTAATAGGAAAGTTGATCACATTGAAAACTCTTTAGTGTGTAACGAATTGAATGACCTAAATCAACATGGGTTCGCCAGGGGGCCGTTTCACAGGAATACAACTTATATCTATATTAATCGATTGGAGCATTTAATTTTTCAGACATTTGACAAAGTGAATCATACACTGATGTTACAAAAAGTATAAAGTATTGACATTGATTCCTTAATTCGTCAATGGATGTCAGCATATCTTACCGGGCGAACATTTACCGTCAAAGTCGGTAACGTTGAAAATAACTCCTACCCTTGCTCCACAGGGGTGTGGCAAGGTTCGTGCATTGGGCTCCTGCTCTGTAGAAGATACGTCCTTGAATTTTCAACAGTAATATCAGAAGGTGTCACTCATCTCTTAATTACGAACAATTTTAAAATACACCCAACAGTCGACTACCCCACCAGTATTGTTCTACTAGCAATCTAAAATTTTGAAAATTGGTGTTGTGAGTCTGCAACTATCTGTGCCTAAATGTGGTGTTATCGTTGTAGTGTCATTGGGTCGCAGTTCACCAATGTATACACTCATTAACAACGCAATACCGAGTGTAGAAGATTTTTGTGATCTTGGTGTGATTGTGACCCCTAGATTCTTCTGAACATAGTACTGGCAACGTCCCTTCTGCTTCAAAATTATGTAACACTATAGCAACAAACATACATAAATTCCTTTACTGCAGCTAGGTTTAAGCTACTTATAAACGCTATTGAGTAAGCACATGCCAAGTTTGTCCGACGAGTGTCGAGAAGATGTGATATTGTAAAAGCGTATGTCTTGTGCCAATACAAAGTTTACACAAACGATATGATCTATCGCCATGTTAAAGATTGTGCTGTCTCGGGACTAATCAGACAATGTTTAAATATGTAGATAATGGACTATGGAGTGAATGAAATGTTTTGTCACCGGAGAATGCGTACTTGGTGATGGCAACAGATTTTGATGGGGAGTTTCACAAAGTCAGCAAAATTCACTAATCTAAGGTTTGTTATACTTATACTCAGATGTTTAATATTTTTTTTTAAACAACAATGTACATAAACGCTTGATATTATTATGCAAGTCTAACATAGCTGAAAAGATTCCTGTTCAGTAATTCTATGTACCGATATTATGGTTTACTGTTTTGACCACTGCAATCGATATTTCCGATTCTACTTAGCACTGCGTTTCTTTCCTGGAGAAACGTAGACAACGCATAACGCGCCGCGAAGGTTATACGACTAACGGATTTCTGCCCGTCCAGATTCTACCATTTAATTTCTAACTATTTCGTTTCTGGTTGTCTTGAATAGACAACTTCATATAATTAATAATGGTTGAATCAATTTAACGATGTTTGTTTTTGTGCATTGAGTATTTATACATGCTCGACCCATAGTAGTAAACGCAAGCTACCGAGCCGAGGATGATGGCTGGTGTTCCTTGTCTGCAGACTTTTTCTTCTTTTCCGCAAACCTGGAAAGGTTGGCGCATCTGGGGAAAGTCTTGCAAACACATTTTTTTGGTGTTGAATCGACTATGAAGCCGTTTGTTAAGCTACGCCTAACGCGTTGGTCTGGGAGTCACCTAATGCGGCAGTTGATTGCTCGGGAGAGCGTCCTCACAAACACACAGCGACGGTTTATTTATTTGTATCTATTTATAATATTTATTATCTTTATTTCGCTAGTTAATAAGACTTAGTTTACCTCTAAGCATTCCTTGATCGCGTAGCGTCTCTTTCTCTAGCGTACAGTGCATGTTACAGCTCCGCAGTTAACTATAAGCCAATCTCATCATACGTTAATTATTTAAAGAAAATTACGCTACAAACTGGTAAGAAATTGATATATATATTTATATATATATATATATATATATATATAGATTTCCTACCAGTTTGTAGAGTCATTTTATTTAAATAATTAACGTATGATGAGATTGGCTTATAGTTAACTGCGGAGCTGTAACATGCACTGTACGTATATATATATATATATATATATATATATAGAGAGAGAGAGAGAGAGAGAGAGAGAAAATAAGATTGTGAGGGAGAGATAGGGGGGAGGGAGAGAGGCTATAGCGCAGTTTTGAAAATTATAAGTCGAACAGTGCACATCCACGTAACTTAAGAAAACGTACACCACTAAACTAGGCAGGGAATAATAAGACTTCACGATCCATCCTCTGCGGATTATGCTTAAATGCATGTTTTAAAACAAGAAGAACAAATGAGGTAAAACATTTTCTAAAAGGAATCGTCATAATTCACCTAGTTTTGCACATATGCATATGCAATTAGTAGCAAGCGCAGTAATTGTGCATAAGTTTCCAGCTCCTTGTGCGCGGGACACATTCTGAATGAAAATATTAAGGCGCTTCTGGCTTTACCTGAGCGGGCGTGTGCAGATGAATCACTCCGCCTGCTGTGGTCATTGCATTCAGTCATTTCCTTGAAATCCTATTTTGCAAATCCTATCATTGCCCTACTATGAAGGGTCCAATTTGATTAAAGTGAATTGGATCCTTTGTTTTCTGTGGAGTGGTTTGCACTACGGTAAGAAGGGCAGAGTTACTCTTCCGGACACCGAGACAACCACCAATATAACGACAACTAAAATAGAAAAGAGTCATGCATAAAGAAAAAATATCACCGTTTTTATTTTGTGTAAGCATTTTTGCCCATTGTCAGGAAAAACTATTTCAGCTAACGGACAAATCGAATATATTTTTTAAAGGCGTGTCAGCCAAAATTTCAGCGCTACGGCTTATACAGCTACGTATGATTCCTAATAATTCTTGAGTACTTCCATATGCATGTTTTCCTGGCATCCATAATCATTAATATAAAATACATTTAATATACAGGGTCTTCCATTACCCAATGTACTTATTTTACGGTTTGGCAAGAACTCAGCAAGAAAATAATTTTTGCCAATGAAAGGAGTGGGCGGAAACGACAGCACCATCACTTTAGTAGAAAAAATGGGCAATACATTTGATATTGCCTGAGAGTAGTCTTTTGGGCGTACATTTTTGCTCAAAATGACAATATTTCACGGTTCTAAACGTGAAAGCTTTGGCGCAAGACATAACAACATATCGACTTTTTATGACTTTTTTTCATTTCGCATGTTGCGATTCGCTCGCTTGCGCCAGGTTATTCAGATTATGCCGAATTTTCCGCTGAACACGCCGGTATGATCGGTTTCTTCATGCGTTGACTGTTTTTTTAATCCTCACTCATAAAAAGACGTTTCCTCCTTCTCCTTCCATTGGGTAACTGCAAAATAAGTACATACGGTTATGGAGGACCCTGTATATATATATATATATATACGAAATCTACTTTTCAACGGCTCCTTAATATTGCGGGCCCCCGTTTGAAATCCTGAGGCCTTAAAATTAATACTAATAAAAGCTTTACTATCTCCCACCTATTTAATAGGAACGAAGGTAAAGGCTTTATTAATACGGTACCAGAATTTAACGTTAGAGAGAGGCAATTGCCAGCTAAACGTATGAGCGATCGATGGAGATATCTGGCAGTCGACTTTGACAGCAATGGCAGAGTTGACTCCACCAAGGAGATACTCCTTAATTTACTCAACAGACTCACGATAGCTCCCCATAAACCCCACCAAAGACTCATATTTTTGAAAGGTCCTAGACCATCTCACGCACTCAGTTAGCGACCTAGATAAAGAGATCAGAAATATCTGCTTAAGCTCGAAAACTCGGTGCCGAACGCCTAATTGTACACGCACACAGCACACGGCGGTCTGGACATCCCCTGCTTCCAAACATTTATCCCCAGACTCCGCCTCTCCCGTCTGACAGCACTACAACACTCCACGCACCCTGGAGTCCAATGGATGCTAACCACCGAGCACTTCAAATAAGACCTTGCAAAAACAAGACTTCTTTGCGAGCGCTTGGGAACCTCCATTGAGACCGCTACACAAGATACCGATTACTGGTCTCAACAACTACACAAGTTCCCTACCGCATGGAAGGCCGCGGACCTCGTGCTAATACCTAAGGGCCCCGGCTCGTACCGGCCCATATGCCTTCTCGGCTCCCTGGCCAAGGCCTTTGAGTCCATCGTAGAGGCACGACTCCGAGAGTTCGCGGAGGAGAACGGCCTCTTTTCCGAGGCCCAATATGGGTTTCGTAAAGGTCGCTCCACCATTGCAGCGATAAAGAAAATCCAACTAAAGGCCGAAAGCATTCGCGACTCCCCGCCCGGATGCCGAGATCTATTTTTAGCAATACTACTGGACGTGAAGAACGCTTTTAATTGCCTCCCGTGGAGAGTCATCCTCGATACTCTCCACAGGAAAAGGGTGCCCTTTTACTTAAGACGGATTTTATCGAGCTACCTACACGACAGGATTATCCACTCACACGACCAAACTTTTAACATGACCGCAGGGGTGCCGCAGGGCTTAATACTAGGCCCCCTGCTATGGAACATCACGTACGATGACGTGCTGCGGCTGGGGGATCTCCCACCCGGAGTCGAACTCCTCGCTTACGCTGACGACCTGGTCCTCACCGTCCAGGCCCGGACAATGGGCCAGCTTGAGGCGCGTGCGAATGAAGCCCTCTTCGACATAGCGCACTGGATGCAAATAACGGGGCTTACCCTGGCCCCCGCTAAAAGCGAAGCTATTCTCCTGGTGGGTCGGAGGGGCTTGCCCCCGCCGCGCCTTGTCCTGGAGGACTAGGAGATTGCTGTAGTCAATACTACAAAGTACCTCGGGCTCTTCCTGGACCGGGGCCTCCGGGGTACTGAACACCTACGGCGGGCGTCAGAAAGGGCTTTGAAGATCGCCAATAGTTTCGCGCGCCTCATGCCACACAGTACAGAGGAGATTCCTTCGTCGTGTCTCGTTAAGGTGTAACGTTGCCCGAAATTCTATTGTGATAAGCCCTATTCGGGAACTTCAGTCCAGAGCGGATTATCGCATGTTCAATCGTATTATAAACTCATCAAATAAGTCAAATCATTTTAGCATTCGGTTGAACAATCTTAGAAGCGGTAACACCATCTCGTCGAAACAAATTGCCAAGACAGATCGTGTAAATAACATGTTTTCGTGGCGGATGGCGAGGGCAATGAGAACTTAAAGCACTAACAGTGCAAATGTCGCCACACAAGTAAACTGACTATTGTATGTATCTAGGTAACGGTTTCTAAAATGTAAATATTGTCCCCCCTTTGACTAAATAAAGGTGCATTTGATTTGATTTGATGATGCCAAACACATACGGCCCTAAACAAACAAGAAGAAGGATTATTATGTCCGTGGCCGAGTCAGTCGCCTTATACGGGGCTCCGGCCTGGCCTACCAACGCTCTGAAGACTAAGGCAAATAGAACCCGCTTACGACGGGCTCAACGGGTCGGAGCCCTCAGGGTCACCATGGCGTACCGCACGGTTAGCACAGCGGCGGCGCTCGTGCTCGCGGGCACTATCCCATGGGACCTGAAGGCAGAAGAGCGCCGCCGCCTGTGGGGCGACCAGAGCCTTAAGGCACGGCAACACACACTGCAGCTATGGCAAGAGGAGTGGGATGGCCTGGCGGAGGGGGACCCAGGTGCCAGTCTCCGCAAGCTGGTCCCTAACATCAAGGACTGGCTGTACCGGCCCGGTGGGGAGCTCACCTTCCACACCACCCAGATGTTGACGGGGCACGGCGACTTTCAGTCGTACCTATTCAGGATCGGGAAGGCCCCCAGCCCCATGTGCGTCCACTGCGGCAATGAACTTGAGGACACTCCAGAGCACACAACTCTGGCGTGTCCCGCATGGGCGGAACAGCGTCACCCCTTGAGGACTTTAATGAATACGCACATTTTTAATCTACGCAACGCCGTTCTGAAGATGACAGAATCCCTGGAACACTGGAACTTGACAACAGCGGTTTTTAACAAGATTTTACAAGCTAAGACATCGGCCAACAAGCTGCGACTTTTGCGACTCCCTGCAGCTCCCAGGGACAACTTTCGCCAGGAGTAAGAAGACTCGCCCCCTCTGACTGTTTGATGCATGCGCAAGCAGTTCCCGGTCAGTTGGGGGACGGGGACATGACTGGTTTTTAGTGGGTTGGAGCCCCACACTACCGGCCCACACTTGCAGGAACTCCCTGCAGTGGTGTCCGTGTGTGCAACCGCATTTTCCAGTTAGTCCTCTTAAAAAAAATACTACACAACACGTTCGATGGAGCACATTTTAAAAAAGCACACGAAACGTTCTTTGTACATTACTGGATTAAGGGTATGCCCTACCTTTCTAGTAAGGAGTATTTAAACCTACTAAAGCTCAGGATCAACGCACTACAAACGTGTGCCAGATTGGCCAGAGGATGCCCGGGCTACAACAAACGTTGTAGACACGGGTGTCATGCGCCTGAGACGTTGGCTAATGTCGCTCAGATGTGCGATACGACAGACAAAGTAGCAAAAGAGACATGACTACGTCTGTGATTGCGTGGCGCGTCTTCTCTGCGAGAGGGGTCATGAGGTGGTTCGTGAGCGAGTATTTCGTCGACCGGGCGCACCGGGTCTAATGCCCGACCTCGTAATAACAACACCTACTGAGGTTTGTGTTTTAGATGCCGAGGTTTGCGGCCCGGACAGGGACCTTGCAAAAGCGCGGCAGGACAAGATCACCAAATATGGCGTCAAGTTCCTAAGAGCAGCGCTCCCCGACCCGCAAAAACCTTGCAGACTCGGATCCATCACTATATCTATGAGTGGTGTATGGGACTCCGAATCTACGAGTACGATCTTGCCGTCTTAACGTTGCAAGGAACCTTGGGGATATACCGCTCGCCCCGGGGCCATAAGAGCGGGGGCTATCATCAAGCAAGGACACGGACAGCTGATTCTTAATCTCACGTGACACCTTTTTACCACCATTTTTATTAAGACGAGCACTGCCGAGTGTGCGAACGTATTGTAAATGATTGAAAAGTCATCGCAATATTTTCTATGCATATATATATATATATATATATATATACCGCCGCCGCTCGCCTTACTCTTCTAGGAGCCCATCGGGGACTCTTCTTACTCAGGTCTTCTTTTTCTTCCTTGAGACTCATACACCTTTTTCGAGGAGCTGACCTATCCAATCGGGTCGACGACTTGCAAGCGCTCAACGAGTTAACACTGTCTACCCTCGAGGCTCTGCTCAACACATCTTTACCACCTAGCGCACGGCAACAGGCATTACTGCCCGTCTCTCAAGGAGGCCTCGGGGTTCCGAACTTACAGATCTTGGCCGGTCCTGCCATAGTCTCCTTCATGCTAAGCGCAGAAAACAGGGCAACCCCCCTTTTAGATATAGCAGGAGTTGGCCAGTGTAGAAGCCGCTTAGCCCAGCTTCAGGAGAACCTTGAGGCCCGGGCGGTGGCAAGCCTGACAACATACTATCTCAACATGACTGGAGTGCCCCTTTTACGCTGAAGTACAACGACGGCTCTTTAATGAAGCTCGCCTAAACGCCGTTTCCGCCAAGGATTCAGGCGCCTGGTTATACGCGCTTCTCAGTGCACCCATGGGCATCCTTTTTGACGACGAGACGATTCGTATAGCAGTAGGCCTACGACTGGGGACAGACCTGGTTAGCCCCCATCGGTGTCAATGTGGTCACCCCGTCGACAAACTGGGACTGTACGGCCTATCGTGTATCATCAGCGCAGGCCGACGCCCTCGACATGCCGCTATCAATGAGACCTTCAGCAGAGCCCTCAGATCATGCGGTCGTCCGTGCATCCTCGAACCCCTGGGCCTCTGCGTGGAGGACGGCAGGCGTCCAGACGTAATGAAACTTACACCATTCGAGCGAGGCAAAATGCTGGTTTGGGATGCAACCGTTACCGACTCTTTAGCACCTTCTATGGTCGGTGGCGGCGCATCCGAAGCCGGTTATGCAGCCCACCTTGCGGAGACCAGCAAGCTAAGAAAATACTCATCAATTGGGTATCCCCACGAATTTTGGCCACTTGCGTTTGAGACCATGGGTGGTCCTGGTGGTCGGACCAGACAGCTGATCCGCACAGTCGGCACTTTGTTAGATCAGTCAAACGGTGATAACAGATCGTCGTCCTTTTTTAAACAACGTCTGGATCTCGACACACAACGTGGAAACGCGGCCTCCGTTCGGGGCACACTTCTGAAGTGGTCTCGGCCTAGCCTAGACGAGGCGGACACGTGATAGTCACAATACATACACGCTAGGCACACTGGCTTAGCTAATCTCTTGTAATATGTGTCCCACAAACATAATGTAATATACGAAAAATAAATATGTTTATGTTTATATATATATATATATATATATATATATATATATATAATGTGATAAATACCTGACCGGCAGAAAAACTGTGTGTTTTTAGGCACAAGTGATACTGAAAGACAAACATGCAACAAAGGTTCTCACACCAAAAATGATGAAAATCGCGTAAACACGAGGCGCCCCAAATGAGGGGTTCTGTGGCTGACCCAATTTGAAGTCTCACGACTACACTTTGAAGTTGAGACGAGATTGTATAGCACTCAGTTGCGGAGTGCCGGAGACAGAGAAGAAGAGAGACCGTTCACCGTTGCCGTTACGCTATTGATCACTCTGCTTGTATTGACTACTGGCCCGATTGGTAGCTGCTGCGTGGTCAGAAGATCCATTAGAGGAACCGCTATTCGCTCGAGTGGCGCTGTTTACCAGTCGACGCGCTGAACAACAGGGTTGCCTGTAACTTTGGGTCAGCGCAGTGTTATTTTTGCTGTTGTTGTTGATGCTAGTGTTGCTTATGTTGACGCTGGCGTTTTTGTTGCTGCTTAGTCTGCCGCCAGTAATAGCTGTCGTTTTCGTTGCTGCTGTTGTTGTTGCTTTTGTAATAAAATTGCGAAGATGCTGTGTGAGTATGTCGATAACGAGTTCGATTAAAGACGGGTCTATTTATGTCCTTTCTGACACTATGAAGCATATTACTTGAGCTATATTACCACGAGTACAACATATAACGAAAATAAAAACGTAAATGGTTTTTACGACGGTGATGTCGCCAGTGCGCATGCCAGATTGGACGCATTCGCTGGTATCTTTGTCCGCTGTCTGAAGTCCGCTGTCTGCCAAATAATTCACTAGTGAGCGATCGAAAACAAACAAATCACCGCGCCGAGGCCACCGATACAATACGAATGTTTCATTGAAGCGTTTGTAATAGGAGCCTCCCCAAGTTTAGTTCAGTGGTGCGGTAATCGAGAGGTTTTAACAGTAAGGTCCGAACAAAGGCAGATGCCAGGGTGAAGCGAGAGTGCTTTGCGGTTTAATGTCTGTCCGTGTGAGCTGTTGGCTCGAGATCACCAAACGTTAGATAGCGTATGCGCTTTGCGTGTATGAGCATGCATCCACATATAAGCAGGGATGAACTACTCTTTCTCCGTCCCAACCTTGTACGCCGCCTAGACTTCTTTTTTATGCGCTTTTTAGACAGGTCAGCAAAAGTCAACAAAACTTATTTGTTTCATCATAGGTTTTATTTCAGTGCAGCATACAAAATGACACGATTGGCTCTGAGCACTTGATATATATATATATATATATATATATGTACATATATATATATATATATATATATATGTACATATATAGATATATATATATATATATATATATATTATATATATATATATATATATATATATATATATATATGTACATATATATATATATATATATATATATATATATATATGTACTATATATATATATATATATATATATGTACATATATATATATATATATCGGTGACACGTATAAATGACTACAACATCGATTAAACTAAAATGCACTAAAATAAGTGCTGAATAATTTAGTTCTTAATTTAATTCCTGCTGTGGAAATGACATCTACGAAATGCCGTTTCATAGATGACACTGTAAAGAAAATGTTAAGCGTTCTCGGGTTATATAGGAAACGGATCTAGCATTTAACCTAAGGAAATATGCAATAGTGGTATTCCTCAAGTAAATATTTGGCAGATGCGCAAAGCCTTTAGGATTTTAAAATATTCGAAACTTAAAAGATATTCTGAAAAGCAGTGGCGGCACAAGAGCTTACTTAAGCAAATGTAGTTACTCTAATGCCTAGATCTCTAGTGAGCTAGCTAACGGTAGCTCAATCCGCGGTTAGTAGATGGGCGTTTAGCGTACCCGGCAACATGGTAACTTGCAAATTCATAGACGGCGAAAATTAGCTGTTCTAACTTTCGGGTCAGGGATACCCAAAGTAAGATGCATTAAGTTGCTAGAGTCAGGACCATAAACGAGTATCGGTGGCCGAGGGCCATTCTCGGATGTAATGGGCATAAGAGGAGTAAAATCAGAGCATGAAAAGGGCACCCCGAATATATCAAGGCTGATGTACTGCTGGATCACGCGAAATTCGCTTTATCTATTACTAGGTCGCAAAGTCCAGAAACAGACATCTATGCTCAGAAAATATTCGGAGACTCTGCACTGTCATAGACATTTGCTGCTCGATAAATTTTTCGGCCGGGGAATAGGTCGATAGACACTCGAATGTCCGTCCATGCGACTGTCTGGACGCAAAGGATGCGGCGTTTGGTAATTGCTGACTCGGGACCAGTCTTCATCGAACAATAAGCTCCTGGACCTAAGCGGCTAAATCAATCTTAGATCTTCTTGTCGCCAATCCAGATTTAATAGATCATTTTATTGCCAATACTGCTAAAGGTAAAACGCGCCATAAAGCTTTGCACGTCGGCGTGCTCCTTGAATATTTCATGTTTTTAACGGCTGGGATCAGGTGTGATGAAAGGAAAACAAATTGCACTATATTTACCCTATTTCCCAGATGCAAACACTTTTTTGCATCTGGGAAATAGAGTCCCGAATTTCGCTGTAGCTGAAACAATGCAGACATTATGTTTGACAGATTTATCCATAGCGAGTATTACTTTATAAGTATCCCTACTCCTACATATGGCCACAACTGTCCCTTGCGCATATATATATATATATATATATATATAAAGAGTTAAATGCAATTACGCACTACCGCTACGAGTAGAAAATATTATATATATATATATATATATATATATCTATATATATATATAGCATCGAAACAGAAGACTTGATGACGACGAGAGCTAATCAGTGGAGGCTGTCGATTTTAACAGTGTAAACAATCATCTGTCTGCGAAACATGACCGGCTAGTTAGCGCTAATGAAAGCCATATATCAAAAGGTCACGGCACGGACCTTGAAAGGTTCATCAATTATTTTGGTGTTTGGAAGAGGTTGTTGTGTGTCAATAAGTCTTGTGTCATCTGCTTTATGACCGCTTAGCTAAGCTATATATCGAGGCTCGAGCTGTTGTAAATCGTGGTGTCACAGTTGCCGATGAACGTGTCACGTTCGAATGCAACGCGGTCGAAGAGGTAGACTAAGCACAACTGTACAGCGGATCTAATGCCACGAACGACGATTCATAGTGAGCCTAGTCTTCGGCAGGCTTCACCATCATTATCATCGTCGTCGTCGTCATCATAATAATTAGCGTCATACGAAAAGATGAAGCCAAATACATATCCTTTGCAGCCGCAACTAATAGTGCGTGATTCTCTTTATTATATCGAGAGTGGTGCTCATTGCAAATGTTGAGTTCTTACATTGCATTACATCCCTCGTAGCGTAAAATGTCGGGTTACTACAGAAAGAAGTGTATAGTTATATATGTATACCTTTTATTTGCTGGCACTATGACCGTAGTGTGCGCGAACTCTACTCGACGACTCTTTATCGGCAGCGGGAATTCGTTCAAAAACTTTCGGTTAGAAAAGACATTTTTCCAAGCTAAGTTAGTGGAACAGTTTCCGCGTGTTCTCGGTGTCTCCGTATAAGTACGCCCAAAGCACTGAGCAACACGGGCCGCACTTATATTACGGACGAGAGGGTATATTAGCTGAAGGTATATCAAAACGTTGAGTGACATATGTCATAATCCGCAGCAAACTTTAGAAGACAACTTTAAAGCCAAATTTATTCTAATGCCTCTTGCTAATCACGCTGATCTTCTCAGTTAGGTTCCAGGTGAAGATCTCATCGTTGAGTTTGTTATGTGTTATTCACATGTATGTAACTACTACAAGGAATGTTATACACCAATTATCACTATAACGTCAAATGGTAGCAGTTTTCGAAAACATATTGAAACCAGAGTAGGAAAAGCCATTAGAGCGGCAGCAGCAATTAACAACCCGCAAATGTTGTCAATACATACCGCGCCCGCCCTTTTCAAGATTAAAATAGAACCAATAGCAACATTTGGTGTATCACTTATATGGGAGAAATTAGGAGAGGCAGATCTACAGTTACTAGATAGAGTTCGATTTTTCTTCATGAAGCGGGTTTTGGGGTTAGCTAACTCTTGTAGGAATAGAATAGTTCATATATTAGAAGGGGGGGCTCTAATGACACAGGAATTACAAGTAAAATGGAGTTTACCTAAGACGACGGCCTTCGTGGCCTGCACTATGAAGTAGGGGGAAAAAATAAAGGATATAGACATAGGAATATACACGACGATAGCGATGAGGAGTACAACCTGGCGAGCAGCCGGATATAAGAATAGGCATTTCACTACGGCATTTGCAGCCCACGGGTTCCATCACGTATTATGCAGCACACAAGAATTCCACAATCCTCAGGAGTGTTGTAGGTGCGCGAGATGCTTAGGCCATTGTGATAGATACCACGCCGCAGCATGACCAGCAGTGCAATCAATAGCGGAACTCGCAAGATGAGGGAAGATCCGGTGACGCAGAAAAACCACTGATTCAGATCGATGTACTTATTTAAAATTTACCCAACCTGGGTGTTAATAAACCATAATAATAAATATACACCAATGAGTAACATTTGGTTGCAAATACTTCAGTAAGATCATCGGAGTATCTAAGATTCGAAAAACAAATATATAAATGTATATTTATTAACACGACCTTGCCAGTTTTAGTATTATATACATTGCTCAGTACAATGAACTCAAGAGACATCTGTATGAGGAGCTAAAGAATCAGGGCAGGTCGTCCTTATATATATATATATATATATATATATATATATATATATATATATATATCAACCAAAATGCTAATATATATACAGCACTCTAATTTGAACCGGCTGGATCTTATTCCAGACCCCCTCACGTAATTATTTATCTTCCATTCATTCACAGGTTAACCCTTACATTCGAGTACATTTAGCAATAGGTTTTTATTTGCTAGACCTTGTTGTATTTTGTGTCGAGGATTTTTTCTATCTCTTTGAGTCCCTCATAGTGCTTTCGTTCGTGCTACGCTGTTTCCTATACTTCAGTTACACAGACCGCACCCGGCGGGGCTTAGTGTCTACCTAAATATGTCTAAAAAGGTCCGTGGCCAATAGCTTTAATTTTAGGACAATTCAATAACACCCAGCGTAACCCACTTCCCGTGGTAATCGCTATTGTATTATCTTAGAGTATCTTAGAGTATTATCTTAGAGTATCTTAGAGCATGAGTGCCACCATTAAAAAAGTATTTTTGTCGACCAGTTTGCGATGTCCTATCTTTCAGCTAATGTCTTGCATCACCCCTTTTGCGATGCGATTTTAGAGAAGGTCTCGGCCAGGGCTAACGCAGCGTTTATTTATATCTCCCTGTATGTGTTTAGTGCAATTATATAATACAATGGGCATGTATTTCTTTATTGTTGGATGGTTTTTGTCGGTGACCGAGGCTTCTTGCTAGACTGATGTGGTACTAAATCGCCGGCCTTAGCAGGCAGTTGCATCCTTGCTTTATATTCTGACCTACCTGCCTTTAGCGTCGGCCCGGCTAGCCGCTCAGTCGCGATAGCTCTGGCTTGTGTTGAGTCCGTTACCCTGTACTCTAGTATGACTTCAAGGTACTATTTTACTTGCCTGTGTATATCCGCCCAGTTTGATGCCAGGCTCTCTGTTCTTCCTTAGAGCGCGAGAAAAATTCAAATGTATGTGTCGACATTTTGAGGTAGACAAGCAACGGAACTAAGGAAATTAGAACTACGGAAGCCGGAACTGGTAGTTATTAAAAAAATGTTTGGATACACGTAAATGGACACAGAAAGTAAAATACATTAACAACTCTTAGTGGCAAGTGGGGAAAAGCAGGTAGACGAGATGCATAAGGACGCATATGACAGTCGCTGTAAGATAGGGAAGGGAGTTCAAAAGCGAGGGAAGCAAAGGTGGTAGGTAGAGTAATCAAATAAATGCAATATTGGAGCGGATAAGGTGAAGTAGGGAGCAGAAAGGTAAAATAAAGAAACGCAGATAAGGCAGAAGAGTATTGGGCCAGTTGCAAAGAATAGAGTTCAAATGTTGATACAAGATGCAATTAAAAATACAAACGAGAGTGAATTTAGCATGATTTAGGGGGCTGCCAAGGGTCAACACTTTAGAAAGGGCAAGAATTAGTCGACTTTGGTGATCCATTGCACTTGGTCTTACTGTCGGCACTGCTCACCTCGACTGTAGTGGTTCTACAGGGGAAACCCCTTGACCCCCCTTATCTCCCTCTGTTTTGTCTTGCTGTTGAAAACTTGGCCAACTCGCTCAAAAGTCCGCTCAGCCGTTGGTGTTTGGACGACGGGGTCATTGGACTGTCACATCACTACGATGTGCGAAAACTTTGAGAGGATAGTGAGCTTCGCCACATGCAGTGGTTTGAAGCTAAACCCAACAAGGTGGGAAGTTACCGTCATTGGTTCAGGTACAGCTGACATGTCCGCTATCCAGAACCAACTTCCGTGTTGCTGCGTAACAGGCGATAACCTGGATTTTATTGGCTTATGGGTCTGAACAACTTCAGTCGCTAACAAAACGAGGTTTGGGGTTTGTTTCTCGCTGGGTGCAGATTGCATGGGTGCATGCCCTCTTTAGGCATCAGCTGGCCACCCTTCTGAAGTCTATACAAATATTGGTCGGGTTGAGATTGGAGCCTCTTCTCACCGGTGCAGATGCGGTAACGAGGTCGACTCCCTAGTTTACCATGGACTCTCTTGTCCCCATAGTTCAGGCAGAATCGTACAACGTCGGAAGACGATTGACGCTTGCTACAGGGGATAAGAAGGCGGGCGATATATATATATATATATATATATATATATCGCCCGCCCTCTTATCCCCTGTAGATAGTGTTTCGGGACACTCTTTGATCACCATAAGCGTTTTATAACGTTTATACCATTTTAGAACAAAATTTGGTTTTAATACAGAACTTGATCAGATTCGTTGCTTCTCCATTTTCAGCTTCTTAAAATTGCCGAACGCCGCCACCGATCGGCGCGAAATGTGGCATGCGTGTAGTTGATGAATTGCGCTTCAAAGCAAAATAAACCGGAAACTTAGTTGTCCGCTTTTGTACACACTTTTCGAACTAGATACGAAAACTCCATATACCACCAAGTTAAATACCTTATGTACGCAGACGACCCTAAACTACATAGTGCGCTTGATTCACGCTCATCAGCGCGCACAGCACTGCGGTCCGCTGTGGGCTGTGTCAGCCAGTAGTGCATTGACAACGATATGCAGCTCGCCGTTCATAAGTGTCTCGTTTGTAATACCCCACTCAAACGATCAACACTGCCAACGGCCAATGTGGCACGGGATCTTGGAGTCTTAATCTCGACGAACTTTATATTCTCCGCATATATCAAAGAACTAGTCAAAGCAGCATTCATGCACATATGTGAGTAATTCGCTTCGCCGTTTCATTACTTCAGAGACTACGGTGTATTTTCGTCTGTATAAAAATATTGTGTGATCCAAACGTTTATAGTGTTCACCCGTATGACGTTCACATTTGTGTAAATACATAAATATGATTTGCATATATATGTATATATATATATATATATATATATACGTGAATGGAGTTATTAAAAAATGTACGCTATAAAATATGTGCGCCGTAATGGAAAATATAGCATTTTTAACGTAGTAGTGTTTAGTTCATGCGTCCGATGTTTATCATAATAGACTGCTGCGACATACGTAGCAATGCATCATATCTAAACCTAAAAAATTAATTACAGCCTGGTTAGTCTCTATTCCTAAAGCAGCATACATGTTATCACAATTGCATCTAGAACGCGTGTTGCTGTCATTGTTGTTGTAGTTAAACGACTAATTTGTTGTTACTGCATATATATATATATATATATATATACATATATATAAATATATAAACAGGGTCATTTATATTGTTGTGCACGCATTTCGAGGTTTGATAGAACTCGGCAAGAAAAAAAGTTTTCCCTATAGAGGGAAGACGCGGAAACGTCTTGTTTGGGAGAGAGAGTGAAGTTTATAAATGTAGTTTTTCTGCCTTTTTTCCTACATAGTTGTGCGAAATATCTGTTTGCGGGAGAACCAGTCAACGCATGAAGGAACCGATTACACCGGCGTGTTCGGAGGAAAAAACGGAAGACACTTCACTAGCTTGCGTAGCAAAAAGCTAATACCCAGATTAAGGAAAGTCATGAAAAGTCGATATTTTACGTTAACGCCTTTTCAAGAAAAATCGTAAATTTTTTCCATTGCGACCAAAAATGTACGTCCGAAAGACCACTCTCACGCAATAGCAAATTTAATGCCCATCATTTTCGTATTAAGGTGATGGTGTTGCGTTACGTAGTTGTCAAGTCACTAAGCTTTTTCGACAGTCATAGTTGTTATGTTTTACGTGCGAGTTTTCACGTTCAGAACCGTAAACATTTGCCAAGACGTTTCCGCCCCCTCCTTCCACTAGGAAAATTTATTCTTTTGTTGAGTTCTACCAAACCTCAAAATATACCTAACTTTCTCATACGCCCTATGGAAATATGCATGCCTTCGCTTTCGATATGGCTATCGAAAAAGCTTAGTGACTTGACAACTACGTAACGCAGCACCATCACCTTGATACGAAATTAAATTTGCTATTGCGTGAGAGTGGTCTTTCGGACGTACATTTTTGGTCGCAATGGGAAAATTTTACGATTTTTCATGAAAATGCGTTAACGTAAAATATCGACTTTTCATGACTTTCCTTAATCTGGGTATTAGCTTTTTGCTACGCAAGCTAGTGAAGTGTCTTCCGTTGTGCAGAATTTTCCTCCGAACACGCCGGCGTAATCGGTTCCTTCATGCGTTGACTGGTTCTCCCGCAAACAGAGATTCGCACAACTATGTAGGAGAAAAAGGCAGAAAAACTACTTTTATAAACTTCACTCTCTCTCCTAAACAAGACGTTTCCACGTCTTCCCTCCATAGGGAAAACTTATGAAAATAAGTATGCCGAGTTCTATCAAACCTCGAAATGCGTGCTCAACAATATGAATGACCCTGTATATATAAATATATATATTCAGTAATAACAATATGTGTGTGTGTGTGCTTTCTCAACCGCTGTTCTACGTTGTAATTTTACATGCTTTCGCGTGATACCCTGCTTAAGTTACTAGACAAGTTGTTTGGTGCTCAAATAAAGTAATTACTTAGACAGAGTTTACGTCTTTCTACTGAGGTAGCCTTATCAAGTCGTAATAATTCGCCTCAAGGAAGGATATTACGTCTGAGATGTCGCTTCTGTGTGCGCTGCGTGTTGCGCAAATCCTGTTCTATATAGGATTTTCGAAGTTGGGTGCTATACTAATTTCGGCTGCACAGTTTAAAGGCTTAAGGCGTACAGACATTGCGCCTTTTCATATATATATATATATATATATGTTACCTAGCCACTACACAAAATGTACAAGCGAAAGCACTGACAGGTGGTACAAATCACCATGTTTTGGCTCGTCCGTCCGTTATAAATAGCAGTCATTTTAGTACACTAAGAAGCATCGCCTAACGGGAAGCAGGTCTTAAGGGTCGACATTTTAAGACGGCAGTCATTGACGGTATATAGATATATCACTATATAAGTGCAAAAGCATGAGAGCTGTCGTGTGTCTGCGCTGATCGACCATCTCGCCCCCAGATTTCTATATTTTGTAGAGCAACTTTTTGTACATACGAAAAATACGGGTGCTTTGCATACCACGGCTTTACGAAACGACTGTTAGCGAGTCCATTTGTATCCATGACACAAGCAACGTGAGTTCGTGTCGAAACGCCAGAGAGCTTAAGATGCCTTCAAACGCCGGTCAGCAGTGATTACTGGAATGGACCCGCGCTCTTTGCCTATAAACATAAAGATCTCATAAATACGGTTGGCGTCCTCTCTCTGACGATACGGTTATGCACGTAAGCAATCTGGAGCAGCTTCCACCGGTACATACGTTTGGTGGGCTGGCCGCGCCATTAGCCCGTGGCCACGACCGAACCATAGGCCCACGTTTGCGTTAAGGTTGCTGCTCTCAGTAGCTATATATATATATACATTTTACGTTTTCTCTGTAAGGCTTATGCCCGTGTACGGTTATTTCATGTCATGGCTGATGTTTAATCTACTCCGGCATTTACCTTGTCTAAATTGGAAACGATGCAAACCAATTTAAGAGTGGCCGGTCTGGGTTTCGAACCCAGGCCTCCCGAATGCAAGGTAAAAGTTTTTGCCACTAAGCCATCTTGCTCGGTGAATATATATATATATATATATATATATATATATATATATATATATATATATATAATCATATATAAATATATATACATATATATATGTATATATATATTCATATATATATACATATGTATATATATATACATATATATATGTATATATATATATTCATATATATATATATACATATGTATATACAATCTAGCTCATACCGGGCTTTAGCTAAGTTACAGTCTGTTCTTTATCTCTTTCCCTCACCCGTATATATTTATCCTGCTTACCGTCCTGTGTTTGGGAGCGTGCATCAAAGCGCAAACGGAGGCAGTGCTGCTGACGTTGATTCTCCCAGAGTCTGCTTGGGCGTCTGCCGGCTGTCTCCAGCGTGAGACGTCGAACGACAATAAGGACAGGAAGAGGAAGAGGAATGAGACGACGAAAACCAACGAACGCGTAGCGCAGCAGGTAACTTCTCCTCTATAACTATCCATCTATCGGATCTTTGTATGCATTCGTTCAGTTGTGTCTCTTGCCCGCGGCAACTTCCTGTGTGTGGAAGACTCGTCGCTTTTACACGTCGCCTGTCGTTGGGAGTCGTGGTTGTGGAACTGTTGTTGCCGCTGATGCTGCTGCTGCTGCTACAATCTGTTGCTGCTGCGGCTGTGACAATCTTCCGCCTACAACGGATAAGATACACACGTCTTCTTCCATCGAATTCCATCTATTCCGCGCTTATGGCCCGCGGCAGTAGCGGCGGCCGCAACGCCAGCGTGCATCCCAGGCCGCCCTGGGCTTGCACAGCAACGCAACTGGCCGGCAGCAGCAGCAGCAAAGCTTCTCACTCTTATTGCGCCGGCAACCGCAACAACAACAAGCCATTGTCAATCGGGTGGTTTCCAGCCCACCAACTTCTAACTACTTTCCGTAAAGAAGAGGATTACCTAGGGCGAAGATCGTATCGTCGTCCGATTGGATACTTTCCACAGAGGAGAGTTGAGTCTGACTACGCCCTTCTGCGTTCGTGGTCTCGTGTCTCGTAAAAGCATCCGAGCAAATTTAAATGGACCAGCTGTGGCTCTATGTGCATCTTTTGGATGAACCAGTGCAAAGCAGTGTGAGTGATGCAATGCATCGCCAACATATATACGTAAAGTTTCCCTCGTTTCTGCACTGCTTGGAGTGGCGCAATATGCAAGAGGCCTAGGAAGCAGTTCTCCAGTGCGCTGGGCGTTCTCCCTGTACGGCAGTCTCTCAGTCTATTCTAAGGAGATCATTTTGAACACTCACTAGTTTGCTTTGAGAGCGCATATGTTTAGTCACACCTCTCAAGTGTAACTTGCGCCGTTTGCTGTCCAGGCTGCGGTTGAGGATTGATAGTGTGCGGATCACATGTCATACGGTATGTAGGTCACATGGCAGTACACTAAATAAAATTTTCGGGCTGACCCTCAGCCAAGATTAACCGTCCATGGGACTGATATTCGCATTGTTGCATGGACGGACCCCCATAAATACAAATGTACAATGGTGGAGTTCCAACCCGCGCACCTATGTGTCTACTCCGGTTGCTATGCGCACTACGCCACCAGGCTCGACGTGGAAACACACTATGGAAACTTAGTCCAGGGAGAGTACTTCATTGTCAGGAGCTACTACTATTAATTTATATCCCCACAACGTACTTATCTACGAACGCCAGTTATTTGTCCTGACGAGCTAGAAATGCCAGTTAATTTTTCGATCAGACTTGACGATGTTGGTTTTAACTTTATCTTTTATAAAGCAATTTCTAGCGCACACCTTAGTTCAAGGAACACGTTTTTCGGCTGACTCAGCTACACTAGTAGGCTTTAAGACGAACGCTACACCAGTCTGTGTACCGTAAGCCTATCTTCGGGTGTGCGCTGCGCAGAACGTTCTTCGCTGGGGCGTACATGGTGAATTTAAGAATGATATATATATATATTTTTTTTATTAGTTGTTCCGTAAGGCTAGTGCCCGTGTTCGATTTTTTCATGTCGTGGCTAATGTTTAATCCACTCCGGCACTTACCTTGTCTAAATTGGAAACCATGAAAACCAATCTAAGGGTGGCCGGTCTGGGTCTTGAACCCAGGCCTCCCGAATGCAAGGCAAAGCCTTTGCCACTAAACTATCTTGCTCGGTCTCAATATATACATATATCATTCTTAAAATCACCATTTGCTCCCTACAGAACAAGTTTTGCGAAACGCACACTCGATATTATGTTTACTCTCTTTTATTTAATTAAAATTCGGATACTATTGCGCGTAGGAAACTCAAATAGTGCACTGCTCCACCAAATACTACAGGAGATGGAAAGCACGAAGAAAGTCATTGAGAAGCTTACACTGGAAAACAAACGCTGCGGAAAACGGCAGAAAAGTGCAAAACCATGAACTATAGGCGAAACGTCAGATTTACGGGACTGTATGGCAACCGTCGAACATCATCTGAAAGACACCTCGGCCGATTATGAAGCCATTCTTTATCCAGATATTCGGAGTGGAGCAGACTTAAGAAATTCTTTCACAGAAGCCAAACATTTTCGTTTTCCCGTTCGAAATCTAAGGGTCAAAAAATGTAAGTATTTCCAATAAAATGCATGCACGGTGCAGCCTATCTAGCTGACGTCACAGGTTTATATGTGTGTGTCTAAATGCACGCTCGTTTGTTAATGTATGAACGTTTAATGCCCTGTATACGTTTGTAGAGAGCCGTAAGGTTGACTTCGATATGATGATGATAAGTGAAGCATGGCTGTCAGAAGCAGAAAAGTATGTTCGGCTAAATTAGATAGATTTGGCGCTTACTATGTGTTTCGTAAAAATCGCACTCCGAGAGAGGATGGTGTCCTAACACACAGCCCTGTCCTAACGTTGATGCTGCTGACATACTAGAATTTGTAGCATGCAAATCAGCCTCAGGTACGCGATGCAAATCAGATATTTCGCATCGCGTCTATGTAATTATCCTAAACTGGATCACGTGACTTTCTGACTGAACGGATAAAACCACTACTGGTATGTGAAGTCTCCCAGCAAATAGCACCAGACCACACGCTGTCTTAGCGAGAGGCTTAACTTTGTCGTCTATTAGCGGAGCTTTGTAGTGGCAGTCTAGGGGATTAGTGCGCTAGTTATAGTTGTCATCTAACGTAGTGTCGCCAGTTCGATCCCTTTATTTGGAAAATTTTCTTTGAGCTATGCTCAATGAGAATAGATAAAAGCATACCGCTGAGAGTCAGTGGCTATACTGCCACAGGGACTGTTAAAGAAACCCTAGATATCTCAGCATGTCCTGCCCTTGGTGCATTGAAGATATAGCTTACGCCGTTGGGGACGAAGGATAGTCTAGAATTAAAAACAGCCTCCTTAAAAACTGACTTAGTCTGCGCTGGTCGTCAAAAATGAGCCCAATTTTCTTGTGCAGAGCTGATTCATACGGTTGTCTAATATAGGGATATCGCTAGTGCGCGTTACCCACGC
Source organism: Dermanyssus gallinae (assembly GCA_003439945.1). Taxonomy (NCBI): domain Eukaryota; kingdom Metazoa; phylum Arthropoda; class Arachnida; order Mesostigmata; family Dermanyssidae; genus Dermanyssus; species Dermanyssus gallinae. The sequence continues at coordinate 100,017 of QVRM01002482.1, read as the reverse complement.
AACCCCAAGGGAGACGT